>CM069145.1:42749066-42876566 GCA_035221665.1 Okamejei kenojei | reverse complement strand
CAATCCAGCCAAGACCTCAACGGTGGAACAGGCGAGGATGATGGCTGACTTCAGTGGAGCGTCACAACGGCTGGGAAGGCGGATGAAGGCTGCAGCAGAAAAGGGTCCCCGGTCGTCTTGGATTCCATGCCACTGGATCCTGACCCAGATCTGTCAAGGACCGTGTGGTGGCTGTCTGTGCACCAATCTCCCCACGTTGTAAGGTTGCCGTCCCAAGGGGCCACCCCGGTGTGGAGGCAACCCTACAACGGGCCCGGAGCATGTTTTACTGGCCTAGTATGACCAAGTACATACGTGACAAAACTGAAGGTGACAGAAACCTGGGATGTCAGGACTTTCATATGAGGAAAGACTGGATAGACTTGGCTTGTACTCGCTAGAATTTAGAAGACTGAGGGGGGATCTTATAGAAACTTACAAAATTCTTAATAGGCTAGATGCAGGAAGATTGTTCCTGATGTTGGGGAGGTCCAGAACAAGGGGTCACAGTCTAAGGATAAGGGGGAATTCCTTTAGGACCGAGATGAGGAAAACATTTTTCACACAGAGAGTGGTGAATCTCTAGAATTCTCTGCCACTGAAGGTAGTCGAGGCCAGTTCATTGGCTATATTTAAGAGGGAGTTAGATGTGGCCCTTGTGGCTAAAGGGATCAGGGGTATGGAGAGAAGGCAGGTACAGGATACTAAGTTGGATGATCAGCCATGATCATATTGAATGGCGGTGCAGGGTCAAAGGGCCGAATGGCCTACTCCTGCACCTATTTTCTATGTTTCTATGTTTCCAAGAAGTCTGCCGCCATCTGCAAAAGCAGGGGCAGAAAACCCGGGGGGGGCAAAGGGGACACGTCCCCTCCATGTTTTGAGAGGTGGGGGACATCCCCCCCCCAAGTTTTTGTGATCCGGATTTTAAAGTCTCCGCTTTCCGCGAGACAGTGGAGGTGGGACTGCTGATCGAGGGCGCCGATTGGACGAGAGAGACGTTGGTCAGCAGGCAATGGGGGCGGCCGCCAAAAATTTGTGTCCCCCGTCCGCCGTCCCCTCCATGTTTTTTAAGCGATTTACGCTCTTGTGCAAAAGCCTGACTTTCAATATATCACCAGCAGCCCTGAGTTTCCATAGTGCAACGGACTCGCCGGACGGGCCTTCCGAAACGCCAAACAACTAATGGAGCGTTCTTACCTGACGTCTACCTGGACCTGCTCAATTTAAGGAACATTGCCAGGGATCCCATACCGGGTTCCCCAGCCCAACGACTGCTGCCTCATCAAACCCGTGCTGCCCTGCCTGTACACCAGCAGCTTCTGCAGCCACAGGTTCATTCTCCGCCCGCAGTCCAGAAACAACTACAATTCACAATGCACAAAAAACATTTTTTTGACCAGTAAGTCCAGTAAGCCACTTAAACCTCTCTCCAGTGGACAGGTTGTTCGCCGCCAGACCAGCAAGGGCAATGGCCGTCTGGGTCACATCCACAGCCCTGCCAAAGAACCGGGCTCCGACCTGGTTAGCGCGGACGGGGCCATTTACAGACACAACTGTCAACATCTCCTTCCTGTGAAGGAACCGCGTCCTGCGGCTCCGTATCCAGAGGTCACGCGTTTTGTGTATCCTCCCACTGCCGGGCCGGCTGCTCCCCTGCCAGAGACTGTGTCCCCCGCGGCCCCTCCACGGCGCTCAGCCTACTTCACCACCTCTACCCGGCACGTCTCCGGTACCGTCCCCGGTCACATCCCCGGTCCCCTCCCCGGTCACTTCACCGGTGAAAGGAGGAGATGCGGATTCGTGCCGCGCACGCGCCGGACGGGTCAGCAGGCCACCCGTTAGATACGGAGATTTTATGTAACCATCTATACTTCCCCAAATGCGTTATTAACGTTTCCGCTGCTGTATTGTTTGGCCATCATGTTTCCACGTGCCTACTCTTTATTTTGTTTCTACAAGGAAAGATGTAGATTGGTTATTCCCTACTAACCGATTGTACTGATTGTTAGTAGTAGCTCCACCTAATATGCGATTTATATTACCAAGAGCTTGCCTAGGTAATTCAGTCTGAGTAGCTGCTCGTTACTGCAATGTCCTGCAGACCAATGCTGTCAGTGGACTTTAATAAATATGTGTTGTATCTTGACGTGTGTACGACTCATTACAAAACACACAGGCGTCCTCCACGAGACGACAGTCATACTCGTTTCGTGTGGCCGCCGATGATGACACAGATTGATACACAATAATCAATAATACAGACACCCCCCCCCCCCCCACCACCCCCTCACAGACTTAAGCAAAAGGTGACTTCCGTAAGCTCGCATAATTACGTGAGTAATTCAGGCAGTTTGTAATTTCCACACAGCTGCACAATCACTCAGGTTTACACCAGAAACACACCAGCCACATGGCGGTAACACTTACCCAAAGGCCGCTCGCCACAGAAAGTGCCCTGGATGCAGCCCGACGCTGCTGAGACAGGTAACACTCTCTGTGGCAGACACAGGGTGCTGGAGTAACTCTGCGGGCCAGGCAGCATCTGTGGAGAGCGTGGATAGATGACGTTTCACAAAATGCAGGAGCAACTCAGCGGGCCAGGCAGCATCTCTGAAGAACAAGGGCAGGTAACGTTTCGGGTCCAGACCCTTCTCCAGATTCTGTGAGCTATTTCGGGGAGGGCATGTGGATGGTGATTCCGTAAAATCTCGACTTGCGCAAGTGTTCACGGAACGTACGCCTTATGTCAGTTGGGGAGACCCTGGACAATAAATTGATAACTGCAGTACAGGGTAACCATAATAATGCAAAACAGAAGTCTGTAGTGGAACCAAACACACCGACCATGGAAGATCACAGTTGCTGAGGTCAGTGTTGTGCAGTGTTCAAGAGCCTGATGGTTGCTGTTCTTTGAACCTGGAGGTCAGGGTTTCCAGGCTCCTGTACCTTCTTCCCAATGGTTGCAGCGAGATGAGAGCGTGGCCAGGGTGGTGTGTTCATAGGGCCAGGGACTGCGACGTAATGTCTTACCTGGGGAGTCAGTCGGCCACCTTTGTCACACTCTGCCAGGGATAGGTGCCTGTGTCCTTACTACCCTGAGCGACACAGGCAGCCAAGTGCCTGCCTCCTGACTGGGTCCACTATACCCCACCAGGGGCATTGCTCACCAACACAACTGACTGCCCCCTTCCCCTCATATTCATCTTGCTTGCTGGCGGGGGATGAGGTTATTAGGTTTTTGCCGCAACCATCCATCAGCCGCACACAAGTTAACGCACAGACCTGGGACCTTGCATGGGATAGCTTATACAATAATTAAGTAAAGGGGAGAGTTACATTTTGCTTGGAAGCTTTGAGAAGTGAAGAGGCAGTCGCTTTGGCAGCCTCGGTGTGAACATTACAACACATTTCCCACTCCCCGGGCAAGCCGATCTCATATTGTATCCAAGCTGAGGGAACCTGATTCGCAATTAGTGCTGTCATGGAGTTTTCTGATGGGCAAATAATTCATTGAGCGTTTTGCTGTGAGTGGTTCTAATGGGGCGGCATACCAGAGGGCTGGATTTAAAACTCATTACGACTAACTTGCCATTAATACGGATTCAACCCACTTCGCTGATGTCACTTAGTAACGCGGTGAATACAGCCTAGAAAGTCACTTTGGCACTGACTCTGCAGGCGACACAGTGGCGCAGCGGGTGGTGCTGCTGCCTCACAGCGCCAGAGACCCGGGTTCAATCCTGACCACAGGTGCTGCCGGTACAGAGTTTGTCTATTCTCCTTGTGACCGCCAGGGTTTTCATACACACTACCAAAGGCATACAGGTTTCTGGGTTAATTGTAAATTGTTAAATTGTTAAATTGTAAATTATCCCAAGAGTGTAGGATAGTGCTAGTGTACGGGGTGATCGCTGGTCGACATGGACTCGGTGGGCCGAAGGGCCTGTTTCCACACTATCTCTAAAATCTAATCCCAATCTCTTAGAGTTACAGAGTCATACAGCACGGAAACAGGTCCTTCGGCCCAACTCTACCAAGAAGCCTCATCTAGGCTCGTCCCATTTTCCTGTATTTGGCCCATATCCCTCTAAACCTTTCTTGACCATGAACCTGTCTAACTGTTATTGTAGGAAGGGACTGCAGATGCTGGTTTAAACCAAAGATAGGCTCAAAATGCTGGAGTAACTCAGCGGGTCAGGCAACATCTCTGACATTTTGTGTCCCTCAAATGTTATTGTGCCTGCCTCAACTACCTCCTCTGGCAGCTCACTCCATGTACCCACCGCCCTCTGAGTTAAAAGGCCTCTAAACCTTTCCTACACTTGTACCGGTCCAAGTGGCTTTAAATGCTGTTGTTGTGCCTGCCTCAACTCCCCCCTCATCGGGTTAATGATCTTCGAACCCAAAAGCTCCAGCAAGTGATGGAGTAGTGGAGTGGTTAACAAAGACGGTGGTGGGTGCCTGGAACATGCTGCCGGGGGTGGTGGTGGAAGCAGATACTGCCGTTCAAGAGGCTTTTAGATAGGCACATGGATGTGCAGGGAATGGAGGGATATGGATTATGTGTAGCTAAGAATTGGTCTTGGCATCGTGTTCTGCACCGACATTGCGGGCCAAAGGGCCTGTTCTTGTGCTGTACTGTTCTCTGTTCCAAGAGTTCCAGGAACCCACACATGGCATCAAACAAAATGTCTGCCTTGCAACTTATTTTGTCCATATTCTCATCTTTTCAATGTTCCCAATTGCTCATTGACCAGATAACTCAGTTTATCCACCTGTTCACCTCAGACATCTTCCCCCCACCCCCACTTCCCCTCACCCACCTCTCCGTGTTTTTCTCCCTTCCTCAACTCTGACAAAACATTAACCCTGTTTCCCCCTTCACAGATGCTGCCTGACCAGCTGAGCACTCCCACATGGTCCCGGCTCGAAACGTCACGTATCCACGTTCTCCTCAGATGCTGCCTGACCCGCTGAGTTATTCCAGCACTTTGTGCCTCTCGTGGGTATCAACACTGAATCGTCCAACTTTAGGTAATGGCCACCCCTTCCCCCTTTGCTTTTCCTGAGACCCCCTTCCTGCTTCCCTGTGCCCCACTCTGGTCGGGACCCCTCTACACCTCAGCATTTTGAATTTCAGCTGCCGCAGTTCTTTTTCAGTCTGAAGAAGGGTCCCGACCCAAAATGTCACCTACCCACATTCACCACAGATGCTGCCTGACCCGCTGAGTTACTCCAGTGCACCCTGTGTCTTTGCTTGGTATGAATACTGAATTGTCCAATTGAGGAAAGGGCCCCCCACCCTCCCCCTGTCTCTCCTGTGCCACCCCTTCCCGTGTGCACTCATTTCCCCCGCTCCCTACCTGAAACGTCACCTATCCATGTTCTCCAAAGATGCTGCTTTGCTCCTGCGCTCTGAAATTTTAAAGTATTTCTAAAATTCCCCCAAAGATCAGCCGTCCGAGGGGGGTAAGAAGGAACTGCAGATGCCGGTTTACACCGAAGATAGACACAATATGCCTGACTGGCTGAGTTACTCCAGCGTTTTGTGTCTCTTAAGGGAGTAGGCCAAGAGAGAGGGGCTGAATGGCCTCACACTTCTCCCCTCCCGCCGTTTCCACAGTGAGTCAGCCCGGCCCTGGGACACCAGTTCAACTCCAGCGCGAGCTGATGAAATGTCATTTAATAACCAAAAAACTGAAGCATTTATAAATAGTCACGGGTCTGTGGACACACCAGTAATTCACTTAAATTCCCCAAGGCTATGATGGGATGGAGATAGCCGTGTAGAAGTTGGGAGGTCTTGCCATTGTACAAGACATTGTTGAGGCCACTATTGTGTTCAGTTTTGGAAGCCCAGTTATTGGAAATATGCTGTTAAACTGGAAAAGGTGTTGAGTGGATTTACGAGGATGTTGCCAGGACTCCAGGGCCTGAGCTACAGGGAGAGGTTGGGGCAGGCTCGGACTTTATTCATTGGAGCTCAGGAGGATGAGGGGTCATCTTATAAAGGGTGCGTAAAATCATGAGGGGAATAGATAGGGTGAATTCACGGAATCTTTTATTCAGAGTAGCGGAATCAAGAACCAGAAGGCATAGGTTTAAGGTGAGAAGGGAAAGATTTAAAAGGAACCTGAGGGGCAACTTTTCCACTCAGAAGGTGGGTGAATATATGGAATGAGCTGCCCAAGGAGGGAGATATAAAGTGCTGGAGTAACTCAGCGGGTCAGGCATCATCTATGGAGAACATGGATAGGCAAAGTCTTAAGACTAAATCTGAAGACGGGTCCCGATCCGAAACATCAATTCTCCATTTTCTCCAGTGATGCTACCCTGACCCGCTGTGTTACTCCAGCACTTCGTGTCTATCTTTGGTATAATCGGCATAGTTTAGTTTAGTGTAGTTTAAAGATACAGTACGGAAACAGGCCCTTCGGCCCACCGAGTCGTACCGACCAGCGATCCCCACACATCAATACTATCCTACACACACTAGGAACAATTACCAAGCCAATCAACCTAAAAAATCTGTACGTCTTTGGAGTGTGGGAGGAAACCGAAGGCACGCACGTGGACACGGGGAGAACGTGCAAACTCCATACGGTAGTCGGGATCGGAGCCTGGTCTCTAGGCAACAACTGCGCCACTGCGCCGACAATTGTTCACATCCCTGTAGTCCCCCTCAGCCAACAATGCGCCATTGCGAGCTCCACCCTTCCTTGGTCATCTGTTGCCAGCCCTGATTTGTTCTGGCCTTTTCGTACCTCCAGTTCCACCCCCACCTTTGTCTCCATAGATGCTGCCTGACCCGCTGAGCTACTCCAGCACTTGGTATCTCTCTAAGGTTTACACAGATATGGGCCAAAAGGCGGGCGGGTGGGACTTGCGTAGATGGGGCATCTTGGTCAGCCTGGGCAAGTTGGGCCGAAGGGCCTGTTGACTGTGAAGATGTCTTCGGGATTGTGAGAGCACAGACTCTCGGTCCCTGCACTAAGTTGATGCTGCCTTCTCTGCCGGCTGTCTGTGTGGTTTCATTGGGTTAATGAAGAGTGCACTGCGGGTGAGTTCCGCAGGGTGAGCTCGGCAAGCTAGTCATTAGTCTCATTACCCAGCAGAGGATTCCTCTGCTCTCTGCTCTAATCAGGCCTCACTCGTTACCTGTCCCTGGGGTCTCATCCAGCCTCCTCCCCCTCCTCCTCATCACTCCCCCTCCTCTGTTCACTGTCCCACTGCCTACCCCTCCTCTGCCCAATGACCCCCTCCCCCACTCATCATGCCTCCCCTGCTCACTGCCCCCTTCCACTGCCCAACCTCTGCTCTGCCCTCCACTGCCCCCCCCTTATGGGTCATAGAAACATAGAAACATAGAAAATAGGTGCAGGAGTAGGCCATTCGGCCCTTCGAGCCTGCATCGCCAGTCAATATGATCATGGCTGATCATCCAACTCAGTATCCCGTACCTGCCTTCTCTCCATACCCCCTGATCCCCTTAGCCACAAGGGCCACATCTAACTCCCTCTTAAATATAGTCAATGAACTGGCCTCAACTACCTTCTGTGGCAGAGAATTCCAGAGACTCGCCACTCTCTGTGTGAAATTTTTTTTTCTCATCTCGGTCCTAAAAGACTTCCCCCTTATCCTTAAACTGTGACTCCTTGTCCTGGACTTCCCCAATATCGGGAACAATCTTCCTGCATCTAGCCTGTCCAACCCTTTAAGAATGTTGCACGTTTCTATAAGATCCCCCCCTTCATGTTCTAAAGTCAACAATCATCTCCTTGGTCTTGCTGGTGTTGAGTGACTGAGTTTAGTTTATTGTCACATGTACAGAGGTACAGTAAAAACCTGTTGCTGACCAATCAGCAGAAAGACAATATATGATTACAGTCCAGCCGTCCGCAGGGTAACTGGAATAACATTTAGTTAAAGATAAAGTCAGTAAAGTCCGATCAAAGACAGACCAAGGGTCTCCAGTGAGGTAGCCAGTCGTTCAGGACCGCTCTCTACTTGGTGATGGGAATGGTTCATTTGCTTGATAACAACTGGGAAGAAACCGTCCCTGAATCCGCAGGGGTGCGTTCTCACACTTCTACACCTTTGGCCCGACGGGAGAGGGGAGAAGAGGGAGTGGCCAGGGTGCGACTCGTCCTTGATGAGGCTGGTGGCCTTGCTGAGGCAGCAGCAGGTGGACTCAATGGAAGTAGGTTGGTTTGTGTGATGGTCTGGGCTGCGTCCACAATTCTCTGCAATGCCCTGCGACCTTCGATGGAGCTGTTCCCAAACCGTGCTCGGATACACCCTGATAAAATGCTTTCTACAGAGCACAGCTTTCTAGAGCAAGATTGGTGTTCTGGCAACATTAAATCAGATTATTAATTTCCCCCCCTGTGCGCTGTGATAGAATGAGATGGGCCCAAACGATCGACAATCTATGAACAATTTACGAGGATGTCGCCAGGATTCAAGGGAGAGGTCGGGCAGGTTAGGCCTCTATTCCTTGGAGAGCAGGAGGATGAGGGGTGATCATATAGTGGTGCACAAGTTAATGAGAGGAATAGATAGGGTCAATGTGCAGACTCGTTTACCCAGAGTAAGGGAATCAAGAACCAGAGGACATAGGTTTAAGGTGAGAGGGAAAAGATGTAACAGGAACCTGAGGAGTAACTTTTTTTTACTTTAAAGGGTGGTAGGTCTATGGATTGAGCTGTAGTTGAGCCTGGCACTATCACAACGTTTAAGAAACATTTAGACGGGTACATGGATAGGTTAGGTTTAGAGGGATACGGGCCAAGCGTGGGCAGGTGGGACTGGTGTAGATGGGGCATGTTGGGCCTGTTTCCAGGCTGTACGACTCTAATCCACCTCCCTCGCTGGAAGGGAAGGAGGAGGTGCCGATGAGGTCCTTGTGAAATGAATTCTGCTCCAACCACGTTAGCAGTGAATTTGACGGGATCCACATGCTGTGTGAAACGCTGAGCACCTAGCGACCACATGTTGTGCGGTAACAGATGAGCGGCTATCTGTAGTAACAGGAGTTGGCGTGGTAATCAACATTTACAACAATACGCATCAGCTCCGAGCTTTACTATAGTTAATTACTTTCTAACTTAATGCACAGGAATGCTGGCAAACTATACTGCTGTCTAGTTTTAAAACAAATTGATCTAAGAGTTATAATCCAATTTAATTTGTTTTACTTGCGACTCTAATTAAGTTTTCCCACAAAATATGTGTTATGTAACGTGATTTATCACCAAAAGCTCTGGTACAAAAAGAGAAACTGTTAGCCACCGGCATTTGCCGATATTATATAAATTGATCCACAGTGCTGCTCCCAAATAGATTTAATTAGATTCACTCCTAATTAATTTCAATCAAAATAAATTGTTTTATAGGACACGTGTCGGGCAATAAAATGCATTGATATGTTCTGCAGTTGGTTATCCTTTACAGGAGGGAGTAGCAGAAATATCTTTCTGCTTCATAAGCTCATAAATTATAAGATCAGACAGAATTGGGCCATTCGGCCCATCAAGTCTACTCCAGCATTCAATCATGGCCGATCTATCTTCCCCTCTCAGCGCCATTCTCCTGCCTTCTCCCCGTAACCCCCGACACCCATGCAAACCAAACATCTATGAATATCTTTTAAAATATCCATGGACTTGGCCTCCAGAGCCCTATCCATGGGAATGAATTCCACAGATTCATCACCGTCTAATGAAATAAATTCCCCCTCAACAACTTTCGAAAGGTACACCCTTTTATTCTGATGCTATGACCTCTGGTCCTAGACTCTCCCACTAGTGGAAACATCCTCTCCACATTCACTCTGTCCGGGCTTTCATAACCCTCTTGTTAGACTTTAGAGATTCAGCGCAGAAACAGGCCCTTCGGCCCTCCGAGTGTGCAGGCAACCATCAAACACCCCATACAACCACAACAGGTCCACGACGATGCCCCAGCCCCGAGCCCGAGCCCTACAACGCATCCCAAGAACAACCTGGATAATAAGAGACACCTACATACACAACTCCATTTACTTCCGAGTCATGTGAGTGACTACGTGAAGAAGGCTGTCAGGCCCGCATCGCGCGTCCTACATCTAGCTGCGCCTGCCCAGCTGTAAAGTTTTACACCTGTAAGGTAAGTTTAAAAACTTATTTCTAGGGCTGTTTTTTGTATTGCAGGAAGCTCCTCATAGAGTTTGCCTGCTGGATTCGGGGCGAAGTTGGACGGGCCGTGTGAAACCGGTTATGGACCGTGGGGAAATCCCGGTCCGGACTGGCAGGCGCGGGTAGGCGGCAGCCATCAGTTCGCTCCAAGCGGACAACCCAGAAGGGGAGTGCGTATGGGGGGTTTCTCCCAGTATGGGCTCCCAGACCCCAATGGTCCCCACAGAGAAAGGGGTAAGACTGGCAGTTAGCCGGTCTTGCTACCCCAGTGTCTGCCAATGGGGTCACAGCTCCACACCTCAATGAGCCCCACAGAGAAAGGGGGTAAGCCTGGCAGTTAAGCCGGTCTTGCCACCCCAGTGTCTTCCAATGGGTCAGCAGCTCCCACCAACGCAATGTCCCCAGAAATAGGGGTTAGACTGGCATAATACCGTCTCCACGCAACCCCAGTCACGGACAATGGGTCAGCACTCCCATACCGCTAAGGTCTCTCCCAAATAAGGGGAAAACTGGCAGTACGCTGGTCTCGATACCCAGTCACACACCTATGGGTTCGCAACTCACAGCTGCTTATGGTTCCTCCAGGAAAGGGGTTAAACCACAAGTACTGGCCAGGGGCCTTGGACTCGGTCCGATCGGCCATGAGGTTCTCCCCCTCGTTCTATGGGGTAGCATCTGTTGAACGCCTAAAACCCACCTGGAGCACCTGAGGAGAGGTTGCTCTCCAAAGAGATATCTCCAGAAGGAGAGCTATCTGAGGCCCGGGTATTATGGAGAACCCACTGGCAGCGGAAACACCATGTCTCAGGGGTGCTGCATACAATGTCTCCCTCCACTGAGGGAGGGGGAGCATCCAGGGTCAGTTTCCCGTTTGGCCCAGAGCCATATCCTGAGATAGGTCCAACGGGCATGTCAGCACAGGAATCCTCAGGAGCCTGCGGCAGCACCTTGTCCTCAGGGCGTCCACGAGCCCGCCTCACGTGAGGGGCGTGCGAGGATACTCTCAAGGGATGAGGCAGAAAACCCGGAAGGGCCAGAATTCCCCATGCTACAAGTGCATGCTGCATGGCAGAGCAATCAAATGAAACCTCGTATCGCGATGACACCCCCACACCTCACCGCAGGAAGCAGTTCACCGCGAAGTTGATGGGCCGCTTGAAAGCTGGGGCACGGGTCTTCGGGCCAAGGGCCAAGCCGGTCTCAGGAATATGGAATACACATACACTCCGCCGTTCCTACTCTCCAAATCAAGATGGAAATATAAACCCACATCAGGGCCTTTGGCATTTCCATAAGACCAACCAGTACCATGGAGGTAGGTGGTCTGGTTCTTCCCGTTCTTCCGAACATGGGGTATGTGGACCATTTACAAGTTGGTAATCTTTTACACCTTGTTTTGTACAAGATGAAAATGATAACATGTGATGGTTTATTAATTACACATATACAAGGGAGCCAAGCATGATGGGAAATGGGGCCAGAGTGTCTTTCAGCACTCAGTATTACGCCAAGAATGCCTTCGAGATGCTCGGAAATAGCCAGAATTGTCTTTTGAGGTCGCTCAGATTACGGCCAAGGATTGCCTTCCGCACCAGGTCCGTAACATGGCCGGGGAGATTGTCTTCCCTCGAGGCAGGCACGGAATTAATGGCAGCGTGGCCATTCATTGTGAAAGATGAGGATGCCGTTCACAATTGATTGAACTCCCCGTGCAACCATAGCTTTCAGTAATATGGATTTATTACTGTCTAACTGGTGCTGGCAACTATATTTGAGAAATTGAGGTTCCTCAGCCATCCAGTCAAATTTAAGTTGATACCAACTGGAAGGTATTGTTTATCGGATTTACCTTTAACTATTAATTTATCTGTGACTCCGCCCCGAGGCAACAAATTGCAATTAATAGAAGCCTGCAACAACCTTGTTATCAAGCAGTCTTCTATTCATCAAGTGTAATTGGCAATATAGCAGGTGTGTAATTGGGCCTTGCATTATCAGAAACTTTCAACGTGCAAGTAGTAACTTCTCAAGTGCCATATAGGTCATTGTTAACAACCTTTCTCTCAATGTCAGCAAGACGAAGGAGATAGTAATCGACTTCAGGAAGTGAAGCGGTACACTTCCTGAAGTCGGTGCCAAAGTAGAGATGGTTGAAAACTTCAAATTCCTAGGAGTCAATATCATCAACAACTTCTCCTGGACCGCCCATATTGAAACAACAACGACCAAGAATGCATACCACGACTCTACTTCCTTAGAAGGATTCGGAAGTTTGGCATGTCCCCTACAACTCTCACCAACTACTACAGATGCACCATAGAAAGCATTTTATCAGGATGCATCACAGCTTGGTTTGGAAACAGCTCCACCCAAGATTGCAAGAAATTGCAGCGAATTGTGGACGCAGCCCAGAATATCACACAAACCAACCTCCCTTCCATTGACTCCATTTATACCTCACGCTGCCTTGGCAAGGCCAGCAGCATAATTAAGGACAAGTCGCACCCTGGCCACTCCCTCTTCTCCCCTCTCCCATCAGGCAAAAGGTATAGAAGTGTGAAAATGTACACCACCAGATTAGGGGACAGTTTCTTCCCAGCTGTTATCAGGCAACTGAATCAACCTGCCACAACCAGAGAGCAGTGCTGAACTACTATCTACCTCTTTGATGACCCTCGGACTATCCTTGATCGGACTCTGCTGGCATTATCTTGCACTAAATGTTATTCGCTAATCATGTATCTATACACTGTAAATGGATTGATTGTAATCATGTATAGTCTTTCTGCTGACTAGTTAGCACGCAACAAAAGCTTTTCACTGTACCTTGGTAATTGTGACAATAAACTAAACTAAACACTAACATTATGCTACATATTATTATCACAACTTACCGATGCCAATTAACCTACAAACCAATATAGTCATAGAGTGATACAGGCTCTTCAGCCCAACTTGCCCACACCAGCCAACAGTGTCCCATGTACACCAGTCCCACTTGCCTGCGCTTGGTCCATTTCCCTCCAAACCTGTCCTATCCATGTACCTATCTAACCGTTTCTTAAATGATGGGATAGTCCCTGCCTCAACTACCTCCTCTGGCTTGTTCCATACATCCACCACCCTTTTTGTGAAAACGTTACCCTCGGATTCCTATTAAATCTTTTCCCCTTCACCTTGAACCTATGCCCACTGGCCCTCGATTCCCCTACTCTGGGCAAGAGGCTCTGTGCATCTACCCAATCTATTCCTCTCATGATTTTATACAGCTCCATAAGATCCCCACTCATCCTCCTGCGCTCCATGGAATAGAGACCCAGCCTACTCAACCTCTCCCTATAGCTCACACCCTCTAGTCCTGGCAACATCCTCATAAATCTTTTCTGAACCCTTTCAAGCTTGACTATATCTATTCTACAACATGGTGCCCAGAACTGAACATAATAATCTAAATGCGGTCTCACCAATGTTTTATACAACTGCAACATGACCTCCCAACTTCTATACTCAATACTCTGACTGATGGAGGCAAAAGTGCGAAAAGCCTTTTTGACCACCTTATCTACCTGTGACTCGACCTTCAAGGAACCATGCACTTGTACTCCTAGATCCCTCTGCTCTACAACACTACCCAGAGGCCTACCATTTACTGTCTAAGTCCTGCCCTGGTTCGATATCACAAAATGCCACACCTCACACTTCTCTGCATTAAATTCCACCAACCATTCCTCCGCCCACCTGGCCAATCAATCTAGAACCTGCTGCAATATTTCACAACCATCTTCACTATTTTCAAAACCACTAACTTTTGTATCAGCAGAAAACTTGCTAAGCTTGCCCTGTATGTTCTCATCCAAATCATTGATGTAGGTGACAAACAGTAACGGGCCCAGCACTGCACCCTGAGGCACACCACTAGACACAGGTCTCCAGTCCGAGAACCAACCCTCAGCTTCCTTCCATGGAGCCAATTTGCTGTCCATTCAGCTATCTCTCCTTGGATCCCATGTGATCTAACCTTCCAGAGCAGCCTACCATGCGGAACCTTGACGAATGCCTTACTGAGATCCATGTACACAACATCTACAGCTCTGCCCTCATCGACCTTTTTGGTCACGTCTTCAAAAAAATCAATCATATTTGTGAGACACGACCTCCCACGTACAAAACCATGCTGACTGTGCCTAATCAGCCCTTGCCCATCCAAATGCCTGTATAACCTCTTCCTCAGAATACTCCCCAAGAATACTAGTATCTTTCCAGCTACAGATGTTAAGCTCACAGGCCTATAGTTCCCAGCGTTTTCCCTGCAGCCCTTCTTGATAAGAAGCACAACATTTGCCACCCTCGAGTCTTCCGGCACCTCTCCTGTATTTAAGGACGATGCGTAAATTTCAACCAGGGCTCCCGCAATTTCCTCTCTAGTTTCCCGCAATGTCCTCAGATGTATCTGATCAGGCCCTGGAGAGTTGTCTACCTTCATACACGACAGTACCTTCAGTACTTCATCGACAGTAACACTGACTGCTCTCAAGACATGTCCATTGACTGCCCCACGTTCCTCCATTCTACTGTCTTTCTCCTCGGTAAATGCGGAGGAGAAATACTCATTGAGGACCTTGCCCATCTCCTGTGGCACACAGTTGACCACTTTGATTCCTGAGAGGTCCCACTCTCTCTTTAGTTACCCTTCCCCCCCCCCCCCCCCACCCCCCCCCCCCCCTTGTGTATTTATAAAATCTTTTGGGATTGCTACCCGCCAGAGCTATCTGGCCCCTTTTGCCCTTCTGATCTCCTATACATCTTTGGAGTGTGGGTGGAAACCAAAGCACCCGGAGTAAACCCCACATAGACACAGGGAACTTAGAGCACTAACACAATCAGCATTTGTGGTCAGGATTGAACCCACGCCTGTGAGGCAGCAACTCCACCCGCTGCGCCACTGTGCCCTTGTAGCATTACTTGCACGAAGAGCAAAGTGCTGGAGGAACACAGCGGTTCAGACAGTATCTGTGGAGGGAATGGACAGGCGGCGTTTAGGGTCAGGAGCCTTCTTCCTAAGCCCCTCTCACTGAAAGCCCACATCGAAGATGTCCTCCTGACATCTTCCCAAACCATGCCTACGTTGGAGAAGCTCTGAAGGAGGGTGGCGACCCGAAGGGTGGCCCACTCCTCTCCCCCAGGGAATGCTGCCTCACCCGCTGAGTTGCTCCAGCATTTTGTGTCGACTACCTTCGATTTCAACCAGCATCTGCAGTTCTTTCCTCACACCTGCGTTGAAGAAGTTCTCCTCCTGTCCATCCCCTTCCACAGATGCTGCCCGACCCGCAGAGTTCGCCCAGGACTTTCGCTCAGGATTGCAGCGTCTGCAGCTCATTGAGCGAGGCAGCATTCCGATTCTCTGGGTCAGTTTGTCAGCAGAAGGTGGGGGGGGACACATCGCTCCTTCTCATAAATTAAACCGCTGCTCTTCCAAATAAGAACTAAATGTACTCATTATATTTGCATGTGATCGCTGCGAGGATCTCTTCATCCCGCCCACAACCCGTAGGGCTCCTTTGTGCGACTCAGCCTTCTCTCCTCTCATTGCCCAGCGGCTCTGTCAGTCATCCTGCAGCCCGCACCGGTGTCAGTCCAGGGGAATGAAATCATCTCCTGGAGACATCTCCTAGAAACATCTGGACTCGCTGGGAACATCTGGCTGTGATAATGGTGGAGGAGTCTTACCTGTCGAACTCCGACGGGAACATCGTCGGGGTAAGCCCTCTTTCTGGAGAGAAAAAAACTATCTTTCTAATTTCCTACTTCTTGAAGTTCTTTAAATGTTTCAAAACTCTTTGGAAGAGCTGCATTGGGTGGCGTTATTTTTTTTTTAATAGAATTTCCCTAAACTACAACAAGGCTATGCATGGGGAACGTGTTAAATTCCACACAACTTTCTCCCGTGCGGGTCAAAAACGAGGAAGTTGTTCGTGGTTACACAAAAGGCTGGAAAAACTCAGCGGGTGCAGCAGCATCTAAGGAGCGAAGGAGATAGGCGACGTTTCGGGTCGAGACCCTTCTTCAGACTGGTCAGGGATCAGGGAAACGAGAGATATAGACGGTGATGTGGAGAGATAAAGAACAATGAATGAAAGATATGCAAAAAAGTATCGGTGATAAAGGGAACAAGCCATTGTAAGCTGTTTGTGGTATGAAAATGAGAAGCTAGTGCGACTAGGGTGGGGGAGAGAGATAGAGAGAGAGGGAATGCCAGGGCCCGAGGGCTGAGGGAGAGGTGGGAAGGGGAGGAGACAGCAAGGGTTAACAGAATTGAGAAAATTCAATGTTCAAGCCCAGACTCCCCAAGCGGAATATGAGGTGCTGTTCCTCCAGCTTGCGGTGTTGCTCACTCTGGCCGTGGAGGAGGCCCAGGACCGAGAGGTCGGATACGGAATGGGAGGGGGAGTTGAAGTGCTGAGCCATCGGGAGGTCAGCTTGGTTATTGCGGACCGAGCGGAGGTGTTTGGCGAAACGATCGCCAAGCCTCCGCTTGGTCTCACCGATATAGATCATTGGACGCAGTAGATGAGGTTGGAGGAGGTGCAGGTGAACCTCTGTCGGACCTGGAAGTTCCTGAAAGGAGTGGAGGGGGGAGGTGAAGGGACAAGTGTAGCATTTCTTGCGGTTGCAAGGGAAAGTGCCCGGGGAAGGGGTAGAGCGGGAGGGGAGGGAAGAATTGACAAGGGAGTTGCGGAGGGAGCGGTCTTTGCGGAAGGCAGACAGGGGGGGAGATGGGAAGATGTGGCGAGTGGAGGGGTCACGTTGGAGGTGGCGAAACTGCGGAGGACTATGTGTTGTATTTGCCGGCTGGTGGGGTGAAAGGTGAGGACCCAGGGGACTCTGCCCTGTTTGCGAGTGGGGGAATGGGGAGCGAGGGCAGTGTTTTGCGGGTATGGAGGAGACCCTGTGCGAGCCTCATCAATAGTGGGGGAGGGGAATCCCCGTTCTCTGAAGAATGAGGCCATTTGTGATGACCTGGTGTGGAACACCTGATCCTGGGAGCAGATCGGCGTAGACGGAGGAATGGGAATAGGGGATGGAGTCCTTACAGGAAGCAGGGTGGGAGGAAGAGTAGTCCAGGTAGCTGTGGGAGTCAGTGGGTTTGTAGTGGATGTCGGTCAGGAGTGTAATCACCTGTAATAGAGATGGTGAGGTCAAGGAATGTAGGGAAATGTCGGAAATGGTCCAAGTGTATTTGAGTGCCGATGGAAGTTGGTGGTGAAATGAATGAAGTCAGTCAGTTGTGTGTGGGTGCAGAAGGTGACAACCAAAGCAGTCGTCGATGTAACGGAGTAGAGGTCGGGGATGTGGCCCTGGTACGCCGAGAACAAGGATTGTTCGACGTACCCAACAAAGAGGCATGCGTAGCTGGGGCCCATGCGTGTGCCCAAAGCTACGCCTTGTGTTTGGAGGGAAATGGGAGGATCAAAAGTGAAGTTATTGAGGGTAAGGACCAACTCCACTAGGCGGAGGAGGGTATCAGTGGATGGGTATGGGTTGCTCCTCTGGTCGAGGAAGAACCGGAGGGCTTTGAGACCGTCCTGGTGGGGGATGGAGGTGTAGAGTGACTGGACGTCCATGGTAAAGATGAGAGGATGGGGGCCTGGAGAATGGAATGCGCGGAGCCGACGGAGAGTGTCTGAGGTGTCTTGAACATAGGTGGGGAGGGATGTAACAAAGTTGTTCGCTTTGCAGGTGACAGTAATATACAAACTGCGTGAAATATTTCTTGTTTACAAGGTGACTTTTGTCAAATCAGGTGTTCCTAAAGATACCTGGCAGTGCTGCTGCCGCTTTCAAGCTGCAGTCGCTTTGCAGAAAGAAAGATGTCACAAATACTGTGAGTGCAAACTATTCCCACAAGGGGGAAATACAATTCTGAAGCAAAGTGCTGGAGGAACTCAGCGGGCCGGGCAGCAACCACGGAGGGAATGGACAGGCGACCCTGTCTGGACCCTTCTTCAGACTAATGTCTGGGGGAGAAAGCAGGAAATGAAAGGTGGGGAACGGACGAAGCCTGGCGAGTGATAGGTGGATGCAGGTGAAGGGGGTAGATGGCGGATGGGTGGAGTAAGTGTCAAATGCTGGAGGTGATACTGAGACAAAAGGGTGTAAGGTGAAGAGAGGAGGAGGAGTGAAATGTGAAGGGGGAAGGGATATACAGTCTGAAGAATGGTCCTCAACCCAAAATGTCACCTGTCTATTTCCCTCCACAGATGCTGCCTGACCCGCTGAGTTCCTCCAGCACTGTGGAGGGAATGGACAAAGGTCATTTTGGGTTGGGACAATTCAGTTGGGAATCGGGGCAGGTACATGAATATGAAAGGTTTAGAGGGATATGGCCCAAATGCGGGCAAATTGGATTTGCTTAGTTGGGGCGGAGGTGGGGGGGGGGGGGGGGGGGCATCTTGTCCAAGCTGTAGATGCTAGAACATTTAAATCATTTAAATGACATTTGGACAGGTACATGGATACGGGCCAAATGGGATATGGGCTAAATGCAAGAAAATGTGTTTGCTCAAGAGTTCCTCATGTATCAGGAAGGCAATGGAAGGGTTTTCAATGGTGGCTTTCAGAAAGGAATTGGAATAGTGGTTGGAATGAACCAATAGGCAGTGTGCAGCACCTCATATAGAACGCTAGCAGGGGTATGAAGAGCCAAATGGACTCTTGCACTTTTGGTTTTGACATAAGGAATGGAAGTGGCATCGAGTCATACAGCACGGAAACAGGTCCTTTAGCCCAACTCGTGTAAGCCAACCAAGGTGCCCCATCTAAGTTCATCCCATCTGTCCGCATTTGGCCCATATCCCTCTAAACCTTTCGTATCTCACTGGAATTTCGTGTACACTGGAATTTAGAAGATTGAGGGGGGATCTTATAGAAACTTACAAAATTCTTAAGGGGTTGGACAAGCTAGATGCAGGAAGACTGTTCCCGATGTTGGGGGAGTCCAGAACAAGGGGTCACAGTCTAAGGATAAGGGGGAATTCCTTTAGGACCGAGATGAGGAAAACATTCTTTACACAGAGAGTGGTGAGTCTCTGGAATTCTCTGCCACAGAAGGTGGTTGAGGCCAGTTCATTGGCCATATTCAAGAGGGAGTTGGATGTGGCCCTTGTGGCTAAAGGGAACAGGGGATACGGAGAGAAGGCAGGTACAGGATACTGAGTTGGATGATCAGCCATGATCATATTGAATGGCGGTGCAGGCTCGAAGGGCCGAATGGCCTACCCCTGCACCTATTTTCTACGGTTCTATGTATCCATGTACCTGCCCCGATTCCCAACTGAAATGTCCCAACCCGAAATGTCGTCTGTCCATTCCCTCCACAGATGCTGCATGACCTGTTGGGTTCCTCCGGCACTTGGGTTTTGCCCTAGGTTCTAGCGTCTGCAGTTCCAACTGTTTTGAACAGCCAACCTCCAAGAACATCTCAGAGAGATCTCTCCGTTTTGCTCTCAATCTTTGCCTTTCCTATTCACAAGGATGTTATAAATAGTCAAGCTTCCAGCATCTGCTGTCTCTTGTGCCTCCAGCTGTCTACCTGTCCAGGTGCCACGAGATTCATCTGCAGAAGTCCCTCCGTCCACCGGTGAATGTTGTCGTCAACTCTTCTGTCAGAGCAGGTAGTTGAGGCAGGTGATACAAGGATAGATACAAAGTGCTGGAGTAACTCAACAGGTCAGGCAACATCTCTGGAGAAAAACAATGGGTGATGCTTTGAGTCATGACCCTTCTTCAAACGATCAGTTATCTTTGGTATAAACCAGCACCCGCAGTTACCCATCCATGTTCTCCAGAGATGCTGCCTGACCCGTTGAGTTACTCCAGAACTTTGTGCCTCTCTTTGGTATAAACCAGCATCTGCAGTTCTTTGTTTCATCATTTGGAAGAGACTTGGACAGGTACACGGATGGGAAAGGTCTCGAAGGTTGTGGGTCGAATGCGGGCAGGTGGACGGGTTGGGCCGAAGGGCCGAAGGGCCTGTTTCCGTGCTGTATGGCTATTACTCTGCATCTGCATCTCCATTCAGTGAGATGGCGGCCTCACTGTCCTATCGCTTCTCCGGGGGATTTCAACTCCCTCTCCACCGCTCCAAAGATTCACCACCCTCGGAGTGAAGAAATTCCTCCTCGCTCCTAAAGAAATACAAAAAGCGCAAGAGTAACTCAGTGGGTCAGGTAGCCTGTCGGAAGAACATGGACAGGTGACATGTCCGATCGGGACCCTACAATCAGGCTGAATAAGGGTCCTGAGCAAAACATCACCTGTCCATGTCCTCCAGAGATGCTGCCTGACCCACTGAGTCATTCCAGCACTTTGTGCCTGTGGTTCAAACCAGCAGCTGAAGTTACTTCTTATTACACTTTGCCCCCAGTGCCAGCCTGTGGATGCCACGCCTGGGCACGTGTCCCCCCCCCCCCCCCCCCCCCCCCCCCCCCCCCCTCCCCCCCCCCCCCCCCCCCCCCAATAACTTCTCAGAAAGACCTCTAAGTGTCCTTCCCGTTCTGTGCTTTCCCCCCCCCCCCCCCATTTCCAAGAATGTTATAAATAGCTTTCCTTGCGATAGCAGAGAGTACACATCAGTAGCTCTTGCAACGCGCCCAATTTGCAGATTGTCAAGGACTGAATTGGTCCTTTCCGAATGAGAATGGTGTAGGAATGAGAGGATTTGGGGAGTGGCAGATGTGGCAAGTGAATTTATCACATCAAGTCAGGTTGTGTAATTCGATAACATATGTGTAGGTCAATGTAGCATCTGCCGCACAAGAAACGGCGAAGACTAAATGACTACGGGGAGTCGGGAGCAGATGCCTTACGCCCTAGAATCCTATCGGAGAGGAGATATGGAATCGCTGCAACTCTGATTAATACTTCAAAGAGTTTCGTCGCGACCTCAGGCTGAGAGGGACTTCTGTAATCGCAAGACTCAGAAAATTGGATTGAGTCATGATTCTGGCAAAGCGTTATTCAACGCGTGAAACATCTGCAGTGGGGGGGATGATGGAGACACACAGCTGGCATCTTATCTCCCACCTCCAACTTCCACCATCCGTCACCAGGCACGAGGAATGTGAGCTGTCTCTCGCCTCGCCCCCGGGTCCCCACCATCGCCCTCATCTCCCACCCTGGCGGAGGGTGTACAAGCCTCGATGGGACAGGGAGAGCCCATTCGGGCCGTCGAGGAGCTTGCATCCTTCAATGTCCGTGTCGAGCGCGGTGTCGGGGTAAACTAGTCTCCTCTGCACGGGATCCATATCCCTCCATTCCCTGCATATCCATGTACCCAGCTCAAAGTCTCCCGCGCTAACAGGCACTATCGCATCTGCCTCCACCACCGCCTCTGACAGCGCGTCCCACTGTGTGACCCTGCCCCTTACATCCCCTTTAATGTTTGCCCTCGTCTTTGACGTTTCCATCCCGGGAAAAGGGTTCTGACTTGCTACCCTGTCGATGCCTCTCACCATTTTATATCATTTTATTTGGTCACCCCTCAGCCTCTGGTGTTCCTCACTCCCTCTCTCTCTCCCTCTCCCTCTCTCTCCCTCTCTCTCTCTCTCTCTCTCACATTCTCCCTCTCTCTTCTCTCTCACTCCCACTCTCCTCTCACTCCCTCTCTCACTTCTCTCTCACTCCCTCTCTCTCTCACTCCCTCTCTCTCTTTCACACACACACACTCTATCTCCACACTCTCCCTCTCTCACTTCTCTCTCACTCCCTCTCTCTCTCACTCCCTCTCTCTCTCTCTCTCTCTCTCTGTCTCACACACACACTCTATCTCTCACACTCTCTCTCTCCACTTCTCTCTCACTCCCTCTCTCTCTCACTCCCTCTCTCTCTCTCTGTCTCACACACACACTCTCTCTCTCACTTCTCTCTCTCTCTCTCACCTCTCTCACTCTCACACACACTCTCTCTCTCTCTCACATTCTCCCTCTCTTACACGCACTCCCTCATGCGCACACACTCCCCCTCCCTCAATGATTTAATACTTCAAAGAGTTTAGTTGCAACCTTGGGCTGACCTCCCCCCCCCCCCCCCCCCCCCTCTCTCTCTCTCTCTCTCTCTCTTTCTCTCTCTTTCTCACACACTCCCCACCCTCAGCCTCCTCACTGGCCGAGCTGAACCTCCTGCCTCCCCACGTCCCCTCTCCCCCCACCCTCCCTCGTGGAGAGGTTCTGTAGTCGGAGGCTACTGCTCGGTGTGTTTTCCACAGTGAGGTTTAGCGGCGGGCAGCTCCGGGAATCATGTGTAAACACTGCTGCTGTGTTTGCGAAGCATTCAGAGGAAATAGTCGTGGAAACTGCAAATGGGATAATTGAATTTCCTTGTCACGATCTCTAGCCCTGCGAACCCGTGAGGCCGTGTGAAAGGAGACAGCAGCCTGTTGCTGCCCATCGCCACCCCCCGCCCGCATTACTGCAGCAGCAGGCCGCTCGGCCCCTCCGTCCGTTCTATCAGTTATCACCATGCTCTGTAACCTTCAATGACCAACAGCAGGGATAAAGGCCCTTCGATGCAACTTGCCCGCACCGACCAACATGCCCCATCCACACTATTCCCACCTGCCTGCGTTTGGCCCATATCCCTCTAAATCTTCCCAATACATGAAAAAACCAAATGTTTTTTAAACATGGTGATAGTACCTGCCTCAACTACCTCCTTGGATTTACTGGAAGTGGATCTTAGATTCTAGAAAGTCTATAACTTCCTGATAGTAACAGCACACATGGATAGAGTGGTAAATACTTGCCTTCATTGGCCGGGGCATTGAGTATAAGAGTCAGGAAGACTCTGGTCAGTTCACATTTAGAATATTGCATGCAGTTCTGGTGGCCCCATTACAGAAAGGACACGGAGGCTTTGGAAAGAGTGCAGAGGAGGTTCACCAGACTGATGCCTGCATGAGAGGATATTAGCTACAGGGAGAGGTTGAACAGACTTGGATCCGTTTCTCTAGCATGCTGGAGGATAAGGGGAGACCTGGTAGAAGTCTATAGCATTACGTCGGGGAGAGAATACCAAGATGGAAAAATCAAATACTCAGGTAAGAATGCAGAGGAGGTTTAGAATGTAGAAGCAAGGAACTGCGGATCTGAAGAAGTCTGAAGAAATGGTCCCGACCCGAAACGGCACCTATCCATGGGTTCGCAGGGCTAGAGATCGTGACAAGGAAATTCAATAATCCCAGGGATTATGCCTGACCTGTTGAGTTACTCCAGTCTATTTTTGCGGAGGAGGTTTACCAGAATGATGCCTGGATTAGAGGGTATTGCTACAAGGAGAGGTTGGACAGACGCATTGTTTTCTCTGGGGAGACAAGTTAGAAGTATATAAAATGATGAGAGGCGAAGATGGGGTAGGCAGTCAGAACCTTTTCCTCAGGGGCGGAAATATCAAACACTATAGGGCACAGTTTTAAGTTGAGAGGGGCAAAGTTTAAAGGAGATGAACAGGGCAAGTTTTTTGCACAGAGGGTGGTGGGTGCCTGGAACACGCTGCTAGAGTTGGTGGTGGTGGGGGCAGGTACGATAGTGGTGTTTAAGAGACTTTTGGATAGGCACATGGATATGCAGGGAGGTGGATAATGTGCATGCAGAGGAGATTATATTTAACAGCATCATGTTTGGCAAAGACATTGTGAGCCGAACGGCCTGTTTCTGTGCAGTAAAGATCTATGCTCTATGTGTATGACGCTCCCACATCTCGGTGATCCCTCCCACACCCCATGGCTACCCCTCCCCCCACCTCCCCACCCCTCCCCCCCCACCTCCCCACCCCTCCCCCCCCGTGAACCCACCCCCTCCCCACCCCTCCCCCCACCCCCCCCACCCCTCCCCCACCGTGAACCCACCCACCCCACGGCGAACCCTCCCGCACCGCGAACTTTCCCATCGCAGGGCAACCCCTCCCCCACCCCACAACCCCTCCCCCACCCCACAACCCCCTCCCCCACCCCACAACCCCTCCCCCACCCCACAACCCCTCCCCCACCCCACAACCCCTCCCCCACCCCACAACCCCTCCCCCACCCCCACAACCCCTCCCCCACCCCACAACCCCTCCCCCACCCCACAACCCCCTCCCCCACCCCACAACCCCTCCCCCACCCCACAACCCCTCCCCCACCCCACAACCCCTCCCCCACCCCACAACCCCCCTCCACCCCACAACCCCTCCCCCACCGTGAACCCACCCACCCCAGGGCGATTCTCCACCGCGGTGACCCCTCCCTCACCACGACCCCTCCCCCACTACTACGACCTCTCCCACAGTACGGTGACCCCTCCCCCCTGTACCCCCGCTGTCCCCTCTCCCTGCCCCTCTGGGGGTCAATGCCTCACTTGTTACAGCCGGGGTGCGGGTGGGGTCTCTGCCGGACGGTCCCTGGGCCTGGGGGTCTCTGCCACGCCGGCGCGACCTTCCGGAAGGTTCTGGTGTGGCGGTGCTGCAGTGACCTTCCCCTGTGCTCTGCCCGCAGCACCTGACCTGGCCCCTGCTCCTGGCTGCCGTCCTCGCCTGCTTCGGCTCCTCCATGCCCTACGGGTACAACCTGGCCGTCGTCAACTCCCCAGCACAGGTAAGAGGCTGCTCCGTCCCGGCCCGGCCCGGCCCGGCCCACTCCCTCCAGCTGTGCCCCCTCCAGCTGTGCCCCCTCCAGCTGTGCCCCCTCCAGCTGTGCCCCTCCAGCTGTGCCCAGCCAGCTGTGCCCCCTCCAGCTGTGCCCCCTCCAGCTGTGCCCCCTCCAGCTGCGCTCCCTCCGGCTGTGCCCCCTCCAGCTGTGCCCCCTCCAGCTGTGCCCCCTCCGGCTGTGCCCCCTCCCTCTCCGCTGTGCCCCCTCCACTGTGCCCCTCCAGCTGTGCCCCCTCCAGCTGTGCCCCTCCGGCAGCTGAGCCCCCTCCAGCTGTGCCCCCTCCAGCTGTGCCCTCTCCGGCTGTGCCCCCTCCAGATGTTCCCCTCCAGCTGCCCTCTTCCGGCTGTCCCTCTCCAGCTGTGCCCTCTCCGGCTGTGCCCTCTCTGGCTGTGCCCCCTCCAGCTGTGCTGCCCTCTCCGTGCTGCTCCTCCAGCTGTGCCCCCTCCTGCTGTGCCCTCTCCAGCTGTGCCCTCTCCAGCTGTGCCCTCTCTGGCTGTGCCCCCTCCAGCTGTGCTGCCCACTCCGTGCTGCCCCTCCATCTGTGCCCCTCCAGCTGTGCCCTCTCCAGCTGTGCCCTCTTCAGCTGTGCCACCTCTCCAGCTGTGCCCTCTCCAGCTGTGCCCTCTCCAGCTGTGCTGTCCCTCTGACCTCGCTGCCTTTCCAGCTGCGCCATCTCCCCAGCTATGCCGTCTATGCAGCTGTGCTGCCTCTCTCCAGCTGTGCTGTCCTTCCAGCTGTGCCTCTCTCCAGCTGTGCCTCTCCAGCTGTGCCCTCTCCAACTGTGCCCTCCAGCTGTGCCTCTCTCCAGTTATGCCCTCTCACCAGCTGTGCCATATCTCCAGCCGTGCTCTCTCTCCAGCTGTGCTCTCTCTCCAGCTGCGCCTTCTCACCAGCTGTGCCCTCTCTCCAGCTGTACTTTTCTCCAGCTGTGCCCTCTCTCCAGCTGTGCCCTCTCTCCAGCTGTGCCCTCTCTCCAGCTGTGCCGCCTCTCCAGCTGTGCCGCCTCTCCAGCTGTGCTCTCAATCCAATTGTGCTGTCTTTCTAACTGTGTCACCCCTACAACTGCAGAGGTCAAAGTCAGACAGTTTCAGAGCCAGAGAGCCATGCAGCACGGTTAAAGGCCACCTGAAACACCTGATTTATGTTGACCAAGTTGGCATATTGGACCAGTCCCAGTTCCTGCATTTACTCCCCGTGGGAGTAACTCAAGGGGTCCGGCAGCATCTCCAGACTGAAGAAGGACTATGGCACAGTGGTAGAGTTGCTGCCTTACAACGCCAGAGACCGTGGAGCCGATCCAGACTACATGTGCTGTCTGTATGGAGTTTTCACATTCTCCCCCTGACCGTGTAGGTTCCTCCCACCCTCCAAAGACATGCGGGTTTGTAGGTTAATTGGCTTCAGTAAAAATTAAAAATTGTCCCTAGTGTGTAGGATCGTGCTATCGCACAGGGTGATTACTGCTTGTCGTGGCCTCGTTGGGTCGAAGAGCTTGTTTCCCGCTGTATTTCTAAAATCTAAAGATTCTGAAGAAGGGTCCTTACTCGAATCGGGACCTATCCAGGTCCTCTAGAGGTGTTGCTTGACCCGCTGAGTTACTCCATCACTTTGTGTCAGGCATTAGAGAGATCAGGGCCAAATGCAGGCAAGTGGGACTGGCCCAGTATGCCAGCTTGGTCAGCATGGAGAAGTGGGCTGAAGGACCTATTTCCCTGCTATCCAGCTCTACAAGTCCGGCCGTGGGTGTCTAGTTTTATAATCATACAGAGTAGAAACAGCCCCTTCGGCCCAACTTGACCAACATGTCCCATTTACACTCGTCCCACCTGCCTGCATTTAGACAATAGACAATAGGTGCAGGAGTAGGCCATTTGGCCCTTCGAGCCAGCACCGCCATTCAATGTGATCATGGCTGATCATCCCCAATCAGTACCCTGTTCCTGCCTTCTCCCCATATCCCCTGACCACTATTTTTAAGAGCCCTATCTAGCTCTCTCTTGAAAGCATCCAGAGAACCTGCCTCCACCGCCCTCTGAGGCAGAGAATTCCACACTCACCACTCTCTGTGAGAAAAAGTGTTTCCTCGTCTCCGTTCTAAATGGCTTACTCCTTATCCTTAAAAGGTCACCATTTGACCCATATCCCTCTAAACCTGTCCTATCCATGTACATGTTCCATTGTCTTTACTCTCGAGCCCTCCTGTCGCACGTTGTGTGTCCACAGTACATTAAAGATTTCTACAACGAGACCATCCAGGAACGGTACAATCACTCCATATCGACCCACGGCCTGGTGTTACTGTACTCTGTCACCGTCTCCATCTTCGCCGTGGGGGGCATGTTCGGGGCCCTGCTGGTGGGGTTGCTGGTCTCCAAGTTTGGTCAGTAAGTATCCGGCTCACCGCTGCCTCACCCGTGACAGTCAGAACCTTCCCACAGACTCCCTGCAGCACACGCTCCCAGGCAGATGGAAAGAGATGGAAAGAATGCAGGGGTGGAAGATTGCAATCTTCCTGTTTCGACTAATGCAATCAACTCGACGTGCACAAACGGAAGATCAAATAGAACAAGTTGTCCAACAACTTTAGGCTGTGCACGCCACGCGAAAGAAGAAGATGAAAGAATGCAGAGGAGATTTATGAGGATGTTGCCAAGACTCGAGGGCCTGAGCAACAAGGAGAGGTTGGGCTGGGTAGGTCTTTAGTCCTTGGAACGCAGGAAGCTGAGGGGCCATAAAATCATGAGTGGTATAAAATCATGAGTGGAATAGATGGGATGAATGCACAAGAGTGTTTTACCAAGGGCAAGGGAAAGATGAACCAAGGTGAGTGGGGGAAAGATTTAAGAGGAACTAGAGGGGTAACATTTCCACACAGAGGGTGGTGGATATAGGGAACGAGCTTCCATAGGAGGTAGTTGAGGCAGGCACTATAACAACATTTAAACGACACATAGTTTTAGCTTTAGGTTTGGCGAAGGATGTCATGAAGCTGGAAAGAGTGTAAAGATTTATGAGTTGGGAGTTGGGTTTGGTTGTTGGGTTGGGTTTGGTTGTTAGGAGTTGCTTTTGGGAGTTGGGTTTGTCAATGGGAGTTGGGTTTGGTCATTGGCAGATGGGTTTGGAGATGGGTTTGGTCAATGGGAGTTGGGTTTGGTCATTGGCAGATGGGTTTGGGAGATGGGTTTGGTCCATGGGAGTTGGGTTTGGTCATTGGCAGATGGGTTTGGGAAGATGGGTTTGGTCCATGGGAGTTGGGTTTGGTCATTGGCAGATGGGTTTGGGAGATGGGTTTGATCATTGGGAGTTGAGGCTAGGACATTGGGATAGGATTTGGTCATTGAGAGATGGGTTTTGGAGTTGGGTTTGGTCATTGGGAGTGGGAGTTGGGGTTGGTTGTTGGGTTTTGTTTTTAAGGGTTGGGTTTAGTCATTTAGGGTTGGGTTTGGTCATTGAAGATAGACACAAGCGCTGGAATTACTTAGCAGGTCAGGCAGCATCTCGGGAGGAAAATATTGATGATGTTTCGAGTTGAGAGTTGGGCTCAGGTCATTGAAGCTTGGATTCAGGCATTGCGAGTTGGGTTCGGGCCATTGAGACTCATTGAGCCACTGTGTGTGTGTGTGAGATCCTGTGCCTCCCATTGACCACGTCTCCCTCTCATTGTCAGGAAGAGCACGCTGGTGTACAGCACCCTCCTGGTGTTCCTGGCCGGGCTACTGATGGGCCTCAGCAGGCTGCTCCGCTCCCCAGAGATGGTGATACTGGGCCGCTTCATGACTGGCATCCACTCAGGTAACCGCGGAGCCCGCTGATCGCTGTGCGGGGGGAGGAGGGGGGGACGGGGGACGGGACCACCTCTTCACCAGGACAAGGGAGCGTGGCAAGGAAGGAGAGCTTCCGGTTTAAGTTTATTGTTGTCACCTGTACCGAGGTACAGTGAAAAGATTGTTTTGCATGCTATCAAATTATATCAGAAATACTACACATCAGGCCACGTACAATAGGCAGGGTAAAGGGGAAGATACAGAGTGCAGAGTATAGTTCTCAGCATTGTGGTGCATCAGATATACACAATTATGTTCACTATCCGCACTGAGGTAGAGGTTGAATCGGACAGTCCCCTCGCTTATGGAAGAATCGTTCAGAAGCCTGACAACAAGGGGAAGTAGGAAGGATGGAAGGGTGTGCAGAGATGATGGCGAGATAAGGAAATGAAAGGGGAAAGTACACAACTTATGGCAAGATCTTTAACAGCATTGCTGTACCATCTGTGCCAAACATGACACCAAGACCAACTCATATCTGTCAGCATGTGATCCGCATCCCTCCATTCCCTGCATGTCCATGTGCCTATCCAAAAGCCTCTTAAACACCACTAGCGTACCTGCCTCCTCCACCACCCCTGCCAGCGCGTTCCAGGCACCCACCACACCCGGTATAACCAACTTGTCCCGCATATCTCCATTAAACGTTGTCTCTCTCACCTTATCGCTGTGCACTCTAGCATTTGACATTTCCACCCTGAGGAAATAAGGTTCTGACTGTCTACCCCATCTGAGCCAGGTTGGGTGGTGGGGGAAGGGTGACGGAGGGGAGAGCCAACCCGTGGTTTGGCTGGTCCCAGGGGAGAGTTAGAGGTGGGGAGAGGAGAGATGGAGGTGACGGGACGAAGGGTGGGAGTGCGGACGTGCCACCAGGCCCGCGGCCAGCTAACGGCCACCTCTCTGTCTCCAGGTATCTCGCTCAGCGTTGTCCCCATGTACCTGGGCGAAATTGCCCCCAAAAACCTGCGGGGGTTCCTGGGCCTGATCCCCACCATCTTCATCTGCCTGGGAGTGTTTGCTGCACAGGTGCTGGGTCTGAAGGAGGTCCTGGGACAGGTGAGTAACTCCACCGGCCACGGGGATTGGGTCATGCACTCATCCAGCATGGAAACAGGCCCTTCGGCCCAACTCCTCCATGCCCACCAAAGATGCCCCATCTACCCTCGTCCCACCTGCCTGCTTTTGGGCCTTGACCTCTCAACCTTTCCGATCTGTGTACCTGTCCAAATATCGTGTAAATGTTATGACAGTACCTGCTTCAACTAACCCCCCTGGCAGCTCATTCCATACACCTACAACACCGTTGCCCGTCAGGAAATATTTCCCCTCTCACCTCAAACCTATGTCTCATGGTTCTTGATTTAGCTACGCTGGTTAAAAGACTCTGTGCCTATCTATTCCCCTTATGACCTTATACATCTCTATAGGATCACTCCTCATCCTCCTGCGCTCCAAGGCATAAAGCCCTATTCTGCCCAACATCCTCTCCCTATACCTCAACCCCTCGAGTCCGGGCAACATCCTTGTAAATCTTCTCGGCAACCATTCCATCTGAGAGACATCCTTCCCACAGCAGGTTGACCAAAGGTCTTCAAATCCCAGCGTCCCCGAACATCTGCAGAAGAACAGATGCGGGCCGGACTTTGCGAAGTCCAGAGCCACGGTCATTCTTCGGTTGAGGGCTTGTACAGGGCAGTTATGAGGCCATTCCAGACCCCAAGGCCTCAACCACTGTCTATGAGCTCAGGTCAGGAGTGTGCTGGGACACTCTATCGTACCTCGATGAGTATTGGTGAAGCTCAACGCCATTCGGAACTAAAACAGCCCCTCGATCGGCACCCCATCCCACAAACCTCCCCACACCCACCCTCCCTCCCTCCGTAATTCCCTCCCTCCCTCCCTCCACCCCCGAGACTGCAGGCTGCACCGTCTACGAGCGTTTCCCTGGTTCTCTCCCCCCCCTCCCCCTTCCACCATTGATGCCAACACCACCACCTGCTGGGTTCCACCTCCGCCCCCCAACCAACCTGCCTCACCTCTGCCCCTGGGTCCCCCTGCTCCCCCCCCCCCCCCCCCCCTCTCCCCCTCTATATTCTCTCTTTACTCCTCCTCCCTCCTCTCCCTTACACCCACTCTTGCCTGTCCACCCCTTCCCTCTCCCTCTCCCCCCCTCCCCTCCCCTCCCCTCTCTCCTCTCTCCCCATCTTTCTCCCTCTCCTCCCTCTCTCTCTCTCCCCCTCTCTCTCTCTCCCCCCTTTCATCCCTTTCCATTCTCCCCCTTACCTCCCTCCCTCTCCCTTCCCTCTCTCTCCTCTCCCTCTCACTCTCCTCTCTCCCCTCTCCCCTCCCTCTCCTCCCCCCTCTCTCTCTCCCTCTCCCCCTCTCTCCCCTCCTCTCTCTCTCCCTCACCCTCTCTCTCCCCCCCCTCTCTCTCCCCCTCCCCCTTTCTTCTCTCCACTCTCTCTCCCTCTTTCTCTCCCTCTCCTCTCCCCCTCTCTCTCCCCCCCTCCTCCTTCTCTCCCCCCTCTCTCCTCCCTCCCTCTCTCTCTCCCTCTCCTCTCTCTCTCCCCTCCCTCTCTCTCCTCCCTCTCCTCTCCCTCTCTCCCTCCTTCTCTCTCTCCGCCTCTCTCCTCTCTCTCTCTCCACCCTCTCTCTCTTTTCCCCTCCCTCCTCTCTCTCTCCCCTCCCTGTCTCTCCTCTCTCCCCCCCTCGCCCCCCCCCCCCCCCCCCGCCTCTCCCTCTCACCTCCTCTTTCTCTGCCCCTGGTGTAACGTGTGCCTGTGCCTGCCTCCAGGAGGAGTACTGGCCGCTGCTGCTGTCGATGGTGGTGCTGCCTGCCCTGGTGGAGCTCTGCTTCCTGCCCTGGTTCCCGGAGAGCCCGCGTCACCTAATGATCCAGAAGGGAGACTACAACGCCACCGTCCAAGGTGGGAGGCAGAGACAGGGTAGGGGGCGGAGGGCGAGGGGCGGAGGGTGAGGGGGATGGCGGGGGTAGGTCGAAGAGGACAGCTCAGGGGAGCGCGCGAGGCAGAGCACAAGGTGCTAGGCGCGAGGGTTGGAGGGCGAGGGTCGGAGGGCGAGGGCTGGAGGGCAGTTGGTGATAGGATGGTTTAGTTTATCGTCACATGTACTGAGGTACAGTGAAAAGCTTTTTGTTGTGTCTTATCCAGTCAGACTATACATGATTACCATCAAACCATCCCCAGTCTACAGATATAGGATAAAGGAATAACATTTAGTGCAAGGTAAAGTCCACTAGCGTCCGATTAAAGACAGTCCAAGGGTCTCCAATGAGGTAGATGGGAGGCCAGGACCGCTCTCCAGTTGGTGATGCGATGGTTCCGTCACCTGACAACAGCTGAGAAGAAACTGTCCCTGAATCTGGAGGTGTGCGTTTTCACACTTCTGCACCTCTTGCCTGATGAGCGAGGGAAGAAGAGGGAGCGGCCGGGGTGCGACACGTCCTTGATTATGCCGGTGGCCTTTCCAAAGCAGCGGGAAGTGTAGCTGCAGTCACTGGAATGGAGGTTGGTTCTTGTGATGGTCTGAGTTACGTCCACAATTCGCTGCAATATATTGTGGCCTTGGATGGAGCTGTTCCCAAACCATGCCGTGATGCATCCCGATAAAATGCTTTCTGCGGTGCAACTGCAGAAGTTGGTGAGAGTTGTTGGTGACATGCCAAATCTCCAACGCCTCCTAAGGAAGAAGAGGCGTTGGTGTGTGTTCTTGGACATTGCTTCGATGCGAGTGGTCCAGGACGTGTAGCTGGTGATAGTTACTGGCCAGCGTCCAACCGGCCAGAGTGGGGGGAAGGAAAAGCTCTGGACATCTGGGACAATGAAGGGTCACGTTTGGCCAGTAGATGTGACACCCAGCTACAGGAAGATTGGCACTCATTTGGAAGGGTGCAGAAGAGATTCACCAGTACCTGGGCTTGCCGGCTTAAGTTACAAGAAAAGGTTGGATAGGCTGGGGCTTTTTACTGTGGAGCGTAGGAGGCTGAGGGGTGACCTCATAGAGGTGTACAAGAATGTGAGGGGCATGGGTAAAATGAACGCTCACAGTCTTTTACCAGGGTAGAGGATTCTAGAACTAGAGGGCACAGGCTTAAGGTGAGAGGGAACAGATTTAAGGGGGACCTCGGGGGGAACTTTCTCACTCAGAGGGTGGCCCGTATCTGGAACGAGTTTCCAGAGGAAGCTACAGAAGCGGATACAATTGCAACTGTTAAAGGACATTTGGGCAGATATATGGATAGGAAGGGTTTCAAGGGAATAAAATTCACAATTTGCTGGAGTAACTCAGCGGGTCAGGCAGCATCACTGGAGAACATGGAAAGGTGACGTTTCAGGCATCACTGGAGAACATGGATAGGTGACCCTCCTTCAGACATTGTAGTAGGGGGTAGAAAGATAGAACAATTGGCAGCACAGTAACACAAGTGGTAGAGTTGCTGTCTCAGTGATCTTGACTCTTGACTTGACTTCTTGTCTGTGTGGAGTTTGCACGATCACCTGCGGCTGCTTGGATCTCCTCCGGGCGCTCTGGTTTCCTCCCGCAATCTAAGGATGTACCAAAGACTCTGTAAATTGTCCCTCATGTGTCCTGAGTGGTTGAGAAAGTGAGATAGCATAGAACCTGTGTGAACGGGTGAATGATGTTGGGTATGGACTCGGTGGGCCAAAGGGCCTGTTTCGATGCTGTATCTTGGAACTAAACTAAATTAGAAGGGAAGGTTCAGATGGATATGAGCCTAATTACTATCACTATATGTAAGTAACATTTGGACAGTTACATGGATAGGATAGGTTTAGAGAGATCTGGGCCGAAAGCAGGCAGGTGCTGGTGGGTCTAGTGTAGGTGGGGCATGTTGGGCGGTGTGGGCAAGTTGGGCAAAAGGGCCTCTTTCGGTGCTCTATGACTCTATAATACAAGCAAATGGGACTAACCCAGTCTGGCAACTTGGTTAGTATGGACAAGGTGGGCCAAAGTGCCTGTTTCCATGCTGTGACCCCCTATGTGACCCTTCTAGCCCTGAGGTGGTACCGGAGTAAAAACAACACGAACATGCAGGCAGAGATCGAGGAGATGCAGGAGGAGCAGCGTTCCCTGTCCTCCATTAAGACCGTCAGCGTGTGGCAGCTGATGGCTGACCGCTCCGTCCGCTGGCAGCTGGTGTCCGTCATGGTGATCAACGTTGGCATGCAGCTGTCCGGGATCGACGCGGTGAGTGGCCAGGAACGGGCGCCCGGGCTTGAGGGAGCCTCTCTGGGATCTGTAGAAGGGGCAGGCTTGGAGGTGAGGGAGGCCCATCCATCTATCGGAGGGGCGGGTTTGGCCAAAGCAAGAGTATCGTGTGCGAGGGCCGGAGCTACAGGGAGATGTTGGGCAGGCTAGGGCTCTATTCCATGGGGCGCAGGAGGCTGAGGGTCGGGTGACCTTATGGAATAAGCTGTAGTTAAGGAAGGTACAATAACAACATTCAAAAGACACTTAGCTTTAATTTCACTTTTTGAGAAGGATGTCATTCAGCTGGGAAAGAGCGCAGAGAAGATTTACAAGTGTTTAAGAAGGAACTGCAGATGCTGAAAAATCGAAGGCAGACAAAAGTGCTGGAGGATCTCAGCGAGTGCGGCAGCATCTATGGAGCGAAGGAAATAGGCAACGTTTTCGGGCCGAAACCCTTCTTCAGACTGAATGCACAGAGTCTTTTACCTGGAGTAAGGGAATCAGGGGGCAGGCGGCATGGGTTTAGGTGAGGGCGGAAAGATTTAATAGGGACCTGAGGGGCAACTATTTTGCACAAACAATAGTGGTATATTGGAAGAGCTGCCAGAGGAGGTTGTTAAGGCAGGTACTATCACAACATTTAACAAACATTTAAACGGGGACACGGATTGGAAAGGCTTAGTGGGATATGGGCCAAACGCGGGCAGGTGGGACTAGTGTAGATGGGGGCATGTTGGTCGGTATAGGGCAAGTTGGGCCGAAGGGCCTGCTTCCATGCTATATTACTTTCTGACTCCAGTCACCACACCTCGGGAAGGTGTGGGAGGTGCCGGAGAGGGGGCGGGAAGGAGCTACTTGGAGGGTCCAGCAACAGTGGTCCCACCACACACCGGGAGCGCTGTGTGTCGTTCTGTTCACACAGATACAGGAAGGATGTGACGGAGTTGGAATAGGCGCAGAGGAGATTTACAAAGATGTTCCCTGGGCTTTGCAGGCTCGAGTTACAGGGAGAGGTTGGACAGGCACTCAGGGTTTGTTCTCCGTGAGGAAAGGGAGAATGTGGGTACGTTTGATGGAGGTGAATGTAGTAAAGACAAGTTTTGAGAGGGACGAAAGAGAGAATGTCGTGGGTGGTTGAGGGAACCTGAGGGGCATCGGTTTTACACAGAGGGTGTTGGGTATATGGAAGGAACTGCCAGAGGAGACTTAAAAGGCATTGGGACGGGTAGATGGATGGGAAGGTTTAGAGGGATATGGGACAAACATTGTATGGTGTAACGTCATAGCAAGGAACTGCAGTTGCTGGTTAGTACCGAAGATAGATTCAAAGTGCTGGAGTAACTCAGCGGGTCAGGCTGCATCTCTGGAGAACACGGTGAATCTTTCCTCTTGCCAAATTCATCAGGGGTGCCGCCTGACCTGCTGAGTTAGAAACATAGAAACATAGAAAAATAGGTGCAGGAGTAGGCCATTCGGCCCTTGGAACCAACACCACCATTCAATATGATCATGGCTGATCATCTCAGTTACTCCGACACTATCGTGTCTATCTGTGGGAAAGTGGGACCCGTTTAGGTGGGTCGGCACGGGCGAGTTGGGCCGAAGGGCCTGTGGTCCGGGCTGAACGACTCCACGCCTCGTCATTGTCTGAGCTGCTGACGGATGTGCTTGCCTTTCAGATTTGGTTCTACACCAGCATAATATTCGAGCACTCGGGGATTCCCCGGCAGTACATCCAGTACACCACCGTGGGCACGGGGGTCATCGAGGTGGTGGCAGGGCTGGTCGGGGTGAGTTGCGTCCGCAGACCACGGCCGGATGAGCAAGGGGCAAGACCGTCCATTGGTCATCCTTGCCAAAAACAGAATCACCACATTCTTACTTGCAGCAGCATACACAGGTCACAGAGTCATAGAGGACACAGTGGAAACAGACCCTTCGGCCCAACTTGCCCATCCTGGCCAGCATGTCCCAATTACACTAGTCCCACCGGCCCATGTTTTGACCAATATCCCTCCAAACCTGTCTAACTGTTTCTTAAACGTAGAAACATAGAAACATAGAAATTAGGTGCAGGAGTTGGCCATTCGGCCCTTCAAGCCTGCACCGCCATTCAATATGATCATGGCTGATCATCCAACTCAGTATCCTGTACCTGCCTTCTCTCCATACCCCCTGATCCCTTTAGCCACAAGGGCCACATCTAACTCCCTCTTAAATATAGCCAATGAACTGGCCTCAACTACCTTCTGTGGCAGAGAATTCCACAGATTCACCACTCTTTGTGTGGAAAATGTTTTTCTCATCTCGGTCCTAAAAGACTTCCCCTTTATCCTTAAACTGTGGCCCCTTGTTCTGGACTTCCCTAACATCGGGAACAATCTTCCTGCATCTAGGATGTCCAACCCCTTAAGAAATTTGTACGTTTCTATAAGATCCCCCCTCAATCTTAGAAATTCTAGCGAGTACAAGCTGAGTCTATCCAGTCTTTCTTCATATGAAAGTCCCGACATCCCAGGAATCGGTCTGGTGAACCTTCTCTGTACCTTCCTATGGCAAGAATGCCTTTCCTCAGATTAGGAGACCAAAACTGTCCGCAAACGTTGGGATAGTCCGTGCTTCAACTGCCTCCTTAGGCCCCTCGATCCAAGTACCCACCACCTTTTTCCTCGGACCCACCCCTCAGATTCCTATGAAATCTTTTCCCCATCACCTTAAACCTACGTTCTCTGGTCCTCGATTCACCTACTCTGGGCCAGAGACTCTGCGCATCTGTGAACACAGTACTCAAAAATAATATAATAACCAAGAAAAATTCAATAAATTCCAAAAAGCCAACATTATTGCAAAAAGCCCAAAGTCCTTAGTGCAAGCAAGGCAGTTTGTAGTTCATAGTTTAGTTAGTGTGGTTTAGTTTTAGTTTTGTTTATCGTCACGTGTACCGAGGTACAGTGAAAAGCTGTGTGTTCCTCGCTGAGCAGTCATGGCTACAATCCAGCCGCCCACAATGTACAGATACAGAACAAAGGGAATAACATTTTGTGCGGATAAAGTCAGGTAAAATTTGATTAAGGATAGTCCGTCGGTCTCCAATGAGCTGGATGGGAGGTCAGGACTGCTCGCTAGCCGGTGATAGGACGGTTCTTCTTCCTGCGTATGGCGCGCACAGCCTAAAGTTGTCGGACAACTTGAGGACGGCTCAGTTGCCCGATAGCAGCTGGGAAGCAACTGCCCGTGACTCTGGAGGTGCGCGTTTTCACACTTCTGTGCCTCTTGCCTGATGTTGAGAGGGGAGAGGAGGGAGTGGCCGGGGTGAGACGGGTCCCTGATTGTGCCGAGGCAGCGTGAGGTGTAGATGGAGTCAGTGGAAGGGAGGTTGGTTTGCACGATGGTCTGGGCTAGGTCCACAATTTTCTGCAATTTCTTGCGGTCTTGGATGGAGCTGTTCCAAACCAAGCTGAGACCCGCCCCGGTAAATTGCTTCCTCGGGCTTGTGGTGTTCAAGATCCTGATAGTTGTTGGGAAGGAAGTGTTGTCGTACGTGGAGACCGTAGGAGACGGCACCAACGCTGGAGACCGGTGGCAGAGAGGAGGCAGCCACGCCCGAGAGCACTGGCATTGTTCAGTGGGTCTGGCAGCCTCTGGGGAGATAGAATAAGGCGAGAGGCTGAATGGGTTAACATGGAACACAGAACCGTACAGCACAGAGCAGGCCCTTCAGCCCACAATGTCCATGCCAAACATAATGCACCATGACCCACACCCCTCCATTCCCCGCATATCAATGTGTCTACCTAAAAGCCTCTTCAACTATCATCACTATCGTATCTGCCTCCAGCACCGCCACCCCTGGCTGTGCGTTCCAGGCACCCAGCACCCTTGCACTCCATGTTTCCTCTGTTTCCTTCATTTCTCACTCTCCTTTTTGGAATCACTTCTTGATTAGTACGGGAGTCAGAGGTCATGGGGTGAAGGCAGAAGAATGGGGTTGGGAGGGAGAGATAGAACAGCCATGATTGAATGATGGAGTAAACCTGACGGGCCAAATGGCCTAATTCTGCTCCCATCACATTAACATATTCTCCCTCCGTTTCTCTCAGCTTTTCCTCTCGTTTTCATCCTTGGTTTCACCTTTTCATTTTGTCACCATTTTTCCTTCCATTCTCTCTCCTCCTTTCTTCCCTTTTTTTCTCTCTCCCTCTCTCTCACTCTCGTCTTTCTCTTTCCTTATCCTCTCCCCTTTCTCTCACCCTCTCTCCCTCTTTTGCTCCCTCTTTCTTCCCTTTTCTCTACCCCTGTCCTCTCACTCCCACAGCACCCCCCTCTCTCACTCACTCTTGCTCCCTTCTCATTTTCTTTCTCTGTATATCTCTTCCTCCCCCTCTGTCTCATTGCTTCCCCTCTCTCACCCCTCTCTCTCCCAGCCCAATTTTTCTCTTTCTCTCTCTCTCTCTCTTCCCTGCTCCCTTTCTCTCTCTCCCCTGCTCTATCTATCTATCTATCTATCTATCTATCTATCTATCTATCTATCTATCTATCTATCTATCTATCTATCTATCTATCTATCTATCTATCTATCTATCTATCTATCTATCTATCTATCTCTCCCTCTCTCTCTCTCTCTCTCTCCTCTCTCTCTCTCTCTATCTATCTATCTATCTATCTCTCTATCCCTCTATCTCTCTATCTCTATCCCTCTCTATCTCTCTATCTCTCTCTCAATCTCTCTCTCTGTCTCTGTCTCTGTCTCTCTCTCTCTCTCTCTCTGTCTCTATCTCTCTCTTTCTTTCGCTGTCTCTGTCTGTCTCTCTCTGTCTATCTCTCCCTCTCTCCCTCTCTCTCTCTCTCTCTCTCTCTATCTCTATCTCTCTCTCTCTTTCTGTCTCTCTCTCTGTATCTCTCTCTCTCTGTGTCCCTCTCTGTGTCTCTGTCTCTCTCTCTGTGTCTCTGTCTCTGTGTCTCTCTGTCTCTGTCTCTCCCTCCATCCCTCTCCCCAACCCCCTTTCTCTCTCTCGCCCCTGCCCCCCCCCTGCCCTCCCCTGCCCCTCCCCCCACCTTCTCTCCCCCCCCCCCCCCCCCCCCCCCCAGTTGATGCCCCTCTCTCTAGTGGTTAGCTTGGCCAAAAGGTGACTCTTCCGTGCACGCAGTTCCGTGCAGTAACTGGGACACAGGCCGCACTATATAACACTGAATGAGGCCGTCTGACAGCTAAAGAGACTGATGCCGGGGGTCTGGATCCCGGGAGTGAGATTGGCGGGTGCATTCTGCGTTTAATAAACCGAAGTGGGCGTGGATTTGGGCTGGAAAGCTCTCTCACTCTGCGCTAAGACTCCAGACCTGACGTGTTGGCAGATCTAAGCCCCTTAGATGTCCTGGGCTTTAACCTCGGCCTGCGCAGTAACTCAGGAAAACTGGAAGTCTTGTCATCATTATCGGCCCGGGGTGTCCGATCCAATGTTCCCCAGCAGAGTTAGAGGATTAGTTGTAAAATTACAGCCATTTGTTACAGCTCTCTCTCCAGCTCCCCTCCCCCCCTGCCCCCCCTCAACCCCTGGCTCCCCCTCATCTCCCCCCCTCCCCTCCCCTGCTGCTCAAACTCATCTCACACAAACTGCAGGGGTCTACTGGCGTTCACAGCCTGTCCCGGTGAATTACTGCCGGCAAGCGGGAGCACGAGAACAGAGCACGGAGTACAGGCCCTTCGGCCCACAACAAGTCTCCTCTCCACACCACGTGGAACATGGAGCAGTTCAGCACAGGAGCAGGCCCTTAGGCCCAGGCTGTCCCAGCCGAACGTGATGCCAAGACCAACTCCCCTCTGCCTGCTCGTGATCCATTCCTTGCACAACCACGTGCCTTTGCAAAAGCCCCTTAAACGCCACCATCTTATCTGCCTCCACCATTACCAACCGGCTCTGTACAGGCCTGCATGTGTCGACTGAGCTGTCCTCCGCCCCCCCGGTGGAGCAGTAGACCTCACGGCCCTCGGCAACAGCACACTGAACTGGCTACAGCACCTGGAGGGCACTACATAACCTCAGCTGCCTCAAACGCAAGCAGAAGAAGATGTGTAATGTCTGTGCCAAAAAAGGTACCAAGGCCAACTCATATCTGTCAGCATGTGATCCATATCCCTCCATTCCCTGCATGTCCATGTGCCCATCCAAAAGCCTCTGAAACACCACAATATTATCTGCCTCCACCACTAACCCCGGCAGCATGTTCCAGCCACCCGCCACTCTCTCTGAAAATGAAACGTTTCCCGAAATGTTACCTATTCCTTTTCTCCAGAGACCCGCTGAGTTGCTCCAGCTTTATGTGTGCCTCTCCTTTAAACGTGTTAAAGCTGTGCCCTCTAGTATTTGACATTTCCATCCTGGAAAAAGGCTCTGACTCTCTGCCCTTTCAAAGTGGATAAATGTGAGGATATCCACTTTGGTGGCAAAAACAGGAAGGTAGACTATTATCTGAATGGTGGCCGATTAGGAAAAAGGGAGATGCAACGAGACCTGGGTGTCATGGTACACCAGTCATTGAAAATAGGCATGCAGGTGCAGCAGGCAGTGAAGAAAGCGAATGGTATGTTGGCATTCATAGCAAAAGGATTTGAGTACAAGAGCAGAGAGGTTCTACTGCAGTTGTACAGGGTCTTGGTGAGGCCACACCTAGTGTATTGTGCACAGTTTTGGTCTCCTAATCTGAGGAAAGACATTCTTGCCATAGAGGGAGTACAGAGAAGATTCACCAGACTGATTCCTGGGATGGCAGGACTTCCATATGAAGAAAGACTGGATAGACTTGGCTTGTACTCGCTGGAATTTAGAAGATTGAGGGGTGATCTCATAGAGACTTACAAAATTCTTAAGGGGTTGGACAGGCTAGATGCAGGAAGATTGTTCCCAATGTTGGGGAGGTCCAGAACAAGGGGTCACAGTTTAAGGTTAAGGGGGAAGTCTTTTAGGACTGAGATGAGAAAATCATATTTCACAGAGATAGTGGTGAATCTGTGGAATTCTCTGCCACAGAAGGTAGTTGAGGCCAGTTCATTGGCTATATTTAAGAGGGAGTTAGATGTGGCCCTTGTGGCTAAAGGGATCAGGGGGTATGGAGAGAAGGCAGGTACAGGATACTGAGTTGGATGATCAGCCATGATCATATTGAATGGCGGTGCAGGCTCGAAGGGCTGAATGGCCTACTCCTGCACCTATTTTCTATGTTTCTATGTAAGCCTCATAATTTGATATCAGGTTTTCCCTCAAGCCTCTGAGGTTCCAGAAAAAAATCAATCCAGGTCTGTCCAACCCTGTAGCTAATACCCCCTGAACCAGGCACCATTCTAGTAAACCTCCCCTTGCACCCTCTCCAAAGCCTCCCCATCCTTCCTGTAATGGGGCGACCAGAACAGCACTGAATACTCCAAATGCGGTCTGTCCAATAGACAATAGGTGCAGGAGTCGGCCATTCAGCCCTACGAGCCAGCACCGCCATTCAATGTGATCATGGCTGATCATCCCCAATCTGTGCCCCGTTCCTGCCTTCTCCCCATATCCCCTGACTCCGCTATTTTTAAGAGCCCTATCTAGCTCTCTCTTGAAAGCATCCAGAGAACCCGCCTCCACCGCCCTCTGAGGCAGAGAATTCCACAGACCAAACTCCTACAAAGCTGCGTCAGACTTCCTGACTCCTAAAGTCAATGCCCTAACCGATGAAGGCAAGTATACCGTACCTACGCCTTCTTTACCACTTCTGACCCAATCAGCAAACTTCATTCCTCCCCACAGGACAAATCCTTTGCAGCTCAACACTGACCCAGCGCTGTAGACATTCCCAACCCCCTCAATTAGATGTGTAGGAAGGAACTGCAGATGCTGGTTTACACCGAAGATAGACACAAAAGTGCTGGAGTAACTCAGGCGGGACAGGCAGCATCTCTGGGTAGCAATGTTACAAAATTTTGAGATTGAAAAAATCAAGTCTGCAATTTATCCCATCAGATAAAGCATAAAAAGATGTTTAATTTGACACCTAATTCACTTTCATATCTTCAGTATTAAAAATGTTACGGCCATTTTCATACTCAGAAATTAGCATCTTATTCCCTATTGCTTTTCCATTGACTTAACACAAAAGCTGGACAGTAAAAAGCCCATAACTTTCTTAAAAATTAAGAGAACTGAATGAAATGTTCAGTTATTATAGATTGAAGCATTCTGAAACAAATATGAAACAATCTTACTTGGATGAGCTGAAATTAAAGCATATAATTAGTCAGTTACCTAATTGTAGCTAATTACAAAATTCAATTACTAGATCTAAACATCGATCCATTTCTTAAGAAAATGTTAACATTTTTAAAAGCCTAAGTGTCCAAATAACATTCACACAAGAATTCACAATATAACATGAATTTTAAATCTCATTGTCATGAATTTATAGGCCAGATGGAAGGAATTTAGTGTTTAATTCCCGTAAATTAATGGCCATTTAAATCAACTTGCGAGTGGGTTTTTGTGGAACGCGATGGGTTGGAACGTTGCGGTTTGCGGTGAATTTAACCCCCATATCAGCAGGAAAAATACTGCCGGTTCGTATATTTTTTAAGTCACCTTTTCGCAACGTGAAATTTTGATTAAAGGCTTCCTAAGAAGCACGTTTTTATGTAAAAATAAACGGCGCACCTTCTTTTGTCCCCTACGTGAGATCCGTCCCGTTGTCAGCGTTGACGGCATCAGAAGATGATTTTAATTTTACTCCTACTTTTAATTTTTCCAGCGCTAATTTTAATAAACTTAATAAAATGGCAGTCGAAGCGATTTTCCTTCAGCAACTAAAAAGCCTGTTCAAAATTGATTTGAATAGTCGGAAGAAAAATCGCATTTTAAACCCGCCCCCCTCTCAAAGGCGCCAAAGTCGCGCACACGCGCAGTGGCAGAACTGCAGCGCCGCTAAAGGTAGGTTTTGTAACATACCTAATCTCTGGAGAGAAGGAACGGCCTACGTTGCAGGTCAAGGGTCTCGACCATTGTATCTCCAGAGATACTGCCTGTTCGGCTGAGTTACTCCAGCATTTTTTGTCTATCCCCTCAATTAGATAGCAGCCTGTACCTCACCCCAGGATATTGTTATCCCTGTGTATATTTACTTGGGAGTATTGTGTGCAGTTCTGGTCGCCCCTTTTCCGGGAAGAATGTGGAGGCTTTGGAGAGGGTGCAGAGGAGGTTTACCGGAAGGATGCCGGGATTTGGGGGAATTAGCTACGGGGAGAAGGTTGGACAGACTTGGATTGTTTTCTCTGGAGCGTTACAAGTTGAAGGGAGACCTGATAGAAACCTATACGATTATGAGAGGCGTAGATGGGGGGGGGGATCGATGTGAAGTCCTGGGAGAGCCTTGCAGCTGACCGCACGAGGTGCAGAGGTACCCTGAACCGACATCTCACAACGAGGGAAGAGAAACTGTTGAACGGAGCGGCAGACAAGCGGGCACGCAGAGAGGGGAGCTCAGCAACTTTAACTAAACTCTCACTCCAGCATTGGTCTCTTCAGCCACAAGCGACGCTGCTCCAGCCGAGGTTTGGAGCAAGCAGCCAACAGCTAGGATGCATCACCCATGGTCAGTCATGACCGAGGCGGGCCGACAGGATAGACAGGAGATAGACAGTCAGAACGTTCTTCCCCAGTGTGGAAATGCAAAGATTAGAGGGCATGGCATTAAGGCGAGAGGGCCTTAATGGGGGGGGGGGAACCGTTTAATCTCTTCCCTGTACGGGGGACCCGACATTTTCCCTGTCGGGTCTCCGGTGTCGTTGGGCCTAACATCGTGGAAGCCTGCGGCGGCCTCCAGCCCGAGGTCTCCAGTCGCGGAGCCTGCAGACTCGCCATCGTGGAGCTGGCCGACTTCGGAGCCGGGAGAGCTGTGGTGGCGCGCGGCTGCGACCCGACTTCAGAGCTTCGGAGGCTCCGGCCGCAGGCCCACTGGACAGGAACATCGGGAGCTCGCAGGTCCCTGATGGGAGACCACGTTTCGGAGCTCCCGCAACGGCAGCCTCTCCCGCCGGAATCGCGGGGTTTAGAGGACTCGGAGCGGGGCCTAGCATCGCCCGGCGTGGCGTAAACGGCCGCGGGACTTACCATCACCCGCCGGGGGCTTTAACATCGTGAGCCCCGGTCGCCTCGACGCTGAGTTGGACTGCTGGACCGCGGGAGAAGAACAAAGGGACGAGATGAGACTTTTGCCTTCCATCACAGTGAGGTGTTGGAGATTCCCTGTGATGGATGTCTGAGTAAATTGTGTTAAGTGTGGGTCGTGGTTTTGTTTGTAATGTCATGATTGTAGGAATGAAATTTTGTTCAAACCTTGTCTGTTTGAATGACAATAAAAGGCATTCTATTCTATTCTATTCTATTCTATTCTAATGAATACATTTTGCCAGCTTTGCCCCTAGCTCACTGTTCCCTCTCCTCCACGTTGCTGCCCATTTTTCATTTTCTTTCTTTTGTTTTTGCACTATGTTGTTTAATTTACTGAACATTTTACTTTTGATTTCATTTGATGATCTATGGAGTACGGTGTTTACAAACCTGTTGTCTGCCGTTGCTGCTGTTGCAAGTAATATTTTCATTGTTTTGGTGTAGATGAGAATAAAACACTCTTGAAGGATACAGAGTGCAGGAGTAACTCAGTGGGTCAGGCAGCATCTGTGGAGAGGTGACGTTCCGGCTTGGGACCCTTCTCCACGCTGATCGAAAGAGTCTCAAAGAGTCTGAAGAAGCGTCCTAACACGAAACCTCACCGACCTGCGTTCTGCTGCCTGACCCACTGAGTTACTCCAGCGGTTTGTGTCTTTCCTTATTGTCAGCCAGCATCTGCAGTTCCTTGTTTCTATTCTTGACTCGTGTCCCCTCGTTCCCTCCTCTGACCCAGAGCCTCATCATTGAGAAGGTGGGGCGGAGGCCGCTACTGATTGGTGGATTCAGCTTCATGGGGCTGTCGAGCGCTGGGATCACGATCACGCTACTGGTGCAGGTAACACGCAACACGGTACTGCAGGTAACGCATGTTCCTCCATCACGCAACACGGTACTGCAGGTAACGCATGTTCCTCCATCACGCAACACGGTACTGCAGTAACGCATGTTCCTCCATCACGCAACACGGTACTGCAGTAACGCATGTTCATCACGCAACACATTACTGCAGTAACGCATGTTCCTCCATCATCACGCAACACGGTACTGCAGTAATGCATATTCCTCCATCACGCAACACAGTACTGCAGTAACGCATGTTCATCACGCAACACATTACTGCAGTAACGCATGTTCCTCCATCACGCAACACGGTACTGCAGGTAATGCATTGTTCCTCCATCACGCAACACGTAACTGCAGTAACGCATGTTCATCACGCAACGGTTACTGCAGTAACGCATGTTCCTCCATCACGCAACACGGTACTGCAGTAACGCATGTTCCTCCATCACGCAACACGGTACTGCAGTAACGCATGTTCCTCCATCACGCAACACGGTACTGCAGTAACGCATGTTCCTCCATCACGCAACACGTTACTGCAGGTAACGCATGTTCCTCCATCACGCAACACGTTACTGCAGGTAACCCCAGCTCAATATGTCCCACGATCACATTACTGATACACATATCTCCCCACCCTACCTCTCTCTTTATCGCTCTCCTCTCTCTTATTCTCTCCCGATCCATCTTTCTTCTCCTCTCTATCCCCCCCACACCCTTAATATCCTGCCTCTCTCTTCCCCTCTCTCTGTCTCCCCTCTCTTTCTCCCCTCTCTCTTTCTCCCCTCTTCCCATCTCTCTCTCTCTCCCTCTCTCCATCACTCTCTCTCTCTCTCTCTCTCTCTCCCCACCTCTCCCCCTCTCCTCCCTCTATCTCCCCCCTCTCTCCCCCTATCTCTTGTCCTCTCTCTCCCTTCCCCCCATCTCTACCCCTCTCTCTCCACTCTCCCCCTCACTTCCCCCTCTCTCTCACCCCCTCTCTTTATCCCCCCACTCTTTCTCCCCCTCTCTTTCTCCCCCCCCTTTCACCCTCCCTTCCCCCCCCTCTTTTCCCCTCTTCTCCCATCTCTTTCCCCCCTCTCTCTCCCCCCTTCCCTCTCTCTGTCTCCCCCTCTCTCTCTCTTCGCCCACTCTCTGTCTCCCCTCTCTCTCCCCCCCTCTCTCTCTCCTCTCCCCCTCTCTCTCTCACCCCCTCTCTTATCCCCGTCTCTCCCACCCCCCCCCCCCCCCCCCATACTGACCCTCCCTGTGCCTGTTTTCAGGTCTCCTGGATGCACTACGTCAGTGTTGCGTGTGTGGTGGGGATCATCGCTGGCTTCTGCATCGGACCAGGTAGGCAATGCTGAAACCTCTGCCACTGTCCCACCCCAAACCCATCGCAGCCTGCAGCCCCCACCCACCCCTGGACCCACCCCCCCCCCCAACCTGTAGATCAGTGTCACTAATGTTATGAGATACGTTGTAGCTACGCCCACTATACAGAAAGCTTCTCTGCCCTTTCCCCCACACTTTGGAGTTATGTGCTAAGATGAAGTTACCTTTGCTGTGACGCTAATAAAGTATTTGGATCTTAATCACTGTACGTGACTTAAGTTATTCCAACAGCAGAAGCTCGACATGGTGTCAGAGTGTACGGACTCACTCCTTGCTCAATAATATTGCTGTTATTTTAGTTTGTTGTTATCTCCGGTGTATATATATTACTATGGCTTCTGCTCTAAGAAAACCAGAGATCCTGGTCTTTGACGAGGACCTTGCAGAACGGTGGCGCGTATTTGAAGAGGATTTCTCAATTTACATTGAAGCGGCTCACCCTACTGCTGCTCCCGGTGTTCGAGTGCCAATTCTTCTTAATATAGCAGACATAGCAGCTGATTGCCTTGCCAGACGATTTCATTATGAATCGGCTACATTTGACCCGGCTGGTGTCCAGATCGCTCCCTCTGAGTCTATCATAGACCCTGACTGCCTACTACGAAAATTCCAACAGTTACGTACTAACTTGGTCATAGAGAGGCATTTGTTCTTTTCGCGAAGCCAGACACAGGGAGAACCTATGAAGACGTATGTCAATGCGTTGAAGCATATTGCCAGTGATGCGATTTCAGGGATACATGTGATAGCCTTGTCCGTGACCGTTTGGTCTAGGGTGTCCGCAATGATAAATTACGCGGTGAGTTACTGCGGGATGCTGAGCTTACTCTAGAGACTGCTGAAAGCCACTGTTGCATTGCTGAAAAGGCTGACGCTCATTCAAAAGTTTTAGGGCACTCTGGTGGTCGTGAAATTAATGTTGCCGGCATGTCTTATCTAATCTCTTGCCGTTCTCCACAACTGCCCGGCAACTCTATCGTAAGACTAAAAGACCATTGTGTTAGCTGTGGGGGTTCACATGCTGCTGCCGTGACCGTTGCCATGCGTATAGAAAATAATGTTGATTTAGAATCATTTCTTCCGATGTAGTCGTTCGTGTAGCAACAGATTTTAAACAAGACAATCTGTTAATTCACTTGGCCATGAGAACCTACTCTCGGAATGCTCTCAACCAGCTCCCACGGATTTGCAGGCTGCTAGCGAAGGTTTTAACTTTGATGTGGATTCTTTGTCTGATTTAATGCACAAACAACTAGACCCCAAGGTCGCTTTGCTCGTTAATCGCAAGAACTTTTATCTGAAAGTTGACACAGGGGCCAGGTGTAACGTGATTTGTCTAGCTGTGTTCAAAAAGTTACGAAAAACAGAGACTGTCACTCCTACGGCTGCCTCCCTTCTCCCATTTGCAGGAGGTCCAGTGCACCCTATCGGTCAAGTCAAACTACGCTGCTGTCTTAACTCACATGTCCACAACCTGAGTTTCTATGTCGTTCGTGAGGATGTGCCGTCTCTGCTGGGTGCCACGCATGTCACGATCTGGGACTTGTCTCTTTCAACCCTTCTGTTTGTCATCTGACTACAACCTGTGACTTTAGCCAACAAATCCCGACACAATACAAAACTTTGTATGACGACAAGCTGGGCAGGTTGCCTGTAAAGTACACAATTACCATTAATCCTGAGGTAGTTCCAGTTGTCCGTCCAGCTCACAAGATTCCCCACGCTATGCGGGACCTTGTTCAAAGTGAACTCAACAGAATGGTGTCTCTAGGTGTGATTGCTCCCGTCCATGACCCCTCGGATTGGGTTTCCACCATGGCTGTGGCAACAAAGAAGAATAAGGATGAAATACGGATTTGTATCAATCATAAGGACTTACAGCCATTAAATTACCTCACTATCCCATTGCAGCATAGATGTCTGAGGCAACTGTATTCACTGTTCTAGATGCCAAGAGTTCAGTCTGGCAGATTTCGCTGGAACACAACTCCTCCAAGTTAACCACCTTCAGCACACCGTTCGGGCGTAACAGATTTTTTGGCATAAGCTCTGCCAGTGAAGTATTGCAACAAGCTATGGAGCCGTTGTTTTGCAGGTTACCCATGTAGTGGATGACATCCTCGTTGCGGGACGAACTGTCGAAGAACACGATGCTAATCTGACAAAGGTCCTGGATCTCACCAAGGCCATTAACCTCAAGCTAAACCCTCAAAAATGCAAATTCAGGGTAAGTGAGGTGAAATACATAGGCCATGTGTTCACTAAGGACGGCCTAAAAACGGATCCGGCGAAAACCAGTGCCATCAACGAGCTCCCAGCAGCCACAGACGTGCTCGTCTGCAGCGATTCCTTGGCATGGTGAAATACCTGAGCAAAATTTATTCCGGATCAGCCCTGTTGCGCCAGCTTACACACAAAGACACTGCTTAGACCTGGCATGAGCAACAGCAGAGGGCGTTCGACACTCTTAAGCAGCAGATGTCTTGTGCTCCCCCTCTCGCTTATTTTGATCCTAAACGACCGGTCACACTGACTTGTGACGCTTCACAACACGGACTGGGCGCAGCATGTCTTCAAAATGTCTTAGAAGGATGAGAGGTTATCTCATTGAAACATATTAGATTGTTAAGGGCTTGGACACGCTAGAGGCAGGAAACATGTTCCCGATGTTGGGGGAGTCCAGAACCAGGGGCCGCAGTTTAAGAATAAGGAGTAAGCCATTTAGAACGGAGGCGAGGAAACACTTTTTCTCACAGAGAGTGGTGAGTCTGTGGAATTCTCTGCCTCAGAGGGCGGTGGAGGCAGGTTCTCTGGATGCTTTCAAGAGAGAGCTAGATAGGGCTCTTAAAAATAGCGGAGTCAGGGGATATGGGGAGAAGGCAGGAACGGGGTACTGATGGGGGATGATCAGCCATGATCACATTGAATGGCGGTGCTGGCTCGAAGGGCCAAATGGCCTACTCCTGCACCTATTGTCTATTGTCCATAAAATGACGTTAGCGGCAATAAGCCTGTTGCCTATGCCTCGCGCACTAAGACTGACACAGAACAACGGACTGATACGCCCAACGGACTTGGTTGCCCACACTGCTGCTGACAGTACTTTAAGCGAGGCTGGCCAGACAAACACTGCAACGGTCCGCTGCTAGTTCGCCCTTTCTTTGCCGTCCGCGGTGAGCTACTGCTGCAGGATGGCATTATTGTAAAAGGACACAAGGCTGTGGTCCCTGCTTCGCTGCACGACAAGTATTTTAATGCCGTCCACGCAGGGCACCCAGGCGCTGAAGCCACCGTCCTACGGGCAAGAAACATCTTTTACTGGCCTGGCACCGAGAATGTGGCGTCCTGCGCAGTGTGTAACAGCTTGGCACCTCATCAACAAAAGCAACCACCTCTTTCACATCCAGCATATTCGATTGGCATGGCGAGCAGTACCTGGTACTTGTCGATTCGTATTCTGGACGGTTTGACATCGATTTTCTTAGCAGCCCCACTTCTCGTGTGGTAGTTTCGAAGCTTGCTCGCCGTTTTGCAGTACACGGAGCTCCGTGCATACTGTTGTCTGATAACGGCAGTCAATTTACCGGCCAACGCTTCAGGGAGTTTGCTGCACGCTGGGGTTTTCGCCACATCACCAGCAGCCCTGAATATCCACAGTGGAATGGGCGAGCTGATCGGGCTGCCGAGAGTGCCAAACCGCTCATGGCACGTTCGTACAGAGCTAATTCCGACGTGTTCCTGGATCTACTCAACTTACGCAACATCTCCCGCGACCCCATTTTGGGTTCACCAGCTCAACGTTTATTGCCGAGACACACCCGAGCCACGGTGCCTGTGGCGGATCGGGCATAGATCCCACAGGTGGTTCCACCATCTCAACACCATGAGCTTTGGGTTCTTGATTCCCCCACTCTGGGGAAAAGACTGTGCATTTAGTTTTCTATTCCCTTCATGATTTTATACACCTCCACCAGATCACCCCTCATCCTCCTGCGCTCCAAGGAAGGGGGACCTAGCCTGCCCAACCTCTCCCTGCGGCTCAGGGCCTCGAGTCCAGGCCACATTCTCATAAACGCTGGAGTTGAACGTTGGAGGCAGCAGCGAAGGCAAATTAGCAGCAGCACCTCACGATGATAAATGTGGATGTTGGCGTCTTAGGTATTTGATGTATTGGTGGTGTCGGTGAAGAATATATTACATTTACAATTGAGAAAGTATTCAGTGTAATTACATCTTTAATTAGTCCTTTCCATGGATCATTGTTTATAAACAATGATGAATCTATCTTCTCCTTTATTCTTAATGAACAATAGCGTTCAACATTGTGTGCACTTCCATTTTATCACATTAGCTTCTGCCATGTCATTATGCACAAATGATGCAAATTTGGACTAAATTGTTGCTAAACTCATCCTCTGAGTATCGGATTACATCTCTGTCTCCATCGCTCTCGCAGAGGATGGGGAGGGAGCCAAACGATGGGGCACTGTATGCAGTGGACAGTTCATGTTTTCAACCGACTCTGTCTGTCTCTCTGGTTCTGTCTCTCTCATTGCCCCCCCCCACCTTGCTCTCTCTCCCCCTCTCTCTCTCTCCTCCACTATATCTCCCTCTCATGTTCTCCCGCTCTCTTTCCACCTCTCGCTCTCTCAAACCCTCCCGCTTCCTCTCTCACCCCCCCTCTCACTCTCTCTCCCCCCTCACGCTCTCTCTCGCCCTCTCTCCCCTTGCTCTCTCTACCCCCTCTCGCTCTCTCTCACACACTCTCTTGCTCACTCTCTCTCTTTCTTTCCCCTCTCTCTCTCTCCCCCCTCTTACCCTCGCTCCCCCCATGCTCTCTCTCCACCTCCCGCTCTCCTCCCCCTCTCGCTCTCTCTCACACCCTCTCTTGCTCACTCTCTCTCTTTCTTTCCCCTCTCTCTCTCTCTCTCCCCCTCTCACGCTCACCTCCCCCTATGCTCTCTCTCCGCCTCCCGCTCTCTCTCCCACCCCTCGCTGTCTCTCTCACACTCTCTCTTGCTCACTCTCTTTCTTTCCCCCCTCTCTCCCTCTCTCAAGAATGCTCGAGGGAGGAGTGGGTGTGAGGGGACTCCAATCTCCTTTCCGTAAATCCCCCCCCCCCCCCGCCCACCACGCTGGGTGCTGGGAGTAACTACTAGCTGACAGATACAATAGTGGTGTTTAAGAGGTTTTTGTGCAGGCAGATAAGAGTTGGTCTTGGCATCATGTTGGCCATGGACATTGTGGGCTGAAGCGCCTGTCCCTGTGTTGTACTGCTCTGTGGGGTTGGTGAGGGCCGGGTACTGTAGAGGGAGTGACGTTTGCAGTGTGAGGTCGGTTGTTGTGGTGTCTGCCATGTGGGCCGTGTGAGAAGGTCACACAAGGGCCTCATGCAACCCTCTCTCTCTCTCTCGTCCCCTCCTCCCCCCTCTCACATCCCTCTGTCTGCCTGCACCCCCACCATCTCCGGCCCTCCATCCCCTCCAACTGCCTCCTCAAACATCACCTTGTGCCCTATGATTAACCTTAATTCCTGCCCTTCCACCCCCCCCCTCTCCCCCCCTCCCTCTTTCTCTCTCTCTCATCCCTCCCTCGCTCTCTCCCTCCTCCCTCCTCCCTCTCTCCCCTCCCTCTCTCCCCCTCCCTCGCTCTCCCCCCTCCCTCCTCCCTCTCTCCTCTCTCTCCCCCACCCCCCCCCCCTCTCTCCCTCTCCCCCCTCCCTCTCTCTCCCCCCTCCCTCGCTCTCTCCCCTCCCTCCTCCCTCTCTCCTCTCTCTCCCCCACCCCCCCTCTCTCCCTCTCCCCCCCTCCCCTCTCTCTCCCCCTCCCTCGCTCTCTCCCCCTCCCTCCTCCCTCTCTCCTCTCTCTCCCCCACCCCCCCTCTCTCCCTCTCTCCCTCTCACCTCTCCCTCTCTCTCCCCCTTCCTCCTCCCTCTCTCCCTCTCGCCCCTCCTCTCTTTCCCCCTTTCTCTCTTTGCCCCTCCCTCCCTCTCTCCCTCCCCCCTCTCTCCCTCTCCCCCTCTCGCCCCTCCTTCTCTCTCCCCCCTCCCTCTCTCTGCCCCTCCCTCTCTCTCCCCCCTCTCTCTCCCCCAGCGGGTGTTCCCTTCCTCATGATGGCAGAGCTCTTCATGCAGTCCCACCGGCCGGCTGCCTACATCGTTGGAGGTTCCCTCAACTGGCTCTCCAACTTCACCATCGGTTTTGTCTTCCCGTTCTTACAGGTGTGTATGGGCGTGTCGGGCTGGGACACAGGGCAGCACACGGTCCGTGGCCCACGCGTGACCTGGCCGTGGTCACGTGTTGGGTACAGGACTGTTACACGCTTTAACAGCCCATGCTAACCAAGTTGACATATTGGGCCAGACCCATTTCCTACATTTGGCCCATATCCCACTAATCTCTTCCTATCCATGTACCCGTCCCAATGTATTTTAAACATTGTGATTGTATCCACTTCTATAGCTTCGTCTCGCAGCTCGTTCCAGATACAATAGACAATAGGTGCAGGAGTAGGCCATTTGGCCCTTCGAGCCAGCACCGCCATTCAATGTGATCATGGCTGATCATCCCCAATCAGTACCCCGTTCCTGCCTTCTCCCCATATCCTCTGACTCCGCTATTTTTAAGAGCCCTATCTAGCTCTCTCTTGAAAGCATCCAGAGAACCTGCCTCCACCGCCCTCTGAGGCAGAGAATTCCACAGATATGGACTACCCGCTGAGTGAAAACGTTGCCCCTGAGATCCCTCTTAAATCTCTTCCTTCGCACCTTAAGCCTGCGCCCTCTAGTTTTAGAATGCTCCACCCTGGGGAATAGACCGTGAGTGTTCACTGTATCCGTGCCCCTCATGATCTTGTACACCTCAGTAAGGTCACCCCCCTACGTCTACAAAGGAAAAACTCCAGGCCTATCCAAGCTCTCCCTGTAACTCAGGCCAAGACTTGAACATTGAACAGTCGAGCCCCAGACAGTGTTAAAGAACGGAGGGATCTGGGAGTCTAGGTTCAGGGTTCCCAGGTGGACAGGGTGGTGAAGAAGGCGTTTACATAGAAACATAGAAACATAGAAAATAGGTGCAGGAGTAGGCCATTCGGCCCTTCGAGCCTGCACCGCCATTCAATATGATCATGGCTGATCATCCAACTCAGTATCCTGTACCCGCCTTCTCTCCATACCCCCTGATCCCTTTAGCCACAAGGGCCACATCTCTCCCTCTTCAATATAGCAAATGAATTGGCCTCAACTACCTTCTGTGGCAGAGAACTCCACAGATTCACCACTCTCTGTGTGAAAAATGATTTTCTCATCTCGGTCCTAAAAGTCTTCCCCCTTTTCCTTAAACTGTGACCCCTTGTTCTGGACCTCCCCAACATCGGGAACAATCTTCCTGCATCTAGCCTGTCCAACCCCTTAAGAATTTTGTAAGTCTCTATAAGATCCCCCCTCAATCTTCTAAATTCCAGCGAGTACAAGCCGAGTCTATCCAGTCTTTCCCCATATGGAAGTCCTGCCATCCCAGGAATCAGTCTGGTGAACCTTCTCTGTACTCCCTCTATGGCTCCCTCCAGGTTTGGCGCTCCCTCCCTCCAGGTTTGGCACGCTCGCCTTCATTGCAAGGGGTGTTGAGTACAGAAGTTGACTACATCATGACCCAGGTGTACAAGTCCATGGTGAGACCACACTTGGAGTTCTGTGCGCACTTCTGGTCGCCCCTTTACAGTGAATAAGTTGGAAAGGGCGCAGAAGGGATTTACTAGGATGTTAGCTGGACTCACAGACGAGTTCTAGGGAGAGGTTTGATCGGACATGTGTCTTCTTCCTTCTCGTGACACAGGACTCCACAGGATCATAGCCTGGAATCCGAAAAGGACGTTCTTTTAGGAAAGAGATGAGGAGAAATTCCCTTAGTCAGAGGGTGGTGAATCTGCGGAATCTTTGCCACAGGCGGCTGTGGCGGCCCATCAGTGGTAATTTTAAGGCAGAGATAGATAGATTCTTGATTAGTACAGGTGTCAGAGGTTATGGGGAGTAGGCAGGAGAATGGGGTTAGGAGGGAGGGATAGATCAGCCATGATTGAATGGCGGAGTAGACTTGATGAGTGGAATGGCCTCATTCTACTCCTATTCCTTATGACCTTATGATTATACTTCTAGAGTTCCATTTATAATATATAACTGGTTGTGTCGGTGCTTTTTAGTTCACTTTTAGTTTTAGTTTTAGCGATACAGCATGAAACAGGCACTTCGGCACCAAGTGCACACCGACCATCGATCACCGTTCACACTAGTTCGATGTTATCCCACTTTCTCGTCCACTCCATACACACCAGAGGCCCGATTATGTTCATAAATTCGTGTGAGAGGAACAGAATTAGGCTATTCGACCCTTCAATCCATTCCGCCATTCAATCATGGCTGATCGATCTTTTCCCGTTCTCCTGCGTTCTCCCCGCGACCCCTGACACCCTGAAGCTACACGCCCGCACATCTCTGGGATGTGGGAGGAAATCGGAGCACCCGAAGGAATTGTGGCTTCACAATCGCAACTCTTCAATCCTTTTTGCACACCTCCCATTTTAATCTCCGGCCTTTGTCCAACCATCTGGCTCCCAAAGCCTCACTTGCCTATGTCCAGGTGTTGCCTAATACGAGCCACGCTTTGTCCCAACTCTCCCCTCTTCCAACTTTCATCACCCCCCCCCCCCCCCCCACACACTATCATTCTGAAGAAGGGCCCCGACCTGAAGCGTCAACTCCCCACGTTCACCAGAGATGCTGCCTGATCCGATGATAACTCCAGCAATTTGTGTCCTTTTTTTGTAAACCAGCATCTGCAGTTCCGTGTCTGCGCCTTCACCATTATATCTGGTTACACTGTTTTGTTACATTATTTGTTGCGCCCTGTGGTCTGGTGTGTTTTATGCTCTCAACCCACATGCCCCCCTCCCACAGCACACCGCTGCCTCAATACTGCCCCTCCCACAGTGCGGCACCCCCTTAGTTTTGCCCCTCCCACAGTGTGGCGCTCCCTCAGTACTGCACCCACCCCTCAGTCCCACCCATCCCTCAGTCCCACCCATCCCTCAGTCCCACCCATCCCTCAGTCCCACCCCTCCCTCAGTCCCACCCCTCCCTCAGTCCCACCCCTCTCTCAGTCCCACCCCTCCCTCAGTCCCACCCCTCCCTCAGTCCCACCCCTCCCTCAGTCCCACCCCCCTCCCTCAGTCCCACCCATCCCTCAGTCCCACCCATCCCTCATTCCCACCCTCCTCAGTCCCACCCCTCCTCAGTCCCACTCTCCCTCAGTCCCACCCATCCCTCATCCCACCCATCCCTCATTCCCACCCATCCCTCATTCCCATCCCTCATCCCACCCATCCCTCACCCATCCTCATTCCCACCTCACCCACCCCTCCCTCCCATTCCAACCCATCCCTCAGTCCCACCCATCCCTCATTCCCACCCACCCACTCCCTCAGTCCCACCCATCCCTCACCCACCCATCCCTCCCTCAGTCCCACCCTCCCTCAGTCCCACCCCTCCCTCAGTCCCACCCATCCCTCATTCCCACCCCTCCCTCAGTCCCATCCCTCCCTCAGTCCCACCCCTCCCTCAGTCCCACCCATCCCTCAGTCCCACCCATCCCTCATTCCCACCCATCCCTCAGTCCCACCCATCCCTCAGTCCCACCCTCCCTCAGTCCCACCCCTCCCTCAGTCCCACCCATCCCTCAGTCCCACCCCTCCCTCAGTCCCACCCTCCCTCAGTCCACCCCCGCCCTCAGTCCCCACCCTCCCTCAGTCCCACCCCTCCCTCAGTCCCACCCATCCCTCAGTCCCATCCCTCCCTCAGTCCCACCCTCCCTCAGTCCCACCCCTCCCTCAGTCCCATCCCTCCCTCAGTCCCACCCTCCCTCAGTCCCACCCTCCCTCAGTCCCACCCCTCCCTCAGTCCCACCCATCCATCCCTCAGTCCCACCCCGCCCTCCCCAACTCCCTCAGTCCCACACTCCCCTCAGTCCCACCCATCCCTCAGTCCCAACCCATCCCTCAGTCCCACCCCCATCCCTCAGTCCCACCCATCCCTCATTCCTCTCTCAGTCCCACCCCTCCCTCAGTCCCACCCCTCCCTCAGTCCCACCCATCCCTCAGTCCCACCCCTCCCTCAGTCCCACCCCTCCCTCAGTCCCACCCCTGACTCAGCTCCCTCTCTGTGTTCCAGATGTCCGCGGGTGCCTACTGCTACCTGGTCTTCTGCGGGGTCTGCTGGGTCGTCTCCATCTACGTGTATGTGGTCATTCCTGAAACCAAGAACAAGACCTTCATGGAGATCAGCCACATGTTCTCCCCCAAACTCCCCGCCCGGCCTCAGAGGTCTCTCAATCAGCTGCAGCTGAAGAGGTTCAACGGGTACGGAGCGATGGAATCAAATTCCTCCCTCGTCGAGAGTTCCATGTTTTTCTAGCAAGCGGAGTCCACGGGCATCTGTGGACGCACTGACAGGTCACATCTGTTGTTCTGTTTCGTGTCGTTGAGGTGTTAATTTCATAAGGTCATAAGTAATAGGAGCAGAATTAGGCCATTCGGTCCATCAAGCCTACTGCACCGTTCAATCATGGCTGGTCGATCTCTCCCTCTTAGCTCCGCCCGCATGAACCAACCAGACCTGCCGGTTGCTGCACACTTTAATTCTCCTTCCCATTCCTACACAGACCTTACTGTCCTCGGTCTCCTCCATTGGCAGAGTGAGGCTAAGCCTAACAGCCCAGTGATATGAATATTGATTTCTCTCACTACAGGTAGCCCCGGCATTCCCTCTCCCTCTCTATCCCTCCCCCACGCAAGTTGCAGTCGCTTCTCATTTTCACCCTACAAACCGCCTGCTCCCTTTATCATCGTTACTTTTTTGCATATCTTTCATTCATTGTTCTTTATCTCTTCACATCACCGTCTATTTCTCTCTCGTTTCCCTCATCCTTAACCAGTCTGAAGAACGGTCTCGACCCGAAACATCACCCATTCCTTCTCTCCAGAGATGCTGCCTGTCCCGCTGAGTTACTCCAGCTTTGTGTGTCCATCTTTGGTGTCAACCAGCATCTGCAGTTCCTTCTTGCATATCCTTCCCTCATAACCCCACTCTCCTGCCTTCTCCCCATCACTCCTGACACCCGTGCCAATCAAGAATCCGTCTATTTCTGCCTTAAAAATATCCATTGACTTTGCCTCCACGGCCTTCTGTGGCAAAGAATTCCACAGATTCACCACCCGCTGACTAAAGAAATTCATTCTCATCTCCTTCCTAAAGGAACGTCCTTCAATTCTGAGGCTACGACCTCAAGTCCCAGACTCTCCCACTAGTGGAAACATCCTCTCCACATCCACTCTATTATCCAAGTCTTTCACTATTCGGTATGTTTCAATGAGGTCCCCCCCCCCCCCCTCCTCATTGAAACTTAATTTCGACAAGACCCCCCTCGCTTCCTTCCCCAACCATTGACACAATTATTCAATTTAATGATTCAAATATACTTCATTATCACGTGTACCGGTACAGTGAGATGCTTTGTTTTGCGTACAACCTGGTAAAATCATATGGCGGACCTCACCTAGGCCGTACAACAAGAGTTCAGGCGCCGACAAGGTTTACAAAAGTTCTTCACCACCCTGTCCGCCCGTCTCGCCACGTTTAGCGCACCTGGAGGCACAGATCTCCGTCTGCTGTACAGCTGTGCCGGCTGTTTAATGCTTGGACAATCCAGAGGTGTTGGGAAGTTTCTAAATAAACGCAAGGCTTTTGCTTTTACACAAAGGATTTCTGGAGTTTCAACAAAATCTTGCCTTGTTTCTTTCAATGAAATACTTCCGAGGGAGGTAATCGTCACGATTAATTTGCCAGAGACTCTCCAAGCCTCCGACACGAAACGTCACCCATCCACGTGCTCCACAGATGTTGCCTGACCCGCTGAGTTACTCCAGCACTTTGCGCCCACCTTTGATGCACAGCAGAGTCATTGTTTCAGTGGCGCCGGAGAGACCAGGGGCAGGAGGTGGCGGCATCAGGGACAGGTTTGGCCAGGGACAGGGAGAGAGTCCACCTTCAGGCCCAATGGAAAAAAAGACACAGAGTGCTACCCAGAGCAGGGGACTCCAGGACAAGAGAACATAAGTTTAAGGCGAGAGGGTTAAGATTGAATACAAATCGAAAGGGGTGACATTTTCACTCAGTTGAGTTTAGTTTATTGTCATGTGCACCGAGGTACAGTGAAAAGCTTTTGAGGAGTGCGAACCGGTCAACGGAAAGACAATACACGATTACAATGGAACCATCCACAGGGTGTTGCTACTTAATGCCCCTGTCCCACTTAGGAAACCCGCACGGAAACCTCTGGAGACTTTGCGTCCCACCCAAGGTTTCCGTGCGGTTCCCGGAGGTTTCTGTCAGTCTCCCTAATGGTCGAAAGTGGTTTCCGTTTTAAAACTCGGTCATTTTTTTTAGTCGAAGCCGGTTGCGATGCGAGCTGAAGGTGGTTGCCGGAGGACAAAAACCTCCGGGACCCGCACGGAAACCTTGGGCGGGGCGCAAAGTCTCCAGAGGTTTCCGTTCAGGTTTCCTAAGTGGGACAGGGGCATAAACCAGCAACTGCAGTTCCTTCCTGCACTTAGGCCAAAACCCGGGCAAATGGCCAAACTAGCAGCATCTTGGTCGGCATGGACGAGTTGGGCCGAAGGGCCTGTTTCCACGCTGTGTGGGTTAGGATCTAATTTGCAAACTGCTTGAAGCACTGGCATTTTAACTTGTCCTGCAAGCCTAGTCTTCACTTCCTTTGTGTGTTGTGTCCTATTATATGGGCAGTTGAGTTTAATGGGGATTGAAAGAGAAACTCCATTTAAAGACTCTTATTTTTTTTTTGCTAAGCCAACAGTATATTCACGCAGTAAATTAAAAAAATGAATCACAGGCGCTCTCTGTTCTCCCAAACCACTCATGTTGTCAGACCCTGTGTTGTCTTCATCTGTATCACCTTAATTTAGTGTTAATTATGTTCCTCATTTGCAGAGAACATGCATTAGTGCCTCGCCGAGGGAATTAGCAGTGCACGGAACTTATACCGAGAGACAGGCAGGCCCATTAGTAAGCACACAACGCATAGGGTCGCAGGCAGAAATAGCATTAACCAGGTATTTCAGCGGCGGATAATCACATTGTACAATAAGCTGGCTTCTAGGTGAAGCTCCATCAACCACCCCCCCCCCCCACTCATTCCCCTCCTCCTCCCGTCCAACAAGGCAGAGAATCCATCTGCGATCCGTGGCCTGCTGCTAAGTAATGTGGGGATGAGCGAGGGAATGGGTAATTGCTGCCTGCGTGTTTTTTCTATTTTGGAGAGAGGGCTGACGGGGCAGATTAGGTATCACCAGCGGGCCCGCCTTCACCAGCAGCCGAGGCTGAGAGAGAGAGAGAGAGGTGTGTCTCGGGCTCCATTAAAACCTGGCGGAACAGGAGCAGAAATGAGCGCACACTTAACTCCAGCCCAGAGGAAAGTGTGCAATATGGTGAAATGGTGTCCAGTAATACGGCCCCACTTTCTTTCCCTCCCCTCCTCTCCCCTCCCTTCTCCTCCCCTCCCCCCCCCCCTTCTCCTCTCATCTCCTCCCCTCCCCTCCCCCTCTCCTCCCCTACACCCCAGCAGACACACGTTGCTCCCAACGTCTCCACACCCACCGAGCCACCCTGTTCCTTTCGCCTCCTCCGTCCACTCATCTCTAATCCCCCCCCCCCCCCCCTATTTCCTTTCAATCTCCATCTTTCCCCCTCCCACTGTCCCGTATCACCCACCACTTCGTATAGACAGTAGGTGCAGGAGTAGGCCATTCGGCCCTTCGAGCCAGCACCACCTTTCAATGTGATCATGGCTGATGGCGTGCACAGCCCAAAGTTGTGTCGACTTGTTCTATTTGATCTATTTGTTTGTGCAGGTCGGGTTGATTGCATTAGTCGAGAATTGGGGTGGACCACGTGAAGGCTGCAACCTCCCACTAGAATTGCTGCCTCACAGCGCCAGAGACCCCGGTGTTGTTTGTATGGATTTTTTAACGTTCTCCCTGTGACCGCGTGGGTTTTCTCCAGGCGCTCCGGATTCCTTCCGCACACCAAAGACGTACAGGCCTGTGGGTTAATTGGCTTCTGTAAATTGTAAATTGTCCCTAGTGTGTAGGACAGCGCTGGTGTTTGGGATGATCGCTGGTCGGCGTAGATTCGGTGGGTCAAAGGAGCTGTTTCCATGCTGCATCTGTGAAGACTAAAGTCTAAACTCACGGCATTTACACAACCACCTGTCACATATTAAAGGTAGACAAAAATGCTGGAGAATCTCAGCGGGTGCAGCAGCATCTAAGGAGCGAAGGAAATAGGCAACGTTTCGGGCCGAAACCCTTCTTCAGACAATTTTATTTCCTTTGCTCCTCAGATGCTGCTGCACCCGCTGAGTTTCTCCAGCATTTTTTGTGTACCTTCGATTTTCTAGCATCTGCAGTTCCTTCTTAGTCACATATTAACAACGCCGTTGAATAGGAATTGTGCTCGGAGAGCGGAGAGATTGGAACAAAACATATAGTGCTGGAGGAACCCAGCGGCTCAGGCAGTGTCTCTGGAGAGAAAGGATGGGTGACGTTTTGGGGAGGGACCCTTCTTCAGACCCGAAACATCACTCATTTCCAGAGATGCTGCCTGACCCGCTGAGTTACTCCAGTTTCGTGTGTCTATCTTCAGTATAAGCCAGCATCTACAGCTCCCTGCTGCACAGCATCTGTGGAGGGAATGGACAGATGTTGTTTCGAGTCTACTCCACCATTCAAATCATGGGTGTTCTATTTTCCCCTCTCAACCCCATTCTCCTGCCTTCTCCCCACTAGTCTTTGATGCCCTTACTAAGAAAGAATATGTCAATCTCCACTTTAAAAAATACCCAAAGACCTGCCCCCCCCCCCCTGTGCAATGAATTCCACAGACTCACCGCCTTCTGGCTAAAGAAATTTCGCCTCATCTCCATTCTAAAGGTTTGTCCTTTTATTCTGAGGCTGTGCCCTCTGGTAGTAGACTCTTTCACTAGTGGAAGATCTTCCCCACATCCACTCAATCCTTGGTCATAGAGTCATACAACATGGAAACAGGCCCTTTGGCCCAACTTGCCCGTGCCAACCAACATGCCCCAACTACATAATCCCACCAGCCAGCATTAGGCCCATATCCCTCTAAACCTATCATGCCCTTGAACCGGTCTAAATGTTTCTTAAATGTTATTATAGTACCTGCCTCAACTACCTCCTCAGGCAGCTCGTTCCATACACCCACCATCCTTTATGTAAAAAAAAAGTTGCCCCTCAGGCCCCTATTAAATCTTTCCCCATCACCTTAAACCTATGTTGTCTTGTTCTCGATTTCCCTACTGTAGGTAAAAGTACTTATTGCACCTTTTTTGAGCCCTAGAGTTGTCCAGCACAGAAACAGGCCCTTTGGCCCACCGTGTCCATGCCAACCAAGACACACTGTGCTGCCAATATCCATCGGCCTGCATTGGGCCCATATCCCTCTAAATCCACCTGTATTTCTGTCCAAATGTCTTTTAAAAGTCATAATTGTATCCGCTGCTATAGCTTCCTCGGGCAGCTCATTCCAATTACGGACTACCCTCTGAGAGGAAAAGTTGCCCCTGAAGTCCCTCTTAAATCACCTTAAATCACCTTAAATCCGAGTCAGTGCTCACCTGTGATCACCCCATGCACTAACACTATCCCACACACCAGGGGCAATTTACAATTTGCAGAAGCCAATTAACCTACTAACTCGAACGTCTCAGGGATGCAGGAGGAAACTGGAGCAGCCGGAGACAACCCACGCAGTCACAGGGAGAATGTTCGAACTCCAGACAGACATCACCCGTAATCAGGATCGAACCTGCGTCTCTGGCGCTGAGAGGCAGCAACTCTACCGCTCCTCCACTGTGTATCATGATCTTGTACAGCTCAGTAGGGTCACCTCTTAGCTTCCTAAACTCCAAATAAAAACAATCCCACCTTATCCAGCCTTTCCTTTGTCCTCTGGTTAATCTCATTGACATTGTCAGGCTAAATGTAAATCAGTGAGTTGTCACTGATTAACCCCTTATCTAACCCTTTGAAGAAGGGTTTCGGCCCGAAACGTTGCCTATCTCCTTCGCTCCTTAGATGCCGCTGCACCCGCTGAGTTTCCCCAGCACTTTTGTCGACCACCTTATCTAATCATTTGTTAGAATTATCAGTTACATTCTCACACGCCCAACTCTTGCAGATACAGATATCCACCTCCCTAAAGCAAAATCGCCCAAAAGTTCCGTGATCGGTTCGGGAAGCGGGACGTGGCGACCTTGACTCACGGAAGCAGAGGGGCGGCTGCTGGAGGCGGCGGAGGGTTGCGGTGGTTGCGGGCGGTGGTGTTGGCGGCGGCGGCCGCAGGAGGCCCTACAGCAGCCGGGCGAGCGAGCGAGCGGGTCGAGCACAGCCTGTGGCAGCTGCACAGAGCGGCGGTGGAAGAAGCCGACGGCATCTCGCCGGGCCAGTCCGACCCCTACTTCACCCACCTAGTGCCGCCTGGACCGTGTGGGTTTTCTCCGGGTGCTCCAGTTTCCTCCCGCACTCCAAAGACGTGTGGGTTTGTAGGTTAATCGGCTTCTGTAAAGTTTCCCTAGTGTGTAGGTTAGTGCTAGAGTACGGGGTCGGCATGGGCTCGGTGGGCCGAATGGCCTGTTCCCGCGCTGTATCTCTAAAACGAAAACTAAAAAACTCAATCCTTTCTTCTCATTGTGCTCTCGAGAGTGTTTATAGATCAAATCCACAGGATATCAACCGGAATAATAAAGCTCCCATTTGGAATATAAGACACAGTGACAACAAATGCAATAAATTATTCTTTATTTTAAGCAAACTCGATCAAGATAGTGCATAAAGCAAAGTAGCCACTGCAACCAGGGGGATGCAAGGTGCATGGTGGGTCGGTGGTGAGCTAGGGTTGAGGTTGGTGTTGTCCACTGTTCAAGAGCCTGCTGATTATGGGGAAGAAGCTGTTCTTGAACCTGAAGGTCACGCTTCTCAGGCTCCTGTACCTTCTGTTTAACTATGCCCTTGATCCCATTGAGCTCTACATCTCCCCCCCCCCCCCCCCCCCCCCCCCCCCCCCTCCCCCCCCCCCCCCCCACAACCCTCACTCGATCGTTTTCATCATAGAAACATAGAAAATAGGTGCAGGAGGAGACCATTCGGCCCTTCGAGCCAGCACCGCCATTCATTGTGACCATGGCTGATCGTCCCCAATCAATAACCCGTGCCTGCCTTCTCCCCATATCCCTTGACTCCACTAGCCCCTAGAGATCTATCTAACTCTCTCACTTAAATCCATCCAGTGACTTGGCCTCCACTGCCCTCTGGGGCGGGGAATTCCATAAATTCACAACTCTCTGGGTGAAAAAGTTTTTTTCTCACCTCAGTCTTAAATGACCTCCCCTTTATTCTAAGACTGTGGCCCCTGGTTCTGGACTCGCCCAACATTGGGAACATTTTTCCTGCATCTAGCTTGTCCAGTCGTTTTATAATTTTATATGTTTCTATAACATTCCCCCTCATCCTTCTAAACGCCAGTGAATACGAGCCTAGAGTTTTCAATCTTTCCTCCTATGACAGCCATCACCGTCTACCTTCTCCTGATATTCCCCTGATACCTGCACATGGTTCCTGACTCCTTCCTGCTGTTCAATATGGATGACCTTGCACCGACCTACACTGCAATCCATTTGCTGCAGTTTTGCCCTTCCCGCCATCTATTAATATCTCTGTGTGATCTATAGCTGATTGCTCATTGATAGATTATGGATAGCAGGGAGCTGAGACCACCCCCAGCATCTATAGTTACTGAACCCTCCACCCAGATCCACAGAAACCTCAACATCTCTCTGCAGCCTCACACAACCCCGGACAGGAATGCAAGGATGCAAGGAATGGCACAGTAGCTGTTGCTGCCTTACAGCCCTGGTCCAATCCCGGCTACGGCTGCTGTCGGCACAGAGTTTTTAACATTCTCGGTTTCCTCCCTCATCCCAAAGACGTCCAGGTTTGTAGGTTAATTGGCCTCTGTAAAATTCCCTCTAGGATGCAAATGTGTGATAACAAAGACTACTGCATGGGTGATTGTCGGTCGGCCTGGACTCGGTGGGCCGAAGGGCCTGCTTCCATGCTGTATCTCTAAAACTGAAACAATCCTCTGCCTTCAGGCAGCTTGAGTTCCCAATATCTATGGAGCTAAAATGAAGAGAGGGGTAGATAGGGTAGACAGTCAGAACCTTTATCGCAAGCTGGAGAGGTCACAGGCTAGAGGCATAGCCTCAGGTTGAGAGGGGCAAAGTTTAACGGAGATATGCGGGACAAGTGTTTCGGAGGGGGCCGATACAATAGTGGCATTCATGAGGCTTTTAGATTGCAATCATGTATGGTCTTTTCGCTGACTGGATAGCAGGCAACAGGAAGCTGTACCTCACTGTACCTCACTGTTTTCAAGAGAGAGTTAAATGTAGCTCTTGGGGCTAAAGGAATTAAGGGATATGGGGAAAAAGCAGGAACGGGATACTGATTTTAGATGATCAGCTATGATCATATTGAATGGCGATGCAGGCCTGAGGGCCCCGAATGGCCTACTCCGCACCTATTGTCTATGTTTCTATGGTGCACGTGAAGATAACAAACTAAGCGCATGGAGATGGAGATATGGATCACATACGGATAGAGAAGAATAGTTTGGCATCAGGTCCGGTGTGGATGAAGCCACAGTTGGAGTTTTGTGTTCACTTCTGGTCGCTCTGCTGCAGGAAGGATGTTGGAAAGAGCGCAGAGAAGATTTACCAGGATGTTGCCAGGACTCGAGGGTCTGGGCTGTAGGGAGAGGTTGGGCAGGCTGGGACTACACTCCTTGTAGCGCAGGAGGCTAAAATATCGGTGACAAAAGTCATGAGGGGGAATAGATAGTGTGAATGGACATAGTCTTTTACCCTTAATAGGGGAATCAAGAACCAAGAGGACATAGGTTTAAGGTGAGAAGGGAAAGATCTAATTGGATCCTGAGGGGCAACATGTTCGCTCAGAGGGTGGGTGTATGAAACGAGCTGTCGGAGGAGGCAATTGAGGCAGGTACGATACTGTATTTAAAAGACATTTGGACAGGTACATGGACCAGGAAAGGTTTAGAGGGATATGGGCCAAATGCAGGCAGGTGGGACTAGCGTAGATAAGGCATCTTGGTCAGCTTGTACGAGTTGGGCTGAAGGGCCTGTTTCTGCGCTGACTGCCTCTGTGAATCTGCAAAGATGACATGTCTATTGAGTGTTACGGCCCGTTATCTGGTACAGGCTTGTGTGTGGACATATACGTGCCTGCTATCAGTGGTCGATAAGTAGGCCAGCCTCCGATGGGTGGATATATTTTACCATGAATTGCTCGTCCTTGGGGAATGAGCCTTGCAGCAGTCACACTAAACCACGCTCCCTCTCTTTCACACCTGCAGCCATTGTCGTTATCCTTTCTTTGATGGATAATTTCCTCCGTCCTCTCTCTGTCTCTCTCTCGCTCACTGACTTTTGCCCTCTCTCTCTTTCCTCTCTCTCTCCCTCTCCTCTCCCACTCCATCACCGCACATTGCCCCTCCCTCTCTCTCTCCCTCCCTCTCTCCCTCCCCCTCTCTCTCTCTCGTTCCCTCATTCTCTCTCTCACTCTCTCGCTGACACTCTCGTTCTCTCTTTCTCTCCCTCCACCTCTCACACACGCTCACCTCTGCCAGCCCCTGCCACCACAACCTTGCCACTCTGACCTTTCCCTCCCCCCTCCCACCCCCCTCTTGCCCACTGTCCCTCTCCCCCCTCTCCCCATATCACCCACTCTCTCTCTCTCTCGCTCTCCCTCTCTCTCTCTCTCTTGTTCACCCTCCCTCCCTCTCTCTCTCCCTCCCTCTCTCCCTCCCCCTCTCTCTCTCATTCCCTCATTCTCTCTCTCACTCTCTCGCTGACACTCTCGTTCTCTCTTTCTCTCCCTCCACCTCTCACACACTCACCTCTGCTTGCCTGACCTTTCCCTCCCCCTCCCACCCCCCTCTTGCCACTGTCCCTCCCCCCTCTCCCCACACCCACTCCTCCTCACCCTCATTCCCTCATTCTCTCTCTCACTCTCTCGCTGACACTCTCGTTCTCTCTTTCTCTCCCTCCACCTCTCACACACACTCACCTCTGCCAGACCCTGCCACCACACCTCATCATTTCCCAAAATCAACCTCGAGACTTCAACACTTTGAGCAGGAATATGTTTTGCAATGTTTCTTCCAAAATACACACACACACATTTTAATTAATGGCAACAGATTTCCACTCATAAGGTCTTTAATGTGCATTTATTGCTGTCTTTTCCCAGTAGTTTCAGAAATATTATGTTGACGGATATATTCCGTCCTTCCCTCTCCCTTGATGGGACCAGCTGTCAGACCCTGGAAGATGACATTAACAGAGAGAGAATGAGATGACAAATTCCAGTTATCAGCGAACAAGGCCAGTGACAAATCGGATTTCGACTTGTGAGAGGGCCCATTACACTGTAATAAAAAAAGATGGATGGTTCCTCTGCCGGGGCTGAGTTTAATGTGATTTCAGTGCTCTCTCTGGGTTCCAATTAAGCCAGAACAGAGGGAGAGAACAGCAAAAACAGCAATGCAAGCTGCACTAATTGTTCCTGCACTGCCAAAGGCACAATCCTTTCCCTTTCAGCTGTTCTTTCCCCTGTTGTTCTCTCTGCACACAGTGTCACGGCAATAAAAAAAGATTCCTTCTAATCAACCCAGTCCACGGGAAAATCTGTTGAATAATTGATAAAATTAGCCAAATCTGCGGTTACACAAATAATGCAGCCGCCCCCCCCCCCCCCCCCCCCCACTGCTCCCCCTCCTCCTCCTCACCCGGGCAGGGTTCATTCACATGCCTCTCATCCGTCTCTCGTTACCTCACTGTGAACCCGCACAACCTCCCACCCCTGCCGCTCTCCCCGGCTCTGTCTACCCTGCACCCATCGCCCGTGGCATGACGACCCCCCCCCCCATCCTCGCTCTACGTGCAACCCCCCAGGGAAAGCTGCCGTGCCGGCGTGAGCACTTCGCAGGGAGTCGAGAGACAGAGAGAGAGAGAGACACGTGTGAAGCCTTGCTGGCAGGGCAGGGAGAGGGACAGCTCTGCACAGGGAGACTCCACGGCCGAGAGTTATGGTATTTACCTGGCCATCAGTCACTGACGCTATCCAGCCGTCAGTCTCTGTCAAACCAGCCGCCCTCCCTGTGTCCATTAGTCTATCAGTCCATACATCTGCTACCGTCCACATATTTATCAATGGGGTATTCATCCCTCTCTCTCTCTCTCTGTCTCTGTCTGTCTCCGTCTGTCTGTCTCTATTTGTCTCTGTCTGTCTCCGTCTGTCTGTATCTGTCTGTCTAATAAGTAAGTAAGTAAGTTTATTGGCCAAGTATTCACATACAAGGAATTTGCCTTGGTGCTCCGCCCACAAGTAAACAACATGACATACAGTGACAGTTACGAATGACTCCGAAAACGCTAAACGTTAATAATAATAAAACATTAATGATTAAAACACCATTGATCAAGCATGTGAACCAACAAAATACCAGGTCAAATACGCACTGTGTGCTGGCATTGGAAGGGAATGGTTAGGGTGGTGGGTGGTGAGTGGGTGCCACCCAGGCTAGTTGTTCCCAAACGAAACCTCCCGTGTCCAGCAGAGGACAAGAATGAGACCCCTGGAGCAGCCCCAGCCACTAACCCAGACCTCTGCCCCAGCACCAGGTGATGCTGCTCCCCCACCCTCCGTGTAGCAGCTTCCTCACCGTCCCCACCCTCTGAGACAGGCCGTACCTGTTCCAAGCAGCCAGAGCTATTGAAGCGCACACCCAGTACAGCGCAGGAAAAGGCCCTTTTGGCCCAAAGCATCTGGGCCCAACATGATAGAATATAGAACAGTACAGGGACAGGCCCTTCGGGCCACCATGTCTGGCCCCAACATTGATGCCAAGTTAAGCCCATCTCCACTCACTGCAAGCGATTGCGGAATTCATTGCCGCAAACGGCGGCCATTGGGCTTTTCTAAGGCAGAGATTGACGGATAGTTGATTAGTAAGGGCATCATGGGTAGACACAATGGGCTGAATGGCCTCCTTCTGCTCCTATGACATGAACCTTATGATCCGTGTCCCTTCTTTCCCTGCATACGCACCTGGTCAGCTAAAGGCCTCTTAAATGTCACTACGGTATCTGCCTCCACCGCCATCCCTGGCAGCACGTCCCAGGAATCCACCACCATCTGTGTAAGAGAGCTTGCCCCGTGCGTTTACCTTAAGCTCTGCCCCTCTAACCGTAAAGTTCGCTGTTGGTATTTCCATCCTCGGAAAAGATTCTGCCTGTCTACTCATCCTTTTGCTTCTCATCATTTTATAGACTTTTATCACGTCTACACTTAACCTCCAATGTTCTAGAGCAAACGATCCAAGTTTGTCCGACCTGTAATTGTAACGAACAACCCCCTAATCCAGGCATCGTTCTGGTAAACCCCCTCTGCTCCCTCTCCGAAGCCTCCACGTCCTTCCTGTAAGGAGGTGACCAAAACTGCGCGCAATACCCCAAATGGGGCCAAATCAAAGCCCTATAAGACTGCAATATGTTTAGTTTTGCCAAGTTTAGCTTGAGTCTAGTTTAGAAATACAACATGGGAACGGGCCCTTTCATCCACCAGGTCCAGGCCGACCATCGATCACCCGTTCGCACTAGTTCTGCGTTATCCCACTTTCTCAACCACTCCCCACACACGAGCGGCGATTTACAGAGGCCGATTAACCTACAAACCTGCATGCCTATTGGATATGGAGGGAAACCTGAGCACCCGGAGAAAGCCCACGCGGCCACAGGGTGAACGTGCAAACTCCACACAGACAGCATCCAAGGTCAGGATGGAACCAGGGACACTGGTGCCGTGAGGCAGCGGACCTACCCACTGCACCACTGTGCCGCTCCCTTCCCTGCCTGTTCCATTTGGAGTAGAAGCCAATATGTGTCAGGGCCGCTTCCAACCTCTCATTCCCATAACCTGCTCCCCCCCAGAATCCTTGGATCATTCTATAGAGAGCAGACTGTCGGGTTGCATCACGGCTTGGTTGAGGGGCAGGTCTGCCCAATACCGCAAGAAATTGCAGGCAGCTGTGGGTGTAGCCCAGTCCATCACGCAGACCAGGCTAGACACAAAAAGCTGGAGTAACTCAGCTAGTCGGACAGCGTGCCTGGAGAAAAGGAATGGGTGGTGTTTCAGGCCGTAAACCCTTCTTCGATCTTTTGCTTAAACCAGCCTCTGCAGTTCCTTCCCCACCGCCGACTCCATCTACACTTCACGTAGCCGACATAATCAAAGACTTGTCCCACCCCAGTCATTTCCTTCTTCTTCCCTCTCCCATCTGGCAGAAGGTGCGGAAGCTTGACAGCGCGCACCACCAGACTCAGGAACAGTTTCTTCATTATTTTATACACATCTATAAGATCAGGGTGATCCAAACTGAACACAATACTTAATGTGCAGCCACACCAGTACATACAACTGACGTATTTAGATATGTAAAAAGGAAAAGATTAGTGAAGACAAATGTAGGTCCCTTACAGCCAGAGACAGGTGAATGTATTAATGGGAAACGAAGAAATGGCAGAACAGTTAAATAAATACTTTGGTTCTGTCTTCACTAAGGAAGACAGAAACAATCTACGAGAAATACTCGGGGACCGAGGATCTAGTGGGAGGGAGGAACTGAAGGGAATCCACATTAATCAGGAAATGGTGTTAGGTAAATTGTTGGGACTGAAGGCAGATAAATCCCCAGGGCCTGATTGTCTGCATCCCAGAGTACTCAAGGAGGTGGCCCTAGAAATTGTGGATGCATTGGTGATCATTTTCCAATGTTCTCTTGGCTCTGGATTAGTTCCTGTGGACTAGAGGGGAGCCAATGTATGTAGCTCCACTTGTTCAGAAAGGAGGGAGAGAAAACAGGGAATTATAGACCAGTTAGCCTGACATCGGTGGTGGGGAAGATGCTGGAGTCGATTGTTAAAGATGTTATAGCAGCGCATTTGGGAAGCAGTGACAGGATCGATCAAAGTCAGCATGGATTTATGAAGGGGAAATCATACTTGACTAATCTTCTGGAATTTTTTGAGGATGTAACAAGTAGAATGGATAAGGGAGAGCCAGTGCATGTGGTGTATCTGGACTTTCAAAAAGCCTTTGACAAGGTCCCACACAAGAGATGAATGTGCATGGTATTAGAGCACATGGTGTTGGGGGGTAGGGTATTGACATGGATAGAGAATTCGTTGGCAGACAGGAAGCAAAGAGAAGGAATTAACGGGGCCTTTTCAGAATGGCAGGCAGTGACTAGTGGGGTGCCGCAAGGCTCGGTGCTGGGACCCCAGTAATTTCCAATATATATTAACAATTTAGATGAGGGAATTAAATGTGACAAATTAGACGAGGGAATTAAAATCTCCAAGTTTGCGGATGACACTAAGCTGGGTGTCTGTGTGAGCTGCGATGAAGATGCTATGAGGCTGGATAGGTTGGGTGACTGGCAGATGCATGGCAGATGCCGTATAATGTGGATAAATGTGAGGTTATCCACTTTGGTGGCAAGATCAGAAAGGCAGATTACTATCTGAATGGTGTCAGATTAGGCAAAGGGGAGGTGCAACGAGACCTGGGTGTGCTTGTACATCAGTCACTGAGAGCAAGCATGCAGGTACAGCAGGCAGTGAAGAAAGCTAATGGCATGTTGGCCTTCATTGCGAGAGGATTTGAGTTTAGGAGCAAGGAAAGGTCGTACTGCAGTTGTACAGGGCCCTGGTGAGACTGCACCTGGAGTATTGTGTGCAATTTTGGTCTCCTAAACTGAGGAAGGACATTATTACTATTGAGGGAGTGCAGCGTAGGTTCACCAGGTTAATTCTCGGGATGGCGGGACTGACATATGAATGGGTCGACTGGGCTTGTATTCACTGGAATTTAGAAGGATGAGAGGGAATCTTATAGAAACATAAAATTCAAGGATTGGACAGGCTGGATTCAGCAAAAATGTTCCCGATGTTGGGGGAGTCCAGAACCAGGGGTCACAGTTTAAGAATGAGGGCTAGGCCATTTAGAACGGAGATGAGGAAAAACATCTTCACCCAGTGAGTTGTGAATCTGTTGAATTCTGCCACACAGGGCATTGGAGGCCAATTCACTGGATGTTTTCAAAAGAGAGTTAGATTTAGCTCTTAGGCGGTGCTGGCCTGAAGGACCGAATGGCCTACTCCTGCACCTATTTTTATTTTATTTTATTTTATTTTTCTATCGAGGTGTATAAAACCTGAAGAAAGGTCCAGACCCGAAACATCACCTATCCAAGTTCCCCAGAGATGGGGATTGAAAGTATTTTTTATCAGGGGTGCATAACAGCATAATTTGGGACAAGACCGCAAGAAATTGCAGAGAATTGTGGACGCACCCAACACCACCACACAAACCAACCACCCTTGCATTGACTCCAGCTACACTTCACGCTGCCTCGGCAAGGCCACCAGCATTGACAGCGTGCACCACCTGACTCAGGGGCAGCATCTTCCCCTCTGTATCAGGCTTCTGAACGGTCCTTCCATAAGCCAGGGTACTGTCCGATTCACCTCTACCCCATTGCGGACATTGGACTTTGTCTCTGGAACTGGTGCGCTACAATGCTGCGAGCTATTTTCTGCACTCTGTATCTTCCCCTTTGCTCCACCTATTGTACTTGAGTCGGAGCTGAGGAGCCAGGTTGGCGGCAGCCCTCTCCCCACGCCAGGGCTGGGCTGCCTTGCCCAGGGCCGTTGCTTCCACCTGCTCGGCAGACCCGACACTCAGGAGCTCTCTGCCCTCGAGTTAAACTCCTTCTTGCTTCAATAATATCAATTAAAAGTTCAGCTTACAGGCCGATGATCTTGTTCGAGGCGCTGGCCTCGCTGCCTGACCGTGGATGTTAACCCTTGCCTTTCCGCACTCCCCAGTCACTGCGCTTGTCCTGTCCAAGGCCATTTCTGTAATCAACAGTCTCAGGTCATTCAGTCACTCAGCAGGGAAACAGGCCCTTCGGCTCAACCCATTCATGCCGAACAACATGCCCTATCGACACTAGTCCCACCTGCCCGCGTTTGGCCCATGTCCCTCTCAACTTCCTATCCATGTGCCTTTGCAAATGTCTTTTAAAAGTTGTAATAGCAGCTGCCTCATCTACCACTGGCAGCTCGTTCCATACACTCACCACCCACTGAGTGAAAAGGTTGCCCCTCAGGTTGTTATTCAATCTTTCCCCTCTCACCTAAACCTATGCCCTCTGATGCTTGATTCACCGACCCTGGGTAAAAGACTCTGTGCATTCGCCCCGTCCGTTCCCCTCATTGTTTGATACACCTCTATAAGATCAGGGTGATCAAAACTGAACACGATACTTAACGTGCGGCCACACCAGTATATACAACCTACAGAGGTGTATAAAACTTGAAGAAGGGTCCCGACCCGAACGTCACCTATCCAAGTTCTCCAGAGATGAGGATGAAGAGCATTTTATCAGGATGCATCACAGCATAACTTGGGAACCGCTCCATCCACGACCGCAAGAAACGGCAAAGAATTGTGGACGCAGCCCAGACCATCACACAAACCGGCCACCCTTCCATTGACTCCGTCTACACTTGACCCTGCCTCGGCAAGGCCACCAGCATAATCGAGGACCAGTCTCACCCCGGTCACTCCCTCTTCTCCCCTCGCCCGTCGGGCAAGAAAAGTGTGAAAACGCACTCCAGGGACAGCTTCTTCTCGGCTGTCATCAGGCAACTGAACCATCCTCTCACCAACTAGAGAGACAATAGACAATAGGTGCAGGAGCAGGCCATTCGGCCCTCTGAGCCAGCACCGCCATTCAATGTGATCATGGCTGATCGTCCCCAATCAGTACCCCGTTCCTGCCTTCTCCCCATATCCCCTAGAGCAGTCCTGACCTCCCATCTACCTCCTTGGACTATCAATCCCTGACCTCCCATCCATCTCATCAAACTATCTTTAATTGGACTTTACCGGACTCTATCTTGAACTAGATGTTATTCCCTTTATCCTTTATCTATACACCGCGGACGGTTTGATTGTAAACATACATCGTCTTTCCGCTGAATGGTTAACACGCAACTAAAATGCTTTTCACTGTACCTCGGTACACGTGATAATAATAAACTAAGCTAACCAGACCCTGCTGAGTCACTCTGCACCACGGCAAATGTCATTCTTCATCCACGGTGTGCTGGCTTCACACTGTCAGAGCTAAAGACTCCTGGACCTCAACGTACTGAGTCCCAATGTCAAACTCACCTTGTCTGGGAAACACAAGTCACGGAGGGGTCAGAGTCTCTCAAAACTCCAGACTAACGTGGAAAAGAAATCCAGAGGAGAGGAGCCAATGAAAGGTGGAAAGGAAAGTGATGGAGAAGGTGAGAGAGAGGAAGAAATCATGCGAGAGAGAAATGGGAAGAGTGAAAAACCAAACAGGAGTAAGACTGAGAGGGAAACAGAGAGTGAGAAGCAGAAAAACAGTCTGGGCGAGAATAAGCGAGTGAGTGAGAGACAGAGTAAAAACCAAACAACGAGGATGAAGGCGAAAGAGGGAAGAAAAATAACGCGTGAGAGTGAAAAATAGAAAAAGAGTAGCAAAGGGAGTGTGAAAAATGGAGAGTGAAAACAAAAAAAAGAGAAAGAAAGAGAGGAGAGAAAAAGAGAGTGAGAAACAGAAAAAGAGTAAGCAAGGGGTAAACACAAAAGAGAGAGAGAGTGAAAACAAAAAATGGGGAAAGAGAGAGAAGAAAATAGGAGAGAAAAATAGAGAGGGAAGAGAGAAAGAGAGAAAGAAGGGAAAGGAGCCAGAAACAGAAGGAGAAAATGTCAGAATGAGAGAGAGAGAGAGAGAGAGAGAGAGAGAGAGAGATTAAATTACAGAAAGAAAGGAACAAAGTGGCAAATTAAAGCGGGGCAGCTCAGCCGTCCCCCGAGTGGTCCATCCCCTCGCTGAGTTACACAGAGAGTTGTCAGCTACCTGATTGGACCTGAAAGATGTCAAAGACAATGAAGGCAAAGTCCAGGAGATGCGATCAGTGTGGGATTCCGGGCATTAATCACGAGGCCAATGACAGTAATTCAAACGACATTACATTTCCATCTTTATCCAGTTAGCAGCGGGCTCCAGCCTTTGCATTCAGCTGGAGCCGGGAGTCGGGAGACACCGGCCATGGCTTCTCCAACGTGACGGGCAGCGTTGGCCGGTCCACCACATGTCCCCTGGTGATTGACGCCCTCTGGGGATGATCTGTACCCCTCCTTGCTCCTACATCCCTGATCTGCGCTACCACCACCACCTCGCCAGTATCCTCACAGCTGTTATCAGGCAACTGAACCATCCTATCATTGGCTGCAGTGATCTCTCTTCTACCTTAATGGAGACCTTTTATTTAGCTTTAATCAGACTTTACCTTGCTCCTTTATCCTGTGTCTGTACAGCTTGATTGTAATCCTGTGCAGTCTTTTCTGTGACTGACTAGCACGCAAGCAAACGCTTCTCACTGTCCCTCAGTACAGGTGACAATAATAAACGGAACTAATCCAAACTAAACCAAACTGCACTAAACTGGACCAAACTAAGTTATCCTCAGGGATCGAAGCCTCCGCATTTCTCTTTGCTTCTCCACAAAGATGTTTTACCGTCTTTGAGATCTTCCTCATTCCTCCTACCCCTTCCCTATTGACTTAGAAGTCAGTCATAGATCATTCAGCATGGAAACAGGCCCTTTGGCCCAACTTGCCCACACTGACCAAGATGCCCCATCTGCAACAGTCTCATCTGCCTGCATTGGGCTCATATCAATTTAAGCATTTGGCTCATATTCCAATGTCCAAATGTTTCTTCAACGTTGTAATAGCACCCCCTCTGTCAGCCCGTTCCATTTACCTACCACCCTTTATGTAAAAAGGTTGTCCCACAGGTTCCTATTAAACCTTGTGCCTTAAACCCATGTCCTCTGGTTCTTGATTCTGCTACTCTGGGTAAAAGACTGTGCCTTTACCCTAACTAAACCTCTCATGACCTTATGCACCTGACCCCCTCAGCCCCCTGCGCTCTCAACGAATAAAGTCCTAGCCTGCTCAACCTCCCTGAAGCACAGGCCCTAGGAATTCTAGTTCAATTTTTGGATGTCATGGACTAGATGGGCCGAAGGGCTTTTTTTTGCGCTCTGCTGGTCCACTGGAAAAATTAAAAGCTTTAAGGTGAGTGAAGAAATGAAAGGAGATGTGTGGGGCAGTATGTTTATGCATGTGCGCCTGGAGCACGCTGCCAGGGGTGGTGGTTGTGGTGGTGGCAGATACGATAGGCATTATGTCTTTTGGATGGGCACTATGGATAGTCATGCATTTCTCGATATCCCATTACTTGAAGGATGGGGAGTCTTTGAAAAGGTTGCACAGGGGATTTACCAGATAGGGGCTACTAACCACAGGGAGGTTGGAGAGACTTGTTTCCTCTGAAACACCAGAGGTTGTGGGGAGACACGATGAATGTATATAAAATGATGAGAGGCATAGATCAGGTAGACAGTCTGAAACTTTTGCCCAGGGTGGAAATGTCAAATACTGGAAGGCAAAGCTTTAAGGTGAAAGTTGTTTTTTTCCGCAGAGGGTGGTGAGTGGCTGGAATGCTCTGCCAGGGGTGGGGGTGGTGGTGGAGGCAGATACGATCGTGGTGTTTAGGGGAATTTTGGAAAGGCGCATGGAATATGCAGGGAGTGGGGGGGAATGGGTTAGGTGCAGGCAGGTTAGAGTCGGTCTCGGCACCACGTTCAGCACGGGCATTGTGGGCCGAAGGGCCTGTTCCCATGCTGTACTGTCCTACGTTCTATGTTCCTCCGGTTCACGGCTGCTGCCTGACCCGCTGAGTTACTCCAGCACTTTGTGAGATCTGTCCTTCGGGAGGCCAGTGAGGATGTTTGACGGGCAATGGAGAGGTTGCGGGAGAGAGTTCCAGAGCTCGGGGTAAGGTTCAGAACCAAGGCTCAGAAGCTAAAAGTGGAGATTTGCATGGGGCTGGAGAGGGAGGAATGCAGCTGGAATGAAACCGGCCTCCCTTGGAGGTCAGTGAACCCATGGTCTGATTTAATATATTTTGATTTTTAAATCAATTTATTTTTGGCACGAGGCATTTAAATGAAGGCACAATTGTGCTTTGAGGAGCGTCCAAATCAAACTCCTGACTGAGGGAAGCAGCCAACATTGTGCCTCTGATCACCACTCCCACACTCACTCTCCCTCTGGCAGCTGACCAGAAATTCCTCGCGTTTGGTGACACAGAGGGTGACGGTGGAAGGTTGCTCCTCGGACTGGAGGCCTGTGACTAGTGGTGTGCCTCAGGGCTCAGTGCTGGGCCCGTTACTGTTTGTCACCTACGTCAATGATTTGGGCGAGAACATACAGGTACAGGGCGAGTTTAGAACGTTTGTTGACGATACAAAAAGTGGGTGGTTTTTTGCAGAAAGTGGAGGTGGCTGTGAAAGATTGCAGCAGGATCTGGATCGATTGGCCAGGTGGGCTGAGGAATGGTCGATGGAATTTAATACAGAGAAGGGTGAAGCGTTGCATTTTAGAACGTTTAACAAGGGCGGGACCTAGACAGTGAATAGTAGGCCACTGTGGAGTGTTGCAGAGCAGAGGGATCTAGGAGTGCAGGCGCATAGTTCCTCGAAGGTCGATAAGGTGGTCAAAAAGGCTTTTGGCACATTGGCTTTCATCAGTCAGAGTATAGATGTTGCAGTTGTATAAGACGTCGGTGAGGCCACATTTAGAGTATTGTGTTCAGTTTTGGGCACCATGTTATAGGAAAGATATTGTCAAGCTTGAAAGGGTTCCGAAAGGATTTACGAGGATGATGCCAGGACTAGAGGGTGTGAGCTGAGCCATAGGGAGGGACTGAGTAGGCTGGGTGTCTATTTCTTGGATGGTAGGAGGATGAGCAGTGATCATATAGAGGTGTATAAAATCATGGGAGGAATAGATCGGGCAGATGCACAGAGTGGAGAGGAATCGAGGACCAGAGGACATAGGTTCAAGGGGAAGGGAGAAAGATTTAACAGGAATCTGAGGGGTAACGTTTTCACACAAAGGGTGGTGGGTGCATGGAACAAGCTGCCAGAGGAGGTAGTTGAGGCTGGGACTATCCCAACCTTTAAGAAACTCCTTAACCTATGTCCTCTGGTTTTTGACTCCCCTACCTTCTGTTACATTCTGGCAACAGACTCTGTGCGTTCACCCTATCTATTCATCCTCATCGTGTTATACACCTCTATAAATCATCCCTCAGCCACCTGCTTTCCAAGGAGTTAAGTCCTAGCCTGCCCAACCTCTCCCTGTAGCACACAACCTCGAGTCCACACCTCGTCGTAAATCTTCTCTGCACTCTTTCCAGTTTATTGACATCCTTCCAATAGCAGGGTGAACAAAACTGAACACAGCACGGCAAGTGTGGCCTCACCATGGTGGTATCCTTGTGGTGCCAACCAGCGTGGAAACAAGCAACAATGCTGACCAAGATGCCCCATCTACGCTAGTCCCATGATCCTGAGATCAACCCATCTCCCTCCAAACCTTTCCTATCCTTGTACCTGTCCGAGTGTTGTTATTGTACCCACGGTACCAGCTCGTTCCACCCTCCCACCACACTCCATGTGGAAACATTCCCCTCCCCACAACCCCCCTCCCCACCCCCCCAGGTCTAAAGTCATGATTTGAAAACCCAAAAACGTGCAGATGCTGAAAACGTGAAATAAAAAGAAATGGCGAGGGAAACACTCAGCGGGTCAGGCAGCATCTGAGGAGACAGAAACGGTCAATGTTTTCGGTCCAGGACCCTTATTCAGAACTAGGAATCAAGAACTAGAAGACAGACAGATGACGTTGCTCTGTTGCTCTGACCCTATTGTCTAATGTCTGTCGTCTACCCAATTCTGATCTCCAACTGCGTTAGGCACGGTGGCGCAGCGTCAGAGACCCGGGTTGCTGCCTCGCAGCGTCAGAGACCCGGGTTCGATCCTGACTACGGGTGCTGTCTGCGCGGAGTTTGCACGCTCTCCCTGTGACCGTGTGGGTTTTGTCTGGATCCTCTGGTTTCCTCCCACACCCCAAAGACGTCCCACCTCGCCCTGTAGCTGAAACCCTCTAATCCGGGAATCATTCTGGTAAACCTCCTCTGCACCCTTTCCAAAGCTTCCATGTCTCTCCTGTTATGGGCCGACCAGAACTGTAAGCAATACCCCCAGCGCGGCCTGATCAAAGGTGCAAAGCTGCATCGTGACTTCCTGACTTTTCCTTTCAATGTCCCAAGCAATGAAGGCAAGTGTAGCATATGGCATCTTTACCACTCTGTCCACTTGTGCTGCCACCTACAGGGGAGCTATGGACTTGGACTCCAAGATCCCTCTGCACATCAATGCTGCTCAGGGACAAGCCGTTGACTGTAGAGAGAGTGGGAAAGAAGGCAAAGGGTTTGTTAGCTTTGATGGGTCGGGGCATTGAGTATAAGTCTCAGAGGTCATGATGCAGCTTTAGAGGATATTGGTTAGGCCACGTATGGAGAGTTGCGAGGGGCTCCCTTGGTGATGTTGGAGTGAGGAGAGGATCGGTGCTGGTGGGGCTGGGGTCTCGGAGATGCTCTGGGGGTCCGAGGTCGGCTGCGGGAGGCTGTGCGGGGGCGGTGGGAAGGCGAGGGGACGGTACGTTCACGGGTCGAGGTATTGGCGTAGTGGGCAGCTGGAGGCCCTGCAGCAGCCTGGGGCTTTATTAGCTGACCTATCCATGTCCTCCTGAGGTGCAGCCTGACCCGTCAAGTTACTCCCAGCACTTTGTGTCATTTTTTTTTGTAAACCAGCATCTGCAGTTTCTCATATCTATAAACATTGAGTTTTGGTTGCCCAGTTACAGGAAGGATGGGGAGGTTTTGGAGACGGTGCAGAAGAGGTTTACCAGAATGATGTGTAGGAAGGAACGGCAGATGCTTGTTTAAACTGAAGATAGAGACAAAAAGCTGGAGTAACTCAGCTGGTCAGTCAGCATCTCTGGAGAAAAGGAATCGATGATGTTTCGGGTTGAGACCCTTCTTCAGACGATGCCCGGATTAAGGAATATCAGCTACAGGGACAGGTTGGACAAGCATGGATCATTTTCTCTGGAGGGTCAGATGTTGAGAGGAGGCCTGATTATATAAAATGATGAATGTAATAGATGACACTACGCAGAGGGTGGTGGGCACCTGGAACGCACTGCCGGGGTTGGTGGTGATGGTGGTGGCAGATATAAGTAAGTTTATTGGCCGAGTATTCACATACAAGGAATTTGCCTTGGTGCTCCGCCCACAAGTAACAACATGGCATACCGTGACAGTTACGAATGACTCAGAAAACACTAAACATTAATAATAATAAAACATTAATGATAAAACGCCATTGATTAAGCATGTGAACCAACAGAATACCAGATAAAAGGGAGGCTACAGATTTTTGGCTGTGGCAGATTTATGATAGTGGCGTTTAACTCCCACATCCCAAAGATGAGCGGGTTTGAAGGTTCATTCACCCTCTTGTACCCATAATGTATAGGTCAGTGGTAAAAGTTTAATATGGAACAATACATCACAGGAAAAGGCTGTGAGGCCCACAATATCCATGCCCAGCATGATGCCAAGTTAAACTAATCTTCTCTGCCTGCACCATAGTTTAGCCCGGCATAACTTTAGACTTTAGACGTTGGAGATCCAGAGCAGATACAGGCCCTTCGGCCCACCGAGTCCGTGCCGACCAGCGATCACACCGTATAATAGCGCCATCCTAGACACGACGAACAATTTATAATTTTACCAAAGTAATTTTACCTACAAACCTGCACATCTTTGGCTAGTCGGAGGAAACCGGAGCGCCTGGAGAAAACCCACGCGGTCACAGGGAGAACGTACAAACTCTGTGCAGTCAACGCCCTTGGTCAGGATCGAACCCGGGTCTCTGGCGCTGTGAGGCGCTGTGATACTGTGTCGCTCAAAGTGTTGCACTTTTGCACTGATCTGTAGTGTGATTTTACTGGATTGTATGCAAAACAAAGTACTTCAGTGCACAGAGGTGCATATGAGAATAGTGTCACCACCATCATCAGTGGTGGGATTCGAACCTGCGCTCTCTGAGTGAGGTGTCCGGTGTGGAAGACCCGTCCAGAGCCCCACTGGGGCAGAGAGCCAACAGCAGCTTCACCGCTGGTCCCCTGCTGCCCTCTGCTGGCCACTGCAACATTGACAGCTCAACCTCTCTAATTTGCACAATGCTCGATAATGCACAGGGTTGGGGGGGAGGGGGGGGGGGCGGTGGGGGGGGGGGGGAGGTGAGCGAGAAAAGTCGGCCCCTCAAGCTTCCTCTGCCCTTTAATGAAATCATGGTTGACTTCACCATCTTAGGCCTCTCCGGGGACAAAGGACAGACAGGATCGGGCAGGCGCAGTGATGCAGCGGGTAGAACCGTTACCTCACTGCGCCAGAGAGCTGGGTTCGATCCTGACAGCGCCTGCTGTCTGCGCGGAGTTTGCACGTTCTCCCTGTGACCCACCACCCTCTGTGCAATAAAACGTGCCCCGTACATCTCCTTTAAACATTGCCCCTCTCACATTCAAGCTCTGCCCTTTAGTGTTGGACATTTCCATCCTGGGGAAAAGGTTCTGACTGTCTACCCTATCTATGTCTCTCATAAATTAACATACTCCTATCAAGTCTTCCTGCAACCTCCGGCATTCCAGGGGAGACAGTCCTAATTTGATGGAAATCTGTGGAGAATGGGAAAATCAGAGGGGCTCCGAGTGCCAGTATCGGCTCAATGGGCCAAATAGCCTCCCTCTATGTCATAGGTAATGGAGGAGAATGAACTTGTGTGAAGTCTTGCTGCCGTTGTTGGGCGGGAAATGTGGTGCTGGACTGAGGCAAAGGAGGATCCCATAAATGACAACAGGAGCAGCCCGCTTCACCAGCTGCAGAGGCGATGCACAGAGTGCGTGGTGCAGAGGAGGTTGACCAGAAAGCTGCCGCCTGGATCACAGAGGTTGGACAGACCTGGATTGTTTTCTCTAAAACGTCGGAGGTTGCAGGAAAAAGCCTCCTGCAACCTCCTGGTAGAAGTTTATAAACTGATGAGAGGCTTACACAGGGCAGAACCTTTTTCCCAGAGTGGAAACGTCAAAGACCAGAGGCCATAGCTATAAGGTGACAGGGGCAAAGTTTAAAGGAGAGGTGTGGGGAAAGATTTCTTAGACAGAGGGTGGTGGGTGCCAGGAATGTGCTGCCAGGGGGTGGTGGAGGCAGATACAGTAGTGGTGTTTAAGGCTTTTAGATAGGCACATGGATATGCAGGGAATAGAGGGATATGGGATGTGCAGGTAGTTAAGAGTTGGTCTTGGCATCATGTTCGGCACAGACATTGTGGGCTGAAGGGCCTGTTCCTCTGCACTGCACTGCCCGGGCAACTGAGCTTTGGTCTGGGCCTTTAGCTCGGCAGCTGGGGGCAGGACCCTGGCCTGGGGATGGTCAACCCGACCGAGGGCATTGCACCAACAGCATCCAACACAAGGGGGCAGGCACGCTGCACAGAGCAGGGGCTAGGACAGGAGCGGAGGGAAGGGGAGAGAGGGAGGGAGGGAGGGAAAGGAGAGAGGAATCACAGTGAGGAAAGTGGGAAAGAGAAAAAGAAAGAAAGAAGGAGAGGGAGAGAGAAAGAAAGAAAGAAATAAGAAAGAAAGAAAGAAAGAAAGAAAGAAAGAAAGAAAGAAAGAAAGAAAGAAAGAAAGAAAGAAAGAAAGAAAGAAAGAAAGAAAGAAAGAGAAAGATAGAAAGATAGAAAGAAAGAAAGAAAGAGAAAGATAGAAAGATAGAAAGAAAGAAAGAGAAAGAAAGAAAGAAAGAAAGAAAGAAAGAAAGAAAGAAAGAAAGAAAGAAAGAAAGAAAGAAAGAAAGAAAGAAAGAAAGAAAGAGAGAAAGAAAGAAAAAAACAAGAAAGAAAGGAAGAAAGGAAGAAAGGAAGAAAGGAAGAAAGGAAGAAAAGAGATAGAGCATGAAAAAGAGAAGCAAGAAAAAATAAAGAAAATCTCAGAGTTATGTTCATGAATCTTCTCTAAAACCTTCCACCTGCCCCTTTATTCACACTCTGCCCCTCACTCACCTCACCTCTGCCCACAGGGACCTCAACCACCAGGGACTGACTAGGGACAACCACACCGATCGAGGCAGGAGTCGGCCACGGCCCCTGCAGAAACCCCTGCCCCTTAGTGAGGTTTTGCTATTGATATTGGTTTGTTATCCGTGAGTCCAGACTCACGGTTCTCTGTACGTGGCGAGTCAGATGGACAGGGTGGTGAAGAAGGTGTTTGGCACGCTTGCCTTTATTAGGAAGGGTGTTGAGTACAGACGTTGGGACATCGTGATGCAGCTGTACAAGTCGCTGGTGAGACCACACTTGGAGATCTGTGTGCACCTCTGGTCACCCAAGTCACCCAGGGTGTCATTAATTTGGAAAGGGGGCAGAAGAGATTCGCCGGGATGTTACCTGGACTCCAGGGCTTGCGTTATAGGAAAGCACATCCCACCAGGTTCAAGAACATCTTCTTCCATAAACTAGGGTGTTTTCTCGATCTTCCCAACCTACATCATTGCAAACCCTGCGCTTTTCCCTCTGTAACTGTAACCCTAGAACATTGTAACGCTACAATATTTTGCACAGTCAGGTATTTTTCTCTTTGCACTGCCTGTTGAACCTGTGCATGGTTTGACTGTACTCACGCACGGTATGATTTCACTGGCTAGCATGGAAAATATTTGTTTCCACTGTAGCTCAGTACATGTGACAATAATAAACCAATACTAATACCACTTGGCAGCACGGTGGCGCAGAGGTAGAGCTGCTGCCTCAGAGCGCCAGGGTCCCCGGTTCGATCCTGACCTTGGGGTGCTGTCTGCGCGACGTTTGCACGTTCACCCTCTGTCCGCGTGGCTTTTCTCTGGGTGCTCCGGTTTCCTCCCACACTCCAGCTGCTGTAAATTGTAAATTGTCCCCAGTGTGTAGGATAGTGCTGGTGTGCCGGGGGGGGTGAACTCGGTTGGCCGAAGGACCCGTTTTCAGGCTGCATCTCTGAAGTCTCGAGTCTACTAACGGCCAATACCAATTGATCCCTGTGCCTCCCAGGGCAAGGTCACCGGTCACGGGAGACCAACGAATGAACCAGGTTTTGCATTGATCTCCGGGGCCATCAAAACAGACACTATCCTATTTCAGACAAGTGGTCAGTCAGTAACCCAGCCCTGATGGAGTGGGTTCTGGGGGCTGTTCACACAGTGTGTTGTAGCATGGATGATAGTTCATGCATTCCTCTTGTAAACAGGTCATTAATTAGGTTTCCCCGCCCGTGGGACGTGCCGATCGCCGGGGTGAGGCGAGGTACTGCGAGGTGCGAGGGACCTTGGACGGGGGGGGGGGGTGGGGGGGGGCACGGGGAGGGGTGGTGGGGGGGGGTCACGGTACTACGGTCGAGGATGCCGTCATAAAGTCATAAGGGATAGGAGTAGAATTAGGCCACTCGGCCCAATCAAGTCTACTCCGCCATTCTATCACGCCTGATCTACCTCTTCTAACCATATTCTCCTGCCCTCCCCCCATAGCCTCAGGCACCCATGCTACTCAAGAAATTAGTGTCCCCCTGTGTCCTGGGACTGATGGTCTGGGATTGTAGAGACTCTGACACAGAGAGGATGCTGTGGAAAAGGGGGGGGGGGGGGGAGGGGGGGGGGGAGGGGGACACTCCAAATCCAAGACCCACAGTCCAAGCTGGTGAAGGTGGAAGGAAATAAATTTCAGGACCTCAGGTCTCGCGGCCATGGACACACCGTGAGGCGAGGCACAGTCGCTGCCTTACTCTTACGACTTTTAAACGACATTTGGACATATCTGTGGCTAGGACGGGTTTAGGGAGATACGGGGCAAATGCAGGTGAACGGGACGAGCCGACTTGGTCAGAGTGGACAAGATGGGCCGGAGGGCCCCTGCCTCCAACTGTCCAGCTCTCCCACCGTACTGCACAGGAGTGGAGCTGGTGAGGAGGATGAGGAGCAGACGGCTTACTCTGGACGGTGGCTCGGTCTGGCAGGAGTGGGACCGGGCTGCGCACGCCGGCTGCCTGAGGGGTGGGGGGAGCGGGAGGGGGAGGGGGAGGGGGAGGGGGAGGGGGGAGCGTGGCGGCGCCCCAGCCAACCCCTGCAACGTCCGAGCAGGCACACAGTCGGACAACACTTCAACAAACAAGCAGAGTGTTGTTGCAACACGTTATGGCGTGACTGCTGGCAGCAGATGGGGGTGACGTTGTTCAGCTTAAGTGGGTTTTATGAGTGTTTTTGCTCAGAGTTTGGTGGCAACTGCGAGCGGCAAAGCCACACATGTTGCCGGGATTCACCGGGGAGATGAAAACGGGCGGCGGTGCCGGCCACTACGGCCCACCTCTTGCCACGGACTTGCGTTGTAACTGCGCGTCGCACTCGTGTGTCTTGTACAGTCTGCTGTTTATTTTTCATGATGAGTTCAGTTTAGAGACACAGCGCGGAGCACAGGCTCAGCGGGTCAGGCAGCATGTCTGGAGAACATGGGCAGGTGACGTTTCAGGTCGGGACCCTCCTTCAGGCTCAGACCTGCAGATGGAAGGATCTTCAGAAAGGCGCTGGAGGTTTACGGATTGAACACACTGGTGACCCACTGCCCGGTGGCTGGTGAAGGCTGCCTCACTCCAACCCCCAAGCCGAGCCAAGCCAAGCTGGCCAGCCGCGGGTCATGGGGCTCTGCCTGAACCGGCTGCCTGCCCCTTTTCTTGGGCTATGGGGGTGCTACAAGAGGGGGGCTACGCGCTGTCCACAGGCACCCTGGAGGATTTCCGGGACCGCTGGGCACGGCGGGGGGTGGAACGCATCCTTGACAGGGATTTGTATATAGTTGTTTAACAGCATATTTGACATTTAAGAATATTTGTTCAGATAATTGGGTGATTTTGTATTATGGGGGAGGGTTTGTTTGGGATTGTTTTGCATTGTATATGCTATTGCAATAATTGATTACATTTATTTTTGTTGTTAAAAAAAACCCCCACACTCCAGGCACTCAGGTGGGCTCTGCGGTGGCAGAGAGGTTGACTTCTGCGCTGTTCAAAAATAGAAGCTTCTGCTGCCCCTTCGATACAAAACTGTCTGGCTGCGAGGAATTTGCTTATCAGTTGTGTTTGTTTCAGTCTATTTCTGGCGGGTTTGTGAGTCTGCCACCTCTACGTTGGGCTGCAGAGTTGCAGAGCACCAATGCACCCCCCCTCCCTGCAGAAACTCTCCTGCATGCGCAATATTGCGTGCAGTTCCTGCTGCCCCATTACCGGAAGTATGGGGAGGCTTTGGAGAAGTTGCAGATGAGGTTCACCAGTATGATACCTGGAAGAGGGGGTATTAGCGACAGGGAGAGGTTGGGCAGACTTGGATTGTTGAGGGGAGACCTGATAGACGTATATAACATTATGGGAGGCGTAGATAGGGAAGAAAGTCAGAACCATTTTCACCAGGACGGTTATATCCAATACTAGAGGGCACAGCTTTAAGGTGAGAGGGGCAATGTTTAAAGGAGATGTACAGGACAAGCTTTTTACACAAGGCTGGTGAGTGCCTGGAACAGGCTGCTGGAGATGGTGGTGGAGGCAGATACGTTAGTCTGAAGAAGGGTCTTGACATGAAACGTCACCCATTCCTTCTCTCCAGAGATGCTGCCTGACCCCCAGGGTTACTCCAGCGTTTTGTGCCTGTCTTTGGTTTAAACCGGCATCTGCATCTGCAGTTCCTTCCTACACTGATGGATATGCAGGGAATGGAGGAATATGGGTTATGTGCAGGCAGATAAGAGTTGGTCTTGGCATCATGTTTGGCACAAACATTGTGGACTGAAGGGTCTGTTCTGCTGTGTCCTGTGGTCTATGTGCTACGTTTATATGTTCTATGTTCAATGTTCCCTCTCCCTTTCCCACTGCAGAGGTCCTGCGAGCCCTCTCTGGGGTTATGGAGGGATGGAAGGCCATTCAGCCTTTCAGGTCCATGCTAACTCCTGTCAGCTACATTCCCCACCCCATGCCATGAAATTGGGAAGGGTGCAGAGGGGATTCACCTGGATGTTACCTGGGCTTGCGGGCTTGGGTTGCAGGGGGAGGTCGGGATGGGCTGGGATTTTTCCCTGCCGGAGCGCAGGAGGCTGATGGGTGACCTTATTGAGGTGTACAAGATCAGGAGTGGCACGGATAAAGTGAGCGCTCAATCTCTTTCCCATTGTAGAGGATTGTAAAACTAGAGGGCACAGGCTTAAGGTGAGAGGGTTGAGATTTAAGAGTGACCATCAGGGGCAGCCTCGTCACTCAGAGGGTAATAGTATCTGGAATGGGCTGTCATAGGAAGCTTTAGACCGCCGCTATATTTTGACTTTCAAAAGACATTTGGACTGATGTATGGATAGGAAGTGTTTAGAAGAATTTGGGCCAAATGTAGGGAAATGGGACTAGCCCAGTATGCCATGGATAGATGGGCCAAAGGGCCTGTTTTCCTGCTGTGCCGTTCCATGACTAGGATTGTATGGCTCTATGATTTTTTTCAGAAGCACTTTGTTCTGATCCAGTTCCTTGTTTCCTCGCCAACCTGTCTCATAGAACAGTACAGCACAGGAACAGGCCCTTGGGCCCACAATGTCCGTGCTGTACATTATGCCAAATCAATCTAATCACCTGTGCCTGCACGTGATCCATACCCCTCCATCCTCTGCTTATCCATGTGCCTGTCTCTAAGCGTGACTGATGTATCTGTACCACCACCCCTGGCAGCGGGTTCCAGGCTCGCACCACTCTCTGTGTAAAATCCACACCCCACGCATCTCCTTTAAACTTTGCCCCTCTCACGTTAACGCTATGCCCTGCAGAAATTTCTAATCTGGGTTATAAATTCTACCCGATCTACGCCTGGAATAACTTTAGATACTTCCCTCAGGTCCCATCTCAGCCTCCGAGGCTCCTCGTAGCTTGGAACAGAGGGACAGCATCCTTTGAAAAAGGGTCCCACCCGAAGAGACGTCACTCCATTTCCTTCCATAGATGCCGCCTGACGAGTCGAGTTGTTATAATCAATACTCTAACCAATGAAGCCTCCTTGTCTGTCTCGGCCAGAGTGCTGTGGAAATGTGCTCACACTGATACCTAATACCTGGCGGAACATGTTTGCCTGTGAGTCTGATTTTAATTTACAATGTGATCCTATTTGTGTACACCTCCATGTTTACTAAGCACCTGTTGAGTTATTTCCTGATTAGGCTGATGGCCACGTTGCCTATCTTCCGTTTGCACAAAGGCAACGTCAAACCACACAAAGTGGAGGTGACAAGAATCAAATACCTGTCTCCATCCCTCCAGGCCATTTGCCGTCCCTTCCCCCTGCCCCAGCCCGCTCTCCCACACACTGCACTGGTCTCAGTCTGGGACGAGACACAAGGGACTTTGGCATTGACACATGCCCATACTGTGGGAAAGCAAGGAGGGTAAACGCCACCAGGGTCACCCATCTCCCGGACACGCACATTGACAGCACCCATGTAGAGGTGGTTGAAAGCTTCAAGGTCCTTGGAGTAAATTTCACCAGCGACTTGTCCTTGACCAGCCGTACTGAAGCAATGACCAGGAAAGCACACCAACGCTGCTGCTTCCTCAGGAGCTTAGGAGGCTTGACCACAACAACCCTCACCAGCTTCTACAGATGCACCACAGAAAGCAACTTATCACAGGGGTGCATCACAGCTCCATCCAAGACTGAAAGATGCAGCAGTGAATTGTGGACGCAGCCCAGACCATCACACAATCCAACCTCCCTTCCATCGATAGGCACGAAATGCTGGAGTAACTCTGCGGGACAGGGAGCATCTCTGGAGAGAAGGAATGGACGATGCTTCAGACTCCATCTACACCTCACGCTGCCTCTACAAGGCCACCAGCGTAATCAAGGATCAGTCTCACCCCGGTCGCTCCCTCTTCTCCCCTCTTCCATTCGGCAAGAGGTACAGGAGTTTGAAAATACACACCTCCAGATTCAGGGACAGTTTCTTCCCAGCTGTGATCAGGCATCTGACCATCCAGTTAACAACTAGAGAGCAGTTCTGACCTCCCATCCGTCTCATTGGAGACCTTCAAACTATCTTTAATCGGACTTTACTGGACTTTATCTTGCACTATTCCCTTCATCACTGCGGGGTTCTTGCTAGTAATCATGAATAGTCTTTCTGTTGACTGGACAACATGCAACATAAAGCTTTTCTGTACCTCGGTGGGGAGAAGAGGTGTTGGTGGAGGCAGCCGCAGGAGGCACTACAGCAGCCAGGCGAGCGAGTGGGCCGAGTGCAGCCTGCGGCAGCTGTGGGTGGAACCGACGGCATCTTTCTGGCCCAGGCTGACCCTGACTTCTTTGCCGCCTGCACACTGGGCCTGAACGGGAGAAAATAAGAAACTGCAGATCGCCTTGGGCCAAGATCAGACTTTTGAAAGACTTGGATGTTGCAAGATGGTGCCAGAAAGGCAAATTATTCGGCAAGAGAAGCTGTGAGGGCGAGTTCATAGTGTTGTATAGGTGAGTTTGAGGGACCAAACACAACAGATTATTTTACATCTGATGTTCAATGGGACTGGATGATCCATTCGTGACTGAATGGATTAATGGATGATCTCAGATCTAGGTCGCAGAGAAAAGAATGATCTTAGGACGGTAGAATTCCAAATTCAATTTGATGGAGACAATAGCACGATGGCAAGACGGTGCCTTAACAATATGTTAAGGTAGGGATTTCCGTCTGTGAATCATTACCATTCAATACTCTTTCTATGCAAGTAGAACAGCAGGTGACTGCAGGCAGGAATGTTCGTTTGTGTCTCAGTGTTCTCCTGATGTAGGTGTCATGGACAACGTCAACAATATATCGTACATGCCATGCTGCCAAGATTATTTGTGGAGGCTTCTGCTGAGTTAGCTGGAGCCTCTGATATGCCATTGAACCCAGTTAAAGCTTGGCTAGAGTGGATGTGGAGGGGATGTTTCCACTAGTGGAAGAGTCTAGGACTAGAGGTCATAGCCTCAGAATTAAAGGATGTTCCCTTAGGATGGAGATTATGAGGAATTTCTTTAGTCAGAGGGTGGTGAATCTGTGGAATTCCTTGCCACAGCTGGCTGCGGAGGCGGTCAATTGATATGTTTAAGGCAGATAGATAAATGCTTGAGTTATGGGGAGAAGGCAGGGGATGAGAGGGAGAGATAAATCAGCCATGATTGAATGGTGAGGTAGACTAGATGGGCCGAATGGCCTAATTCTGCTCTTATCACTTATGACCTTTTGACCTTATGAAAGGGCTCAGCAACGCATACGCCCAAGGATGAAGGAGACCACAGAGAGAGGTGGACACTGCCCGGTCCATCACAGGTACTGACCTCCCCACCATCAAAGGGATCTACAGGAGAAGCTGCCTCAAAAAGGCAGCCAGCATCATCAAAGACCCACACCACCCTGGCCATGCTCTCACCTCGCTGCTTCCATCGGGAAGAAGGTACAGGAGCCTGAAAACCCTGACCTCCAGGTTCAAGAACAGCTTCTTCCCAGCAACCATCAGGCTCTTGAACACTGCACTAACACTAACCTCAGCGACTGTGACCTTCTTTAGGCTGTGTCTTTGGGAGCACTACGGACTTTGGGTGTGCACTGTGATAATTACTTAGTATTACTGATTATTAATTTATTATATTAGCTTTCAAGAGAGAGCTAGACAGGGCTCTTAAAAATAGCGGATTCAGGGGATATGGGGAGAAGGCAGGAACGGGGTACTGATTGTGGGATGATCAGCCATGATCACATTGAATGGCGGTGCAGGCTCGAAGGGCCGAATGGCCTACTCCTGCACCTATTGTCTATTGTCTATATTATTCATTATTGTATATTTATTTGTGTGTTATTGCATTCAGGGGCCTGTTCAGCTGCAGCAAGTAAGAATGTCATTGTTCCATTGTGGGTAGACATGACAATTAAATGCTCTTGACTCTTGATAGACACAAAATGCTGGAGTAACTCAGCAGGTCAGGCAGCATCTCTGGGCAGAAGGAATGGGAGATGTTTCGGGTCGGGATCCTTCTTCTGTCTGAGAGACGGGAGAGGGAAATGAGACATGGAAGGGTGGAAAGGACATGTAAGGTGTGAAAAGAACAGATCAAAGCAGACAATGATCAAAGAAAATGTGCAATGTTCGAGAAGGAACTGCAGATGCTAGAACATCGAAGGTAGACAGAAATGCTGGAGAAACTCAGCGGGTGCGACAGCATCTATGGAGCGAAGGAAATAGGCGACGTTTTGGGTCGGGACCCTTCTTCAGTCTATTTCCTTCGCTCCATAGATGCTGCCTCACCCGTTGAGTTTCTCCAGCATTTTAGTCTACCTAAGGAAATGTACAATGGTTCATTGACTCTTGACTCTCTTGAACCTTTGCTGCTCTTCTGATCAGGACTTCCACTGGGGTAGTGGGACTTTGTAAGTTCTAGGAGCAGAATTTAGCCATTCGGCCCCTCAAGTCTACTGCACAATTCAATCGCTGCTGATCTATGATTCCCTCTCATCCCCATTCTCCTGCCTTCGCCCCATAACCCTCGGCCCCCGTACTGATCAATAATATGTTAATTTCCAATCTGGATGACTCTTCGAATGGGCTACTAGTCCAGGAGGCTGGGCAACCGGTCAATGAGTGCGGCCTCTACACCACCGCACCCACACGATTAACTGGCTGGTTCTTCCTGCACTGGAATTCCATCCTCAGAGACTGTCATTCCTCACCTCTCCAAACAGAAGAGATCACACACTGAACTCCCGAAACGATAAGCAGCAAAAATAACATCCCACGAATGTAGCCCGCTACAACAGAGGAATGCAGAGAGTTTGTGAGTCACCGCTGGAGATAGTCACCCCATAAAGCTCCCACACGCCATCCTCTTTACACGAGCTTCTGAATTCAACAACAAACTTTAGATTTTGCATACATTGTTTGAAGTTTTCTACCCTCACCACCTCTCCACACCACTCACTGATTCTCCACTTCCTCAAGGCCCCCCTACACCTCTCCCTCTGTACACCTCTCACTGCCCCTCTACTTACTCAAGACCCCCCCCCCACACCTCTTACCACCCATCCACATCTCACTCCTGCTCTACAACACTCAACCCCCTTCACATTCCTCCAGATCCCCACCACCTCTCCACACCTCTCACTGCCTCTCCATATCTCACTGCCCCACACCTCTGACTATATCACACCTCTTATTGCCCCTCTACCTCGCAATACCCCCTCTGTGCCCCTCAATATCCCCCCGCTCCTCAGCACCCCTCCACACTCTCCCCCTCTACACCTCTCAACACCTCTCTCAACCCTCCAACTACACCAGCCCTTCTCCCTTCATTATTGCCATCCATACTCACTGCCTCTCCACACCTCTCACTGCCTCACCGCGCCTCTCACTGCCTCTCCATATCCCTCATCACCCCAAATCCATCGGCACCACTAACCACCCCACTACTCCCCTCTCCCCCACTCCGACATGACCAGTCCATTTCCCACCCCCAACCCACCTCCCTCACTCCCTCAATCCCAACCGCTCAATGCCCCTTCATCCCAACTCCTTTCCTCCCCACCATGTTACACTGCCCCTTTCCCTGTCTTCCAACCCCCCCCCCCCCCCCCCCCCCCCCCCGTTCCACCCCTCTACTACCTTCACGCCTCTCCCCCACCCTCCCTTGGCCACATCTCCTGAACCTCACCCTCACATCTCCCTTCCTCCAATCCCCTCAGCCCTCTTTCCTCCTTAGCCCTCTCCTGCCCCCGTTCCTCACTCCTCCCCTACCCATTGGGTCCTTACTGACTACGTGCCAGTGTTGTTTAGGCCTGAGGTGTCTCACTGCACCAGGTATCAGTAGTGAAAGTACGAGTCCGGGTATTGTCCACACACACACTGACAGCTCCTTTCATTCAGTAGATCAGCCAACAAGACCAGTCCGAGATCCTGACCAGAACCATCAGCTGAAGACATTGGCATGACGGAACAAGCAATCAAACATTCCAAAGGCCGTCTCAGCCAATAGTCCACAGCCCGTCAGCCAATGCCAATGGTAAACCAATGGAAATCAATATATCCCAATGATCGACCCATGGGCAATAAGACTTCCCATCAAAAATCTACAATCAATAAATCCACCTCCAGGGCAATCAATGGACAATGAATATCTCCAATAGATGTTTCATGGATGATGAGCCTATTCCATTGGATGATCAATGGATAACAGACTATTCCAGCAGGGTCTTTGGACAAAGGGTCTATCTGAATGGATCATGGATGACGAGCCTATTCTAATGGATGATATTAGGACAATGCACCTATTCCAATAGGTGGTGTATGGATAATGAGACTATTCCTGGAGATGGTCTATGGATAATTCATAAGTTCATGTTCATAAGTTATAGGAGTGGAATTAGGCCATTTGGCCCATCAAGTCTCCTCCTCCATTCAATCATAGCTGATCTATCTTTCCCTCTCATCATTCTCCTGCCTTCACCACATAACTGCCAGCAACTATACTAATCAAGAATCTATCAATCTCCAGCTTAAAAAATATCCAATGATTTGGCCTCCACCGCCGTCTGTGACAAAGAATTCCACAGATTCACAACCCACTGGCTCAAGACATTCTTCCTCATCTCTTTTCTAAAGGCACATCCTTTTATTCTGAGGCTATTCCCTCTGGTCCTAGACTCTCCCATTAATGGAAACATCCCCTCCACATTCAGGAACAGCTTCTTCCCCACAGCCATCGGGCTATTAAACACAACAACGAATAAGCTCTGAGCTCTGAACTGCAAAAGACTATATTATTATTTGTTATTTGCACTATATTTGTTATTTATTGAACTTTTTTTTCCCGTTATATACAATGTTTACATATTCACTCTTTCTGTTGTATTGCAGCAAGTAAGAATTTCATTGTCCCGTCCGGGACACATGACAATAAAACACTCTTGACTCTATCCAGGCCTTTCATTATTCAGTAAATTTCATGAGTCTATTCATAATTAGTCTATTCCAGTGAGTGACCAAACAAATTCAGTCTACCCCAAAGGGCAATGAATGGAAAATCAAACAAGATACAAGATACATTTATTTATCACATGTACCAGTGAAATGTGTGGTCACCATACAGCCGTACGAATAAAAAAGAACACCACACACGATAGACTCCAACATAAAGCATCCCCACACAGCAGAATCAAACTTTCCCACTGTGAGGGAAGGCACCAAAGTTCAGTCATCTTCCTCTGGTGTTGTTTGATGTTCACCCGTGCTCGGGGCCTCCCGAGCCCTCTGCAGTCACTGCTACGGGCGGCCCGATGCTCTGGGCCGCTCGACCCGGATGATGGAACTCAGACGTCGGAACGGGAGAACAACCTCAGCGGCTTGGACCTCCGAATCGGCCACTTCAAAACATCCCTATGGAAGATGCATAAATGATCAACTTGGCCCAATGCATGTCCTTGGAGAGACCCTGGATGCTGGGAGGGTGCTAGCACGCCTTTAATCGATGGTGTGCGGCTGTGCACACAGTCACATCTTCCACAGCTTTGAACTGATGATGGTGGGTGGCACGTTCCTGGTGCACACCCCTGCCCCTGGGTCAAACACAAGGGAGCAAGGGTGACGGTGGGAGTCCTACGGAGAGCACAGCGCGATCCCACCAGCCCAGCGTTTGCTGGGCAGAACAAGTCAGGAGAGCCGGTGAGTTTTGGAGATGAGGTTTGCAAGAGGCGGATGGTGCAGGAGTACAGAGGGAATAATTAGAGTAAAGGGCCTGTCCTACCAGCATCCGACTCCATGCGGTGAGCGCGATCAAACTAGAAGCGGGGGCCGCACGGAGGTCGGGTGATCCCTGTACAGGGCCGTTCCCAACAGCGTGCTCCTGCATGCAAAGAGGGCAACCAAACCGACAGCGGGGGCCGCGCGGAGGTCTGGTGAGTGGCGCAAGCGGCGCAAAGTGAGGCGAACTTGGAGCGATGTCTTAAAGGTAAGTTCGCCAGGGCAGACAGGGACACACAGAGAGGGCACAGAGGCACACACAGAGAGGGTCACGGAGGCACCTACGGAGAGGGTCACGGAGGCACACACAGAGAGGGTCACGGAGGAACCTACAGAGAGGGTCACGGAGGCACGACATCGAGGCGGTGTGTAATGCGTCGAGGCAACTGCGAGCCTACAAGCCGTTGCCACGCAGAATTTTTTAACATGGTCAGTTTTTCGGAGCCCCGCGCGATGCCGGGACGAACTCCGCACAATTCCGCACGGCTCCGGCGATCGAAGTGGGACCGGCCCCGCGCCGCCGGACGGCTCAAGCGACCACGTTAGGTCGCGCTCATCGCATGGAGTCGCATGCTGGTGGGACAGGCCCTTTAGATGGGAAGTCATTGAAGTGAATGCAAGAGCGATGGAGAGCCAGCGGAGATCAGTGAAGACAAGGAACAGAGTATAACTCTCTATAACATCAGGAAATCCCCATACACTTTACAGCCGGAGAAGAACGTTTGATGTTTGGTCAGTGTTGAGATGTTGGAGTCATGGCTTCCATTTGGTATAGCAAGCTCCAACACAGCTTAACACAATATTTCCACATAGCATGTTACTTCAGTGATGAAAGCGGAAGGAGAAACATTGGACAAATTGCCGGAGAAACTCCCCTCCTTCTCCTTTACAAGTGAACATTATGAAGTCTTTGTACCTGTGCTGAGGAGCTAGTTGCCCAGGGGCTCTGTGTCCCCAATGCATGGACTCAACATTCTCAACATCTTCCCAACTACTCTTCCCCTCTCTGATCCTTCATGGACCAGAGGCTCCCAGGATCCAATAGTTGACCAATGTGGTTGACCCAGAGCGGCACGGTGGCGCAGTGGTAGAGTTGCTGCCTCACGGCGCCGGAGACCCGGGTTCGATCCTGACCGCGGGCGCTCTCTGTTTGGAGTTTGTACGTTCTCCCTGCGACCAGGTGGGCTTTCTACGGGTGCTCCGATTTCTTACCACATCCCAAAGGCGTGCAGGTGTGTAGGTTAATTGGCTTTGGTAAAATTGTAAATTGTCCTTAGAGTATGATAGTGCCAGTGTACGGGGCGACACAGTGGGCTGATGGGCCTGTTTCCAACTGTGTCCCATATCAAGGTTCTGTGTTTATACCTTATAAACCTTTATTAAGTTTATGCCACTCACAAACCTTTATTAGTTCTCTCCTCAACCTCTGACATTCCCGAGAAAAGAATACAAATTTGTCGACCTCTCTTTATAGCTAATATTGGGTTTAGTTTATTGTCACATGGACCGAGGTACAGTGAAAAGATTTCCGTTGTGTGCTATCCAGTCAGCAGAAAAACTATACACGATGACAATTGAGTCGTCCACAGCGTACATATGCAGGATAAAGGGAATAGCGCGCAGGTTCAAAGCAAGATAATGTCCAGTAAAGTCTGATTAAAGATAGTTCGAGAGCCTCCAAGATAGAAGGGAGGTCAGGGTTGCTCTCCAGTTGATGTTAGGAGGATTCAGTTGCCTGATAGCAGCTGGGAAGAAACTGTCCCTGAATCTGGAGGTGTGCGTTTTCATGTTTCTGTACCTCTTGCCTGATGGGAGAGGGGAGAAGAGGGAGTGACCAGGGTGAGACTGGTCTTTGATTATGCTGGTGGCCTTGCCGAGGCAGTGTGAGGTTTTGATGGGCTCTTCTAATCCAGGTGGTATTTATTCCTCACTCAACATAACATGTCTTCAGAGATTCACAAGAGACTGCAGGTGCTGTAATCTTCAGTAAGAGACAAACCGCTGGAGGACTCAACGGGTCAGTCAGCGGCTGTGGAGGGATATGAACGGACGATGTTTCGGGTTGGAATCCTCATTGTCTTTGTGTTGTCCATGAGTTCTAATTGGCTGCCTTGACAGTGTCTTGAGCTGATTATGTGTTTTGAACGGGCGATGTTTCGGATCGGGACCCTACCTCACAGATCGACGCAGGGTCCAGACCCGAAACGTCATCAGTGCCTTGACAGCGACCGGCCTTTGGAAGATAGAAATAACGAACTGCAGATGCTGGTTAATACCCAAACGGGCACAAAGAGCTGGAGTAACTCAGAGGATCAGGCAGCATCTGTGGATGGGTAAGTTGAGTTGAGTTTAGTTCATTTTCCTGTGCACAGAGGTACAGTGTAAAGCTTTATTTGTGTGCCAACCAGTCAGTGGAAGGACAATACATGATTACAGTCGAACCGTCCAGGTTTGGGCCATTTTGGGTGACGATTTGGGCCGGGACCGTTCCTCAGACTGAAGCCTTTGAAAGGATTGGTTTGGGGAATTGCATTGGAATTTAGTTAAATACAGCCAGCTCTTCCTTCCCTCTTGAATACAAGGACATTCAGAGCTCGATAGCATCCTCGGCTTCAGCCTGACGGTTCTGCTTGAGATGGTTCCAAACCCAGCCACAAGACAAACCCATTCCACCATCAACCACTCGCCTCCAGCCTCTTTTTAAGTGGCTGGTACTAAAACTTCCTTCTCATTTTGTTTCCCATTTTACTACAGCATCTAATTACCACTTTGGATAATTAGAAAACCAAGACAAATAATCACATAAATTACCTTTTCCATTGGTGCCCTGCAGAGGGAACTCATTAAAAATGATGTAGTACTCACTATCTAACTGCATGGAAAAGAGGGCAGTAAATCTTGAGGCAACAGTCTAGAGATAAATTAGCTGCAGACACTTTGAAGTGCCTCTCTCTTCTGTAACCCAGTATCAAACGCTTTAATTAGCTGAGAATTTCCTTTTAAATAAATCTTCATTCTGGGATGAAGGGAATCACCGTACGTTTTTTGTTGTTTTTTAAGAAAATAGGTTTGCTTGTGATCGGGCAGTGGAGATGTCCCAAGCGGTGGATTTATTTGGGACTCTGAAATACATCAAACAGACTCAGCCCAAGTAAACCAAGGCTCATTAACCTTTCCCAAACGGGACAGCTATGTGCGTGTCTCGTGCTCCCTCGCTAAACTGCTTCTCCACCAGTCTGAGCGGAGAGAGGATGAATTGCTTCCCAGCTAGTTAGCTGCAGAAGGCAACCCGACTCACCCACTGTGGTGACAACCTGCTTGTAAAATGGGAAACCATCCCATTAAGAAGGGTCTCGACCCAAAACGTCACCTGTCCATGTTCCCCAGAGGTGCTGCCTGATTTTAGGCTGTAGAGATGGAGAGCGGAAACAGGCCCAGTGGCAACCAGCCTTCTCCTACACACTATGGACAATCTACAAATTTACAGAATGCAATTAACCTGCAAACCTGCTCATCCGTGGAGTGTGGGAGGAAACCGGAGCACCCGGAGAAAACCCACGCGGTCGCAGGGAGAATGTACAGTCAACTCCGTACAGACAGCGCCCGTAGTCGGAATTGAACCCGTGTCTCCCTCCGGTGCTGCGAGGCAGCAACTCTACCGCTGTGCCACCAGGCCGCCTAACCTGCTGAGTTCCTCCAGCACTCTGTGCCCTTTTGTGTATTAACCAGCATCTGCAGTTCTTTATTTCTACAAACTATCCCGAGATCTTACGCCGGAAAAACCTTGCCAACCCGACAGCCGATTCCAAGAGCCATATCTACTGACAGCGGAGCAATGAAATTCGGAGAAGGGTCCCGATCCGAAACGTCATCAGTCCATTCCTTCCGCAGATGCTGCCTGATGCGCTGAGTACCTCCGGTAAATATGTTTTGGTTCAGGATTCGAGCGTCCACAGTTGTTGAGTGCTCACAATGAAATTCTTACTCACAGCTGCATAACAGGCCACAGATAACACGCTGATAAATATATAATAATCAACAAAAACAATTAATTAATAACCATATTACAGGGTAATCATAATAGTGCACAAACCGTATTCCGTAAAGCAACCAAAGGCACAGTCCACAGAAGGTCACAGTCGCTGAGGTCAGTGCTGTGCAGTGTTCAAGGGCCTGATGGTTGCTGGGAAGAAGCTGCTCTTGAACCTGGAGGTCACGGTTTCCAGGCTCCTGCACCTTCTCCCCGATGGTAGCAGCGAGACGAGAGCGTGGCCAGGGTGGTGTGGGTCTCTGATGATGCTGGCTGCCTTTTTTAAGGCAGCATTTCTTATAGATCCTTTCGATGGCAGGGGAGGTCAGTACACGTAAAGAAGCCACAAAGTGCTGGAGTAACTCAGCGGGTCAGACAACATCTCTGGAGGACAAGGGTAAGTTACGTTTCGGCTCAGGACAATTCTTCAGACATTGATACAACTGATTACAACTGACACTGAAACCAGAGGTTCTTTTTCTCATTTCCAAGTTGGACATCAGTAAGTTTAAGGTCCAAAAACTATTGGAACTGTCATAAGACCGTAAGACGTGGGAGCAGAGTTTGGCCATTCGGCCCATCGGGTCTGCACCGCCATTCGGTCATGGCTGATCTATTTTTCCCTCTCAACCCCATTCTCCTGCCTTTTCCCGTCAATCTTCGATGCCCTCACTGATCAGGAAAGGTGCTCAGCTGCCCGATCCCCAAGCTCCTCTGGAGCACCCTCCCTGCACCTCCCCACCTCTCCTTCCTCCTTCCAGAGCATCGGAGCAGCACCGGAGGACCCCGCCGCTGTGCTTGGCCAGGCCCATCCTGCTACACCGCCAGGACAACAGGCATTCACCGTCAGGTCAAGATCCCTGCACTTATAACTACTTGAAAATGGCACCAAAGTAGCGACTCTGTATGCTGTCTGCTTATTTTATATGAATCTAAGTGCTTATTGGAAGTGATATTTGTACTGAACTGTATACAAAAATGAATTTCACTGTGTCGCGGTACATGTGACATATAATGTACCGTACTGTACCATTTAGCATGCCTGTGAAAGCACAGCGCATGGCCTTGTTAGCCTGGCCCTTGGACAGACATCGCCTCTGCATTGTGGTGGAAAACGCAACGACTGCCAACTCTGCCCCCAACTGGCCAGGCCCCAAGCTCTGCTACTCGAGTATGAGAGGCAGAAAGTCATGTCCTATCTTTATAACGCTCAGTTTCTGATCAGTTCTCATCACCCCCATTTATAGGAAGGATGAGGAAGCTTTGGGAAGGTTGCAGAGGAGTTTTACCAGAATTATGCCTGGATTAGTTAGAGCGCGATAGATACAGGGAGAGGTTGCACAAACTTGGATTGTTTGCCCTGCAACGTCGGAGGGTGACGGGGAGAGCTGATAGAAGTGTACGCAATTATGAGAAGCAGAGAGAGGGTAGACAGTCAGAATCTTTTCCCCCAGGGGGGAAGTGTCGACGACTAGAGGGCATAGCTTTAAGGGCTGAAGGGCAAAGTTTAAAGGAGATGTACAGAGCACGTTTTTTTACACAGTGGGTTGGTGGGTGCCTGGAACGTGCTGCCAGGGGTGGTGGTGGAGGCAGGTAGTGGTGTTAACACGTTTCAGACGGGCACGTGGATGCGCAGGGCATGAGGGCATATGGATCAGGTGCAGCAGTGGAAAAGCTGGCCGCAGCTGTGCAAAAATGAAAGGCAGGTTCCCGATGGTAGCAGGGAGATGAGAGGGCAGCCATGATGGTGTGGGTCATTGATGTTATTATCTGCACACAATGTCCCCAGCAGACTATCCACGCACACACACACACACCCACGCACGCACACACACACACACACACACCCTCCGGACCCGCTGAGTTCCTCCAGCACTCTGTTTTTCCTTCACGATTCCGGCACCTGCAGTCTCTTGTGTGTCCCTGTTATTCTTGTCCAGCTGCTCAGACTAACCTTGGCTCAGTCCATCACTCATTGTCCCAGTGGATCCCGCCTGCCTTGGTCCTGCAGGGAGTTCCAGTATGTAGAAGGGGCAGTGGGACATGGACAGCCATGAATCACTCACTCCCAGGTCAGCTAAATATCTCAGTCGAAGATAGGCACAAAATGCTTGAGTAGCTCAGCTGGACAGGCAGCATCTCTGCAGAGAAGGAATGGGTGATGCGTCGGGTCGAGACCCTTCTTCAGACAGAGAGTCAGGGGAGAGGGAGATTAGAAATATGGAGGGGTGAGGTGTGAAAATGACAGATCAAAGCAGACGTCGATCAAGGAAATGTAGAATGGTTCATTGTTAGCTGAGGGGAAGATGACAAAGTAGCATGCAATAATAAAATTAATCAGGACAGTGAAGTAGGAGACCTAGGGTGGGGGAGGGACGGTAGAGAGGGAAAGCAAGGGTGACTTAAAGTTAGAGAAATCAAAAATCATACCGCTGGGTTGTAAGCTGCCCAAGCGAAATATGAGGTGGTGTTCCTCCAATTTGTATTGGACCTCACTCTGACAGTGGAGGAGGCCCAGGACAGAAAGGTTAGTATGGGAATGGGAGTTAACGTGTTTCGCAACCGGGAGGTCGCGTAGGCCTAGGCAGACTGAGCGGAAGTGCTTAGCGAAACGATCACCGAGCCTGCGCTTGGCGCGCCGATATATCGGAGTCCACACCCGGAATAGCGGATACTGCAGATAAGGTTGGAGGAGGGGCAAGTGAACCTCTGCCTCACCTGAAAGGACTGTCAGGGTCCTTGGACGGAGTCGAGGGAGGAGGTGTAGGCAGAAATAATTCAGTGGGCTTTTCAAGAAGTGTGAAGACTTGCCCCTCAAACAGCTCAGAGTCCCGACATCGCGCCTGACTTTGCAACAACCTGCGAAACGTGGACAGAGTGAGAGTCAAACGAGCCCAACAACTGACAGTAAATTGCCCACTTCGTATGTTGCTGATTCACTGTTGGCTGTGACATAAGGTGCAGGAAGGAGCTGCACGTCACGAGACGGGACTAGGCCGTGTCGCAGCGACCAAGTGGCAGCACCGTAAGGAGAGAGAGAGGAGGGGGCTCGACCACTACCGACCACCGCCAGCCTCCACTGCCCACGCTGCACCAAGGGGTGTGGGTCGCGGATCGGCCTCCACAGACATCTGCAGATCCACATGCAGTAGGGACGACCCTGCGGAGAGGAGAGGGCAGTCATACTCGTTTCGAGTGACCGCCGATGATGAGAGGTAGCAAAGGGACGGAGAGAGGGTCATGGCGGGAGAATCAGACCGAAAAAGGGAAATATATCTCAGAGATGAATAGAAACTGGCGAACATAGGTATGGGCTTCGGTTTATCATAGTCAATGCATTGAGGTACAGTGAACACTTTGTTTTGCTTGCTATCCAAACAGATAGCACTGGGGCAGCACAGTGACCCAGCAGTAGGGTGCTTCACAACATCAGAGACCCCAGTTCAATCCTGACCTCTTGTGCTGCCTGTGCGGAGTTTTACCTTCTCCCAGTGACCGTGTGTTCTTTTCCGGGTGCTCTTGTTTCTGCTTACACTCGAAAGATGCACAGTTTATTTACATTAATTGACTTCAGTAAAATTGTACATTGTCCGCAGTGTAGGTTAGTGCTAGTCTACGGGGAGATCGCTAGTCGGAGTGGACTCGGTGGGGCGAAGGGTTGTTTCCATGCTGTATCTCCAAAGTCTAAAGTCTATAGACCTGATATACCACACATAGATGCAATCAGATCAAACACAAGTGCGATAGATCGAGCAAACGGGGAGATACAGAGTGGAGAATACAGTTCTCAGCATTGTGGCGCATCAGTTCCAGAGACAAAGTCCAATGTCCGCAATGGGTTAGAGGTGAATCGGACCGTACCCGAGCTTATGGAAGGGCCTTTCGGAAGCCTGATAACAGAGGGGAAGAGGCGGTTCCTGAGTCTGGTGGTGAGGGCCTTCAAGCTTCTGTACCTTCGGGTACAGCCGGGCGGGAGAGAGGAACAGGAGAAACGATCGAGGTGGAACAAGTGGTAAGTAAGTAAGTGATTTTTTTATTTATATAGCACTTTTAAATCAAATCCCATTGAAGCCAAGGTGCTTTACCGAGAAGAAATCAGATTACCGTACATCCATATAAAATAAAAATTAAAAAAAGACACAACACACTATAGAATTCAACATGAACATCCCCCCACAGCAGAATCAACACTTTGCACCGTGAGGGGAGGCACTAAAAAGTCCAGTCCTCCTCCTCTTAGTTCACCCGAGGTCGGGGCCTATTTGAGGCCTCCGCAGTCTCCACATGTCATAGGCCCCTCTCGCCGGATGATGGAGTTCCGGCGTCGGGAGAACACTCTTCAGCAGCATTGGAGTATCTGGAACGGCCGCTTCCTCCCCGGAGACTGCGGCTCCCAAAGTCCCCAGGCCGCGCTGGTCAGAGCCCGGCGAGAGATCCCAGGCCCCGAGGCGTTTGAAAGCAGCGCCGCCCGCGGCTGGACGCTCGCAGCCACAGCTCCGCAGGCAGAGCAGCCATACACAATGGCGCCCCACTCCTGCACATCCGCCATTGTCTTCTTTGATGGCTGCTTTCCCAAGGTAGCATGTAGTGTAGATGGAGTCAATGGTGGGAAGTCTGGTCTGTGTGATGGACTGGGCTACACCCACAACACTCTGCAGATCTATAGACTGGTGGTCTTGGGCAGAGCTGTTCCCAGACCAAGCTGCGAAGCTACCCGCCAGTGTGCTTTCTATGGTGCATCTGTGGAAGTCTGTAAGAGTCACTGGAGACGTGTTGAATTTCTGCCTATCCATACGAGTAATAGTGAGCGGTTCCCACACTGGGTGAGGAATGGCGGAGAATCCCGAACTAATAGAAAGGAAAGTGTGGTGAGGGAAGAGGGAAAACCAATGGGAAAAGGGAAAACCATGGGAAGAGGGAAAGGGGAGGGAAACCATGGAGAGAAAGAATGGAGGGAGTGGGAGAGGAGAAGGGAGTGAATTCTGGAGAGAAAGAACAGGAGAAGACGGTGAAGCAAACAAAGGGATCGAGATGAAGAAAGAAAATAATAAATCACAGTAAAAGCCCTGTCCCACTGTACAAGTTCATTCCAAGAGTTCTCCCGAGTTTGCCCCGATTCGAACTCGGAGATTTACGGTAATGGCCGCTCGTCGGTACTCGGTGCTCTCGTGGACATTTTTCAACATGTTGAAAAATCTTCACCAGTCTTCCCGAGCTTACCGCCTTTCCCGAGTACCTGCCGTTAGCGTTACAAGCCGCTAGGAGACGTCCCCGAGCTCCGACGTACTCGTTACGTTCATTCTACGTGCTTGCTACGAGTTTGATTTTTTTTTTTAAACTCGGGAGAGCTCTTGAATGAACTCGTACGGTGGGACAGGGCTATTAGAGAACAACGGTGAGAAAGTTGAACATGGACAGGAGGTTTAATTACATAAATGTATATAGAATCATAGTCATACAGCACAGAAACAGGCCCTTCAGCCTAACGTGTCATGTTCATGGGTTAATAGGTGACAGGAGCAGAATTAGGCCATTCATCCCATCGAGTCTACTCCGCCATTCAATCATGGCTGATCTATCTTTCCCTGCTAACCCCATTCTCCTGCCTTCTCCCCATACCCGCTGTCCATGCCGAACAAGGTGCCCCATTGAAACTCGTCCCATTTCCCCGCGTTTGGTCCATATCCCTCCAAGTGTGATCTCACTAACAACCTCTAATGCTGCAACCTCAAAACCCTTCCCAAGGCACGCGTGTCACACACATTCTTCACCGCACTGCCCACCTGGCGCGCCACCTTTGGGGGGACCGTGCACCTGGACTCTCACATAGATTGGCCGGGAGAGGTTGGGAAGGCTCGGACATTATTCTTTGGAGCGCGGGAAGTGCAGGGTGATCTTATAGAGGTGTATCAAATCATGAGGGAAATAGATAGGACAAATGCACAGGGTCACTGACCCAGGAAAGGGAAGCGGGAACCAGAGGGTGTAGGTTGCAGGTGAGAAGGGAAAGATTTAATTGGAACCGGAGGGGAATCTTTTCCACTCAAAGGGTGGTGGGCACATGGAACGAGTTGCCAGAGGAGATATTTGAGGCAGGTACTAGAACGACATATCAAAGACATCCGGACAGGTACATGGATAAGAAAGATTCAGAGAGATATGGGTCAAACGTGGGCAAACGGGACTAGCTTAGATGGTTGGCATGGAAGTGTTGGGCCGAAGGGCCTGTTTCCCTGCTGTGTGACTGTGATTCAAGGATGCGGAGGGAGTCAGACTCACGAGGTGCAGAGTGGGAAGGGAGGCCTTAATGGGCCACCTAGCCTCACTCCACCAGTAGCTGTGGTTACCATGCCAACACTGGGACAAGCTGGCGTGAAAACCGTGCCAAATGGCCGCACCGCCAGCGAAATCGCCTCAGGCACTCGCGGCACTTTGTAGCAACAGGACGTGGCATCTTCACAGGGTCGAGGGAGTGGAGATAAAACAGCCACTAGAAGCCAGCCTCTCCATTAGCGCGGCACTCCCTTATTTACCTTGTTACGGATGTGGGGTCGACATGAAAGGGCCGTCAGGGGATGGTGTCGGGTGAGAGCCATCCCCCTGGAAAAGCAGCTTAACCGGGTCAGCTACGGGACACTGCCTCTCTGCTTGTTTGTTGAGGGTATTAGCTGCGCTCTACACCTCAATACAAAACACAAACAACACAGCCTGTTAGCAGGAGGCCCAGGGTGATGGGCACCTGTCACAGTGGCCTTTGGGACAGGATCGACAGGATGCCTGCGGTCTCTGCACCCAGATAGTGGAGGATGTGAATCCATTCTCAGCACTGATGTACAAAGGGATCTTGGAGTCCAAGTGCATCACTCCCTGACAGTGAGAGAGTGGTAAAGAAGGCATATGGCATGCTCTGGACTTTAGAAATACAGCGTGGAAACATAGAAACGTAGAAACATAGAAAATAGGTGCAGGAGTAGGCCATTCGGCCCTTCAAGCCTGCACCGCCATTCAATATGATCATGGCTGATCATCCAACTCAGTATCCCGTACCTGCCTTCTCTCCATACCCCCTGATCCCTTTAGCCACAAGGGCCACTTCTAACTCCCTCTTAAATATAGCCAATGAACTGGCCTCAACTACCTTCTGTGGCAGAGAATTCCAGAGACTCACCACTCTCTGTGTGAAAAATGTTTTTTTTCATCTCGGTCTTAAAAGATTTCCCCCTTATCCTTAAACTGTGACCCTTTGTTCTGGACTTCCCCAACATCGGGAACAATCTTCCTGCATCTAGCCTGTCCAACCCCTTAAGAATTTTGTAAATTTCTATAAGATCCCCCCTCAATCTTCTATATTCTAGCGAGTACAAGCCGAGCCTATCCAGTCTTTCTTCATATGAAAGTCCTGACATCCCAGGAATCAGTCTAGTGAACCTTCTCTGTACTCCCTCTATGGCAAGAATGTCCTTCATCATATTTGGAGACCAAAACTGCACGCAATACTCCAGGTGTGGTCTCACCAAGATCCTGTACAACTGCAGTAGAACCTACACTCAATTTCTTTTGCTATGAATGCTAACATACCATTCGCTTTCTTCACTGCCTGCTGCACCTGCATGCCTACTTTCAATGACTGGTGTACCATGACACCCAGGTCTCGTTGCATCTCCCCTTTTCCTAATCGGCCACCATTCAGAAACAGGCCCTTCGACCCACCAAGTCCATTCCCACCAGCTGTCGCCCCCGTGCACTAGCGCTATCCTAGGCACTAGGGACAGTTTGCAATTTTATCGAAACCAATTAACCTACAGACCTGCTGTCTTTGAAGTGTGGGAGGAAACTGGAGCACCGGGAGAAAACCCACACGGTCACAGGGAGAACATACAAACTCGACATAGACAGCAACCTTAGTCAGGATTGAATGCGGGCGTCTGGCGCTGTAAGGCAGCAGATCTATCGTTGTGCCACTGCAGTGCGTACCTTTCATAAGTCAGGACATTGAGTATAAGAGTCAAGATGTCTTGATGCAGCTTTACCGAACTTTGGTCAGGGCCACATTCAGAATATTGTGTGCAGTTCTGGTCATCCCATTACGGGAAGGATGTGGATGTTTTAGAATGTGTGCAGAGGAGGTTTACCAGAGTAGTGCCTGCATTGGGGGGTATAAAACTCTTTGAATCACTTCCCTCTGGAAGGCGACTCCGGACTGTCAAAGCTGCCACAGCCAGACACTAAAACATTTTTTATCCACGACAAGTTGCTCTACTCAACAGCCAAAAATCTGTAGCCTCCCTTTGATCTGTTGTTTTTTGTTGGTTCACATGCTTGATCAATGGTGTTTTATCATTAATGTTTTATTATTATTAATGTTTAGTGTTTTCTGAGTCATTCGTAACTGTCACTGTATGTCATGTTGTTACTTGTGGGCGGAGCACCAAGACAAATTCCTTGTATGTGAATACTTGGCCAATAAACCTACTTACTTAGTAGCTACAGGGAGAAGTTGGACAGACTTGGATTGTTTTCTCATGAATGCTGGAGGATGCGGGAAGACCTGATAAAGTATATAAAATTAGGAGAGGCGTAGATAGGGTATAGCGTACTGGGATGGAAAAACTAAATACTAGGGGCCATATCTTTAGGTGCAAGGGACAAATAGCCCATCTTGTATTTTCAGATCAGCCTAGGTCCTAGGTTCCATCCATGAGTGAAAGAATCTCCTTACTGATGCCCTTAAGAACCTCCCAGGTTGCAATTCAATCAGCCCGCATTGCTTATTCCAACATGTAGAGCTGTCCTCTCAAGCTTCCCCCATAAAACAATGCTACATCCAAAAACCAAGGCAGCTGCCCTTCTCTGAGCAGCCCCCTTTGCAAGGGAGTGTGGAGGAAGAAACTGCAGATGCTGGTTTAAAACAAAGATAGACACAGCCAACTGAAGTAACTCAGCGGGTCAGACAGCATCTCTGGAGAAAAAGAATAGGTAACGTTTTGAGTTAAGACCATTCTTCAGACCCTTTGAAAAAGGGTTTTTGACACAAAAACGTCACCTATTCCTTTTTCCAGAGATGCTGCCTGACCCGCTGAGTTACTTGTTGTTTGTGTCTAACCCCATTGCAAGGGTATCACTGTTAAAGTAGCAGCATAGTCTTCCAAGTGCAGGCTCACCAATGACCTGTACATTTGTAGGAACATGTCCCTACTTTTATACACTTGGAGTGCCATATGCACTTCTGGTCCGGAAGGATTGTTGGAATTTGGTCATTGTTGGGAAGAGCGCAGGAGATTTTTCAGGATGTTGCCTGGGCTTGTGGGCTTGAGTTACAGGGAGAGGTTGGATGGGCTGGGACTGTTTCCTTTGGAGGGTAGGAGGCTGAGGGGTGACCTTATTGAGGTGTATAAGACCACGAGGGGCACGGATAAAGTGAACACCCACAGTCCTTTTTCCCAGGGTAGAGGATTCTAAAACTAGCGGGCACGGGGTTAAGGTGAGAGGGGAGAGATTTAAGAGGAATCTTAGGGGCAACTCTTTTACTCGGAAAGTAGTCCGTATCTGGAATGATCTGCCAGAGGAAGCTATAGAAACGGATACAATTGTGACTTTCAAAAGACGTTTGGGCAGATATATAGATAGGAAGGGTTTAGAAGGATATGGGCCAACTGCAGTCAAATGGGACTAGCCCAACGTGCCAACTTGGTCAGCATGGGGAAGGTGGGCTGAAGAGCCTGTTTCTGTGCTGTACATCTCTGTGACTGTGTCACCATGGCTATATGATAATGACATGGAATAAGCTGCCAGAGGACTATCTCAACGTTTAAGAAACAATTAGACAGGTACAATTGCACACAACAGGTACACACGTGGATAGACAATTAGACATGTACATCTGAAGTTTAGAGAGCTGTGGGTCAAACGCAGGCAACTGAGGCTAGTGCAGATGGGACATGTTGGTCAGTGTGAGAAAATTGGCTGCAGGGCCTGTTTCCATGCTGTATAAATCTATGACTCTACGACTCGATGACTCGATGATTCTGACTCTATAACTATATGACTATGTGGCTGTGACTCTGTGACTCTGTGACTCTCCGACATTCCCCCTCCTGCACTCAGTCAGATTTCTGGGTGAAGCCAAGTGGATCAAGGTGCATTCCATGGCTGATTGTTTGCTTGCTAGTTGCTGCTGGTTGGTTCTAGCTGTCAAGGTAGACAAAGGGGGAGGTGGAGCATGGTTCTGGGAGCCAGGCTTACTCACCTGGAAGCACAGGAGGGGGATGTAGCTCGGGAGCACCTATTACCCGATCATCTTCAAAGGGCAGGTTAGCTGTGCGCGGAGAAGTGCTTAGGGCTGACACTCCGTACCTGGCCGCTTGAGTGAACCCACGCTGCCCCATTCAAGTGTCGCCTTACCTCTGACCTGCCTTCGACCCTTGCAGCCACTGAAAGGAGGGAGCCGTTAATGACTTTGCACGGTTTGTGGAGTTACTGCCTGATCCCCAACGCCCACATTTGGTCCATCACCGGCGGCCAGAAGCGCAGGGCAGATCCCAAACTCCACCTTGCTTCCATCTCCTCAACTGGTGTCAACACTCCCCTGGTCTGTTGGTAAGACCACAGGAACAAAATTAGGCCATTCAGCCCATTGAGCCTACTCTGCCCTCCGATCATGGCTGATTTATCTTTCCCTCTCAACCCCGTTCTCCTGCCCTTTCCCCCCGTAACATTTGATGCCCTCATGCCCCTGTCCCACTTAGGAAACCTGAACGGAAACCTCTGGAGACTTTGCGCCCCACCCAAGGTTTCCGTGCGTTTCCCGGAGATTCTATGTTCCGTAGAAGAAGCGGAAACCACTTTCGACCATTAGGGAGACTGACAAAAACCTCCAGGCACCTCCGGGAACCACATGGAAACCTTGGGTGGGGCGCAAAGCCTCCAGAGGCTTCCGTTCAGGTTTCCTAAGTGGGACAGGGGCATTACTAATCAGTGGCGACGACGGAAGCGAGGAGTGGGCCGGTAGGAGAGGGGCGGGGTTGTTACCTCCAGCACCAACAAGAGCGACAGCAGACGGCTGTCTAGCGCTTACCTGGGCTTACCTGGATCAAGTGCGCTCCAGTACGTCCAACATGTGGACGGGCCTTTGGACTTTTTCCTTTTCTTTTGTAAACGCCACCAAAACATGGCAACGGTTGCAAGGAAACCACTGCACCAATAATACCCAATATCGTGGCCTCTATCACCAATGAATTCCACGCATTCACTGTCCTCTGGCTAAAGACGTTCCTCCTCATCTCCATTCTACAGGGGCATCCTTTTATTCTGACACTCTGCCCTCTGGTCATAGAATCTCCCACTGCTGGAAACCTCCTCTCAACATCCACTCTATCCAGGCCTTTCATTATCCGGTAGGTTTCAATTTTTCGGGGATGTTGCAGGACCTGAGGGCCTGAGCTCTCGGGAGAAGTTATAGGCAGGCTTTATCCCAGGCTGAGGAATGATCTCATAGAGGTGTGTAAAATCATGAGGGACAATACACAAAGCACAAAGTCCTTTACCCGGAGTAGGGGAATCAGGAACCAGAGGACATGGGTTTTAGGTGAGAGGGGAACAATTTAATAAGTATCTGAGGGGCAACTTTTTCACACAGAGGGTGGCGGGTGTATGGAACGGGCTGCCAGAGGAGGCAGTTGAGGCAGGTAAGATAACAATATTTGATACAGGGACATGGACAGGGACATGGATAGGAAAGGTTTAGAGGGATATGTATCCTTCTTTATGTCTACAAAGCCCTTAACGGGCCGCTTGCCCCCACCTACATCAAAAGTCTGCTCACCCACCACACCACCTCCAGGTCCCACAGATCGGTTACTGAACATCCCGCGGTCTAGGCATAAGCTCAGGGGTGACCGCGCCTTTGCGGTTGCAGCTCCTGGACTGTGGACCAGCATCCCTCTTCCCATCAGAACTGCCCCCTCCATCGACTCCTTTAAGTCGAGGCTTAAAACTCATCTTTACTCTCAAGCCTTTCGTGACGTCCTCTGAGGGAGGGCTATATGTATGCATTCTTCTTCTGTCGTGTGGCGTGCACAGCCTAAAGTTGTCGGACAACTTGTTCTATTTGATCTTCCGTTTGTGCACGTCGAGTTGATTGCATTAGTCGAAACAGGGCGGACCACGTGAAGGCTGCAATCTCCCACCCCATGTATGTGTTCATGTATGTACTTAATCTCTGAACCAGTGTTGTATAACGTTAGTACCTCCAACCCATGGACGTCCCTGGCCAGGACCTGCCCCGAAAGCAATGGACAACCCTCAACCGCTTGACGACAGGCATCGGACGCTATGGAGTAGCGATGAAGAGGTGGGGCCTCGTGGACAGCGCCTCCTGCGAGTGTGGGGACCCAACACAGACAGTGGAGCACATCGTCACCAGTTGCCCCAAACACCGGCCCACCCAATGGTGAACGAGGTCTGATTGACCTGGACGATGACACGTTGGCCTGGCTCGTCTCAATGGAGCTGCAGGTCTAAAAGACACACGACAGAAGAAGTACCTCCACCAATGTAAAGCACTTTGGCCAACGAGAGATATTTTTTAAATGTGCTATAGAAATAAAAGTGACTTGACTTGAAAAAGTGACTTGACTTGATATGTGGGCAAATGGGACTTGTGTAGATGGGGCATCTTGGTTGACATGGAGGAGTTTTGCCAAATGGCTTGTTTCCGTGCTGTATTACTCACTCTAATCACCGCAACATTATTGGTCCCACCGTCACTTTGCTCCAATCATCAATGTCAAGGCCAGTGGTTATTGCCCTTTGCTAACTGCCCCTGACAACCATTACTCTATGCATAAACACAAAATGCTGGAGTAACTCAGTGGGACAGGCAGCATCTCTGGAGAGAAGGAATGGGTGACGTTTCGGGTCGAGACCCTTCTCTGTACAAGTAGCTTCCTCAGCCAGTTGAGTACAATTAAGTCTGGTCAGCATGGCCATGGCGGGCTGAAGGGCCTGATCTGTGCTCTATCACTCTGGAGCAACCACGCTGGTGGTCTGACTGGCTGAGGTCTGCAGAGCTTCTGACCTGCAGGACGTTGGCGAACCAGATGTGTTGTTACAACAATCCAGTGGTTTTGCACGCACCGATGCTAGTTGTTTTTATTTTAATTCCAGATTATTAATCAAATCTAAATTCCACAGCTGCCACAGTGGGATTTGAACGCAGGTTTCTGGATGTCTCAGCCCACATACTAATCCAGCAACTTAACCACTTACACCACCGCTACGCAAAGTAATAGAACATTGAGCTACTGTCGACCTCACCAGGGGCCCTCGTATGTCAAGATTCAAGAGATTCAAGAGAGTTTATTGTCACGTGTCCCAGATAGGACAATGACATTCTTGCTTTGCCTCAGCACAACAGACTATAGTAGGCATGAATACAGAACAGATCAGCGTGTCCATATACCATTGTATAAATATATACACACATGAATAAATAAAACAGATAAAGTGCAAATAAACAGATAATGGGCTATTAAGGTTCAGAGTTTTGTTTGAGTGGAGTTCAATAGCCTGATGGCTGTGGGGAAGAAGCGGTTCCTGAACCTGGACGTTGCAGTCTTCAGGCTCCTGTACCTTCTACCTGAAGGTAGCGGGGAGATGAGTGTGTGGCCAGGATGGTGCGGGTCCTTGATGATGCTGCCAGCCTTTTTGAGGCAGCGACTGCGATAGATCGCCTCGATGGTAGGGAGGTCCGGGCCGATGATGGACTGGGCAGTGTTTACTACTTTTTGTAGCCTTTTCTGCTCCACATACATCTCCTTTAAACTTTGTCCCTTTTTAAATGCTTCCCCCCTCACCTTAAACGTGTGCGTTTCCAGTTCCTGATTCTCTTGGATTCTCTTGGGGAAAAGACTCTGCGCCTTCCCCTTTGCTATTCCACCTCATGATTTTATACACCTCTATAAGATCAGCTCTCAGCACTTTAATCTGCACCGTTCGTTGTTGTTTGTCATTATATTTAGCATTACTGTTTACCCGTTGAGCTTCACATGTACAAGCAACTTTATTGCACACTGGTGCATAAGATAACAAAGTCTTCGAAACTGAATCTGAACCTGAAGACAGAGAGTGGGGGACACTGCCCGGTCCATCACAGCTACTGACCTCCCCACCATCGAAGGGATCTACAGGAGACCCTGCCCCAAGCGGGCAGCCAGCATCACCGTTGACCCGCACCGCCCTGGCCACGCTCTCATCTCGCTGGAAGAAGGTACAGGAGCCTGAAAACCCTGAGCTCCAGGTTCAAGGAACCGCTTCTTCTCACTATCAGGGACTTGAACAGTGCACAACACAAACCTCGGCAACTGTGATCTTCTACAGACTGTGTCTTTCGTTGCACTACGGACTTCGGTTTTGCACTATTATGGCTGCCTACTATTACCGTTATTAATTTGTGGTATTACGGTTTAATTAAACACCCTTGACCCTTGATATGACTCTATATATTTATCTCTGCATTTGTTGCTTTAATGGGCCTGTTAAGCTGCAGCGAGTGCAAATGTCATTGTTCCGTTTCCGGACAAATGACAATTACACGTCATTGATCTGAATTTGGGTCTGGTTCAGGCTGCAATGGGGGCCACAACTACTGAAGTGGGGTCTGCTTCAGAGGTAAGAGGTCTCACCGGCTGCCGGGGCTTCAGGAATATGTCCCAGCAAGGGGGACAGGGATGGGACAAAGAGCAGTAGCAAGGTGCACCCGGCTCTGTGCCCGAGCCCCGGCCCTGGAACTGAGGGCGAGGAACACAAACATTCTGGGGGCGGTTATCAGTCTCCAAATAAATGGTCTGTCACCGCAGTGTGTTGATTAACGCTGTGATGGGTTTGCAGCCCGTCCTGGGAAATGGCAGAGATAAAGAGAGTGTGAAAGGACTGAGAGAGAGAGAGAGAGCGAGGAGCAAGGAATGCACTTCAGCATCTCTGCAAAGCGGGAGGAATGTCACTGAAAATTCCAGAGCAAATTCCACTTCAGTTCCACACACATGTCATTCCCATTAACCACCCCCCCCCCCCCCCAACCTCCCTCCCTCCCCACGCACATACACTCTTCCTAGTTCTGCTTCCAACATTGCAATACATTTGGGGTGCAGATCGGTTCATATTGCAGCCCCCCCCCCCCCCCCTCTCCCCTCATCCTCACTCTGAACCATGTCCAGCTGACTGCCCCCTCAGTTTCCAGCATCCGGATATTAGTGTTTCCATTGGCCTTCTGCTCGCAAGCAGAAACAGTGAATGCAGTCCTAACCCTTACAGTCGAGCCATAGATCTGTACTGCATAGGAACAGGCCCTTCAGCCCGTCTCTACCCTACGAGCGTTCACTTTATCCGTGCCCCTCGCGATCTTGTACACCTCAATAAGATCACCCTCCTACACTCCAAAGCAAAATGTCCCAGGCTACCCAACCTCTGCCTGAGACTCAAGCCCCCAGTCTTAGAATTAAGGGGAGGCCATTTAAGACTGAGTTGAGAAAAAACGTTTTCACCCGGAGAGTTGTGAATTTATGGAATTCCCTGCCACAGAGGGCAGTGGATGCCAAGTAACTGGATGGATTTAAGAGAGAGTTAGATAGAGCTCTAGGGGCTAGTGGAGTCAAGGGATATGGGGAGAAGACAGGCACGGGTTATTGATAGGGGACGATCAGCCATGATCATAATGAATGCCGGTGCTGGCTCGAAGGGCCGAATGGCCTCCTCCTGCACCTATTTTCTATGTTTCTATGTAAGTCTGAAGAAGGGTCCCGACCCAAGACCTCACCTGTCCATGTTCTCCAGAGATGCTGCCTGACCTGCTGAGTTACACCAGCACTTTCTGCCTTTTTTATAAATTCATTGCCTCAGTCGGCTCTGGAGGCCAAGGCAATGGATATTTTTAAGGCAGAGATGAACAGATTCTTGATTAGTAAGGGTGTTAGGGGCTATGGGGAAAAGGCAGGAGAATGGGATTGATAGGGAAAAATGGATCAGCCATGATTGAATGGCGGAGTAGATTTGATGGGCTGAATGGTCTAATTCTGTTCCTAGAACTTATTAACTTATGAACATGAACTTCTGCAGTTCCTCGTGTACCTTGTGCACAAGTTCCTTGTGTCTCCAAGATATTTTCTCTGGTATATTAGAACAACGAGGAGAAGACTGTGACAATTTATATACATGTGTAAACAGTGAGTAAGCTGGTGGACTGTAGAACAGTACATCACATTTATTTTAATTAAGGGTCAGAACCAGACTTGAACTGTATGTCACTCACATTCACTGGTCTATCAAAGATGGTTGCTCCAGAACTTATGTTTAAGAAGGAACTGCAGATGCTGGAAAATCGAAGGTAGACAAAAGTGCTGGAGAAACTCAGCGGGTGCGGCAGCATCTATGGAGCGAAGGAAACAGGCCAAAACCCTTCTTCAGTCTTCTCCAGCACTATTCTGCTCCAGAATAAAGGGGAGGTAATTAAAGCTGAGGTGAGAAAAAACTTTTTTACCCAGAGAGTTGTGAATTTATGGAATTCCCTGCCACAGAGGGCAGTGGAGGCCAAATCACTGGATGGATTTAAGAGAGAGTTGGATAGAGCTCTAGGGGGCTAGTGGAGTCAAGGGAAATGGGGAGAAGGCAGGCACGGGTTATTGATAGCGGACGATCAGCCATGATCACAATGAATGGCGGTGCTGGCTCGAAGGGCCGAATGGCCTCCTCCTGCACCTATTTTCGATGTTTCTATGTTTCTAGAACTTAAGTGTTTTTCTCGGCCCCTCTTTTTCATCTTTCTCCCCCTCCCCCCCCCCCCCCCCCCCCCCCCCCCCACTCCAGCAGTCTGAGGAAACGTCCCGACCCGAAACGTCGCCTGTTCATTCCCTCCACAGACCCTGCCCGACCCGCTGAGTTCCTCCAGTTGTATGTCAGACGGGAACATCAAATGTTCAGTGCACTCCTCTCCTCCTTTTGAGAAGAACATAGATTTGTTTTGTTCAAATTATTTGCAGGTATAACGCGTTCATACATTTCTTGAATTGCCTTGATCTTCTCGAAGGAATCTGTGTCCCTGACATTGTTTGCATTTCCCGACTGAAGTGACACTTCTTGCTTCATCTCTTGCGCCAGCTCTTCCCCTCTCCACTGTAATACACTCACAAACACATCACCCTGCGATCTTCCCTCGTGCGCCACTCAATTCCAGCAATAGATACACGCGTACACTTCTAACTTTATCTCCTATTTCCACCAGATATCTCCTTGTGCCACATACTTGAGCCAGCATCGCATGTGCTGGCTTCCGAACATCGGGTCTGTCCTGTGGTGCTAACGTTTATCTCCATCACTGTGCCCTGGTTGTTTCTCTCTCCATCATCATCATTGTCTCTCTTCCCCCAATATTTGCCTGAACTAACTGAGCAGCAGTGTGCTGATCTGTGCCCTGGGAAAAAGGTTCTGCCTGTCTACCCTATCCGTCAGGGCATAGCTATAAGGTGAGAGGGAAACGTTTCATTGAGACGAACAGACAGGATGGAAATATTTCCCAGGGTGGAAATATTAAATACTGGAGGGCATGGCTCTAAAACAAGAGGGGCAAAAGTTAAAGGAGATGTGAGGGGAAGTTTTTTTTTAACACGGAGAGCGGTGAGTTGGGGGCGGTGGTGGAGGCAGATACCATAGTTTAAGAGACTTAAAGGATATGGATATGCAGAGAATGGAGGGAGATCTCACTGCTGGCAGACAAGAGGTGTTCGTGGCACAGACATTGTGGGCTGAAGGGCCTGTTCCTGTGCAGTATGTCATGTTTTATATTCTACGTTCTACCACTCAATAGATTCACAGAGTTCAGGGCCTGTCCCACCAGCAAGCGACTGCATGCGTCCCGCGCGACCAAACATGGTCGCTTGAGGCGTACGGCCTCGCGGGACCGGTCCCACCTCGATCAGCGGAGGCGCATGGAGTGGTGCGGGGCTAAGTGCGGATGGGACAACTTAGTCTGTATGGACAAGTTGGGCTGAAGGGCCTGCCTCTGTACTGTTCCGCACAATATTGGACATTTCCGCCCTGGGTAAAAAGGTTCTGACTGTCTACCCTATCCGTGAGCGCAGAGCTATAAGGTGAGAGGGGAAACGTTTCAGGTATTTTCTACACAGAGGGCAGTCAGTGCCTGGAATGCACTGCAAGGCCTGTTGTTGGAGGCAGATACGATAGTGGCGTTTAAAAGGCTTCTAGATAGACACATGCAAGAGCAGGAGATAGTGAGATATGCATCATGCACAGGAAGATGAGATCAGTTTCACTTGGCATCAAGTTCAACACAAACATTGTGGGCCGAAGGGCCTGTTCCTCTGCTGTACTGTTCTATGTTCATAAGTTCATCGGTTCATAACTTCTAGGGGCAGAATTGGGCCATGGGGGCCATCGAGGCTTACTCTGCCGTGGCTGATCTGTCCTTCCCTCTCAACCCCATTCTCCTGCCTTCTCCCCACAAACCCTGACACCTTCACAAATCAAGAAATTGTCAATCTGCGCCTTCAAAATACCCACCGCCATCTGTGGCAATGAATTCCACAGATTCACCACCCTCTGACTAAAGAAATTGCTCCTCCTCTCCTTTCCAAAGGTGTGTCCTTTTATTCTGAGGCTGAGCCCTCTGGTCCTGGATCCTCCCGCTAGTGGAAACACCCTCCCCACATCCACTCTATCCAGGCCCATGTTCTATGTTCTATAGAGCGGTGCTGAGGGTGTTGCCCAAAAGATAAAGATGTTGTTGCTGCTGTAACCCACATACAAAGGCACCGCACTAATCCCCATTCCCCCTACCCACTGGCTCAGCACTTGGTGGATAGAAAGCACTTAGTGGCCGAGATTGACTCTTTAAAGAGAGCCCTGATGCAAAGATTCCCTCTTCAAGGCAACCAAATAAACACTGACGATTCGCAAACACTGCCCGCAAAAAGTTTAAAAGACAGATGTCTGCTAATGTTGTGTATGTGTGGTTCGGGCAGTGTGGTGTGTGGGGTGGGGGGAGGGAGGGGAGGGGAACGTTGTAGGACCTCCAGTAACAGCGGCTAGTTGCAATATTGAATGGGAAAACAATTAAGTGTCTTTGAGGATGGGACAAACACAAGCAGCAGTCGGCAATCAACCGTAGCCTGCTCTCCCTTCCCTCCATTCCTCCCTTCTCATGTTGCTCCTAATCTCTTCTCTCTTTATCTTGTGGTGTTCTCTCTCTATCCCCTAAACTAATCCCATCGTTTGTGCACAGTCTTTGGTTTGTATTTGCACTATTGTGGTTACCCAGTATTACTGATTATTAGTTTATTGTATTATTGATATTTTTGTGTGTTGTTGCGTTAGTGGGCCCGTTAAGTTGCGGCAAGTAAGAATTTCATTGCTCTGTTGCCAGTTCCTTTGCCAATTTGACTCTCTTGAATGCCTACATATGCCTTTCTATCGCTGTGGAAATGCTACTTTGCTGTTGTATCTGCCTCCACCACAGGCCCCTGGCAGCACACGCCAGGCACCCACCACCCTCTGAGTTAAAAACTTGGCTCGCACATCTCCTTTAAACTTTGCCCCTCTCACCTTAGATCTCTGACATTTCCGTCCAGGGAGAAAGACCCTGATTGTCTGCCCTTTAATCTTCCACCCTCTCTGGTTTTGTTTTAATGTGGCCTCTCACCTTCGTCCTCGCTCCCTTCCTTTCACTTTCACCCTCATCTCCCTATCTCCCTCCTCCCACTTTTGCGCTCTTTACACTCTTTCTATCTCTCTTTTCTCATTATCTCTCCCACTCTCCCATCTCTTTCTCTCTCTTCCTCTCCCATTCTTTCCCTCCATCTCTCTCTTTCTCTCTCCCTCATTCTCTCTCCATCTCTCTCTCTCCCTCATTCTCTGTCCATCTCTCTCTCTCACTCATTCTCTCTCGATATCTCTCTCTCTCCCTCCCTCTCCCTCTCCCCCTCTCCCTCCCTTCCTCCCTCTCTCCCTCTCTCTCTCTCTCTCTTGCTCTCCCTCCCACTTTATTTCAAACCTCTCCTCCCTCCCCCACTTTGGACACCATCCAGCCCCTTCAGACGATACAATTATTTCTCTCTGCTGTTTTTCTACTTTCTCCTGCGTTTGAATTCCAGTCTTGAGCTGTGATGTCTGAACAGTTGCAGAGGAATCGCTCAGCCTCAGTTCAAAGCCAATGTCCTATTCCCTGTTGGAACCCGGCTTTAAGTGTTTTACCTTACTGCTAACTTTGCAAATTTTTTTTTTTCAAACTAACTTTTGCAATTTTGTGAGTTCAGAAAATGCTCCAATCACAACATATAAACCTAAGCAAGCCCAAGCAAGGGAAAGCATGCGAATCGAGGTTAAAAAGCAGACTTATTCCACCCTTGTGCATCTGTCACTGATATCAAACGCTGCACATGTATGGTGTATGTCTCTGGTGGCGGTTGTGCTGGCAAAACCATCACACGTCCCCGTCCCACACACACAGAGGGGATGAATGATCTGTTGATGGAGGTGATGGATGATCGATGAATGTTGGCCCAGATATCTGGAGCGAGCAAGCCGGGCTCTTGCAGAGCCTCCTGTCACGTTTTATCACCCGGCCAAACAAGCAGACAATTTTAACATGTCATCCGAACAAGAGCGGCTGAGGTTTCGGTGCAGGCTCTGGGTGGGTCTCGTAACAACAGGCAACAAGCAAGAGTCAAGAATCCGACCCGATACATCACCCATCCATTCCCTCCACAGACGCTGCCTGGCCCGCTGAGTTAGAAACATAGAAGCATAGAATTTAAGAAGGAACTGCTGATGCTGGAAAATCGAAGGTAGACAAAAGTGCTGGAGAAACTCAGCGGGTGCAGCAGCATCTATGGAGCGAAGGAAATAGGCGACGTTTCAGGCCGAAACCCTTCTTCAGACTTTGAGGGGTTCTTCAGTTTTGGCCTGAAACGCTGCCTATTTCCTTCGCTCCATAGATGCTGCTGCACCCGCTGAGTTTCTCCGGCACTTTTGTGTACCATAGAAAGATAGACAATAGGTGCAGGGGTAGGTCGATTGGCACCTTTGAGCCAGCACCACCATTCAATATGATCATGGCTGGTCATCCAAAAGCAGCGCCCCGTTCCTGCTTTCTCTCCATATCCCTTGATTCCGTTAGCCCTAAGAGCGGTATCAAATTCTCTCTTGAAAACATCCAGTGAATTAGCCTCCACCGCCTTCTGTGGCAGAGAATTCCACAGATGCACAACTCTCTGGGTGAAAAGATTTGTCCTCATCTCAGTCCGAAATGGCCTGCCCCTTATTCCGAAACTGTTTGACCCCAGGTTCTGGACTCCCCCAACACGGGCGACACTTTTCCTGCATCTAGCCTGTCCAATCCCTCAAGGGGTTTTATATGTTTCTATAAAGCATTCCTCCAGCACTGTGTGGGTGGTGGGTATACGGGACGAGCTGCCAGAGGGGGTAGTTGAGGCAGGTACATTTGCAACACTGAAGAAACATTTAGACAGGTACATGGATAGATTAGGTTGAGAGGGCTATGGGCCGAACACAGGCAAGTGGGATTAGTGTAGATGGGGCATGTTGGTCAGTGCAGACAAGTTGGGCCGAAGGCCCTGTTTCCAGGGGCAAGGATAACGTGAACGCTCACAGTCTTTTTCCTCCGGAGTAGATGGTTCTAAACCAGAGGGAACGGGCTGAATTTAAACTTTAGACTTTCAGACTTTGGATTTTAGGCACACAGCGCGGCAACAGGCCCTTCGGCCCACTGAGTCCGCCCTGACCAGCGATCACCCCGCACGCCAACACTATCCCATACACTAGGGACAATTTACAATTTTACCAAAGCCAATTGACCCACAAGACCTGTACGCCTTTGGAGTGTGGGAGGAAACCGGAGCGCCCGGAGAAAACCCACGCAGTCACAGGGAGAACGAACAAACTCCGTACAGACAGCGTCCGTAGTCAGGATGGAACCTGGGTATCTGGCGCTGTCAAACAGCAACTGTGCCGCTGCGCCACTGTTCCGCCCTAAGAGGGCGTCTGTCAGAGGGGCCTCAGGGGCAACTTTTTCACTCAAAGGGTAGTTTGTATCTGGAACGAGCTGCCGGGAGAAGCTACAGAAACGGATACAATTATGACATTTGGAACCGATGTATGGATAGGAAGGCCTTCGAGAGATATGGACCAAATGCAGGCAAATGCCTGATAGCACCAGAGACCCCGGTTCGATCCTGACTACAGGTGTTGCCTGTACAGCGTTTATACATTCTCCCTGTGACCACGTGGGTTTTCCCAAGGTTCCCCTCTTTCCTTCCGTACTCCAAGGACGTGCAGGTAGGTTTGTAAGTCAATTTGGCTTCTGAAAAAAATATCAAATTGTCCGCAGTGTGTCGGATAGTGCCAGTGTACGTGGGTCGCTGGTGGGCGTGGACTTGGTGGGCTGAAAGGCCTGTTTCCGTGCAGTATCCCAGAACCAAACTAAACCAAACGGGACTAGCCAAATACACCAACTTGGTCGGAATGGACAAGGCGGGCTGAAGGGCCTGTTTCCGTGCTGTACAGCTCTGGACTCTGCGAACGCCTCACCTCTGGCTGACACCAACCAGCCACGTCGCCGTTAACAGGCGCGTGCTCGGGGCTGTGCGGGTGATTTAAGAGTCAGCGGGGGTGGCAAATTAAACAGGGTCAAGCCGCGCGGTGGTGGGTTGTTGGGGGTGGGGTTAGCCAGGTTGATTCAGGCCTGCTCTCTCTCCCCCCCCTTCCGTCCCCGGGGAGCCCGGCCACATGCAGGCTTGTCCCTGTCTAAACTGTGCTGTCAAGTTTATGCCGGAGTGCGTCAGGTATCTGTGGGGTCAGACGACAGCTGGCCAATGGAGAAGGTCGGCCGTGGCCAGGGCCTGACTAAATGCAGTTGTCTCCACTGACCTGACCTTTCACGCTTCACCTTCGGCCCTGCCCACAGCTGTTCTCAGCTGCCCGCCCTCAGTACCATTAGTCGGGTGTGAGGTGTGGGGGGGGGGGGGGGGGGGGGTGGGTGGAGGGGGTTGTTCAAGAGGTTAGGCAGCGTGCCAGTGCGCACACTCTTGTTAACAAACCGGGTGGCAGCGTCATCAGGAAGAGTCATTTTGGGAGGCAGTGAACAGCGGCAACAGTAGCCAAGGTAACCACCTTACCCACACCCACCCGTGGGTTACCACCCTACACCACACACATGTGTCACCACCCTGCCACACTCTACCCACACCAGGTTACAACCCTACAACTCACCTTTGAGGGCCACAGTCTAAGGTCCTTCCGCTGCTGGACATGTGGGGGCAGGGTGTGGTGGAGATGCCCCTCAAAATAAGGGAAGGTATCCCACGCCAGGTGGCCACATGAGTGGCACGGGTGGGGGACAGATTTGAGAAATGTATAGACTATTGAACTATTTGTATAGCCTCCGAAAATGTCGGATGAATTTTTCGCATGGTTCACGTTTCGTATATATTTATTACTTGAATAAAGTCTATTTTGAAAAAAAAACAATGGCCAAGCAGTAGAATTGCTGCCTAACAGCACCAGAGACCCCGGTTAATCCTGACTCCCGGTGCTGTTTGTGTGGAGTATTTACCTTCTCCCTGTGACCACGTGGGTTTTCTCCGAGTGCTCCGGTCTCCTCCCACATCCCCAGGATGTACACGTGTTTCAGTCAATTGGCTTTGGTAAAACTGTCCCCAGTGTGTAGGATAGTGCTGGTGTACGGGGCGATCGCTGGTGGGCGGGGAATGGCTGGGCCGACGGGCTTGTTTCCGCACTGTGTCGCTGTAGGCCAACTCCATCCACGCCAACCGGTTCCCCTCATTGAGGAGCAGGTTGGAGAATTGCAGCAAACGGCTCTGTCAAAGATCACAAGAAAGTGCGGAGATTTACGACGTAGTCCAGTCCATCACACAGACCGGACTCCCCACCATTGACTCCATCGACACTTCACGCTGCCTCATGAAAGCAGCCGATTTAATCAAAGAGGGTGTCGACCGCTCTCTGGAATGGCCTTCGTCGCTGGGTGTTCGGGGAGAGTGTGAGATGCTCCACTACACAGTCAGTCCTGGATTGTACGAATCTCTCTGATGACGGATGGATCCGGGGAATTGTGGAGTCAATCCTGGACACAGAGTGCTGGAGTAACTCAGCAGGTCAGGCAGCATCTCTGGAGGACACGGATAGGTGACGTTTGGGGTCGGGACCCGTCTTCAGAGTCAGTCCTGGAGTTGGCGGACCTCATGACTGGGCCGCTTGGATCTCTGTCCATCGTCCCTTTACCCGAGTGGATCCCGGGCAGTCTGAGACCACTCCCTGTGAACGGAGCGCCAGTCTCGTGTACCCTGGGTAAACGAGGGCACACAACACTCCTGCCTTTGATCCCAGCCGCTGCCTCATGCCCAGAGGCCGGCGTGGAGGAGGGGGAGATGGAGGGGGGCTGGAAAAATGGCCTCTAAATGGATGATCAGAAACCAAACATGGCCTGAGTATCAAAGTGAACAGAGAGTTTTGTGTGAGGTCTCGGAGGGTGGGCCAGAGCCAATAAGCCCAGAGTCAGCTCCCCGGGGTCGGACCGGAGGCAAGCTCATTACTGGCTGAGGAGAAATCGGGAAAAGGGATAATGCACCAGGATGTAAGCGGTGAACATGACAATGTGCAGCTGTAATATTAATGAATCGCCCAGATGTTTGAGAGAGGTTTGATGCAGAGGATCACGGCAAAGACGGGATGTGCAAAGCTGGGGGAGGGTGGGGAATGCTAACCTCATTCATTCACAGATCTGCTGCCTCGGGAACTCCTCACTCAGTGCAATGCTTGCAACAGCTTTGCTGGGTCCCAAGTGGGACTGGGATAAGTGACTAAAGCCAAACTTCAAACACTGGCCCATAACCAGCTACCCCCTTCTCCTCCATCTACAGACAACTATCTGCAGTCCTAAATCCCAAACTGTCTTCCTCTGTGGTAGACATTGCCTGGTCCATCACAGATACTGATCTCCCGACCATCGATGGTCCGTCACGGGTTCTGACCTCCCCACCGTCGATGGGATCTACAGGAGGTGCTGCCTCAAAAAGGCAGCCAGCATCATCAAAGACCCACACCAAACTGGCCACGTTCTCATCTCGCTGCTACCATCGACAGGAAGGTACAGGAGCCTGAAAACCGTGAGCTCCAGGTTCAAGAACAGCTTCTTCCCTGCAACCATCAGGCTCTTAAACACTGCACAACACTGAGCTCAGCAACTGCGATCTTCTACGGACTGTGCCTTTGGTTTTGCACTATTAAGGTTACCTATTATTACTGATTAATAATTGATTGGATTATTGATTATTATATATTTCTCTGTGTTGTTGTATTACTCAGCCTACATAGCTGCAGCAAGTAAGAATGCCATTGTTCCTTTAGAGGGTCATGGGCCAAATGAAGGCAAATAGGACCAGCTCAGATCGGGCAACAAGGGTGTCAGGGGGTTACGGGAGGTGGCAGGAGAATTGGGTTGAGAGGGAAAGATAGATCAGCCACGATGGAATGGCAGAGTTTCTTTCGATGGGCCAAATGGCCTAATTCTGATCCTGTGGCTTACAAACCCTTGAACGTATGGCCTCGTACGGGTCCGCTGTGCTTCTCGGGAGCTTCCTCCAAGGAGGAAGTGGAGGAACGGAGGGGGGCAGTCGGAGAATAAGAGGGAGTGTCAGAGAATGGAGGAGATTGACCAGCCATGATGGAATGGTGGAGTAGACTCTCGATGGACCAAATGTCCTACATCTGTTCCTTTGAGTTACGAACTTGGGCGGCATAGACGGGAAGGGTCTATTTCCATGCTGTATGACTCTATGACTCTATAGACCCACGATCCCTCCATCAGCTCCAACTCAGCTCATCCTTACCTCATCTCCACCAACAAGTCCCCTCAACACATCCCACACACTAATGACCATCCCAACCCGCACCGCTACCTCACCTCTTGTGGGTTAGCATATGATCAGCGTTTGACAGCACTGGGCCTCTACTCGCTGCAGTTCAGAAGGTTGAGGGGGCGATCTCATTGAAACTTACAGAATAATGAAAGGCTTGGATAGAGTGGGGTGTGGAAAGGATAGTGGGAGAGTCTAGTACCAGAGGTCATAATTAGAATTAATGGGCAGTCTAGAAACATAGAAACATAGAAAGGAGGTGAGGAGGACGTTCTTTAGTCAGAGGGTAGTTAGAGTCAAGAGGGCTGTGGAGGCCAAGTAAGGTAGAGATAGACACATTCTTGCTTAGAACGGGTGTCCAGGGTTATGGCGAGAAGGCAGGAAAATGGGATTAGGAGGCAGAGATTGAATGGCGGAGTGGACTCGATGGGCTGAATGGCCCGATTCTATCTCTTTAACTTGTGTGAACTTGTGTGAACACACATATAACCCACACCATGCTCCATCCTTCCCTCCACGCCCAACCCCACTTTGACGAGAAGGTTTGGAAACTTGAAGGATGTTCTTAATGGGGCAACGGATGCACTGGAGTGAGATCTTTCAGCGAACGAGTGAATGAACTGAACCAGATGACATATTTTAATACTTAACTGTGGTCCTGCTGCCCTCCGAGAGCTCACGGGACAAGATTCAGAAGAACTGGGACGATTCCACAAAAATAAGCTGGTAGCTTCCACCCAATTGTATGAACATTTAATACTCCAATTTCAAGTAAAATCCCCCTACCCCTCTCTTTCTCCTGCCCCTCTATCCCAGCGTGCACATATTTCTCCCACCATCTCTCTCCCCCCTCCCCAGTCACCCAGTCCCTTTCCCGCCCTCCGTACAATCATCTCCCCAATACCCTATTTCTCTTTTATCTCCCCCTCTTTCACCTCTTCCCCGTCCACCTATACCCCCTCCCTCCAGCGTTACATTTCACTCATCCCCTTGTCACCCTTTTGTCTGCTTTTCACCACCAGCCTTACTCTACCCATCTGCCAACCAGCCCTTCCCCCCCACCCCCCCCCCCACTCACCTGTATCCACCTATCACTTGCCAAGCTTTGTCCCATCCCCCACCTCTCCTTCCCAGCTTTCCAGCTTTCTCCCCTGACTGCATCAGTCGGTAGGTTTCCAAACCCGAAACGCTGCCTGTCCATTGCCTCCACAGATGCTGCCTGACCAACTGAGTTCCTCCAGCACTTTTGGATTTTGATAAATTGATGGTTGGCGTGTTGGTGGGGACTGAAAATCCCGACTTGGCATGTTGGTGTGCGGCTCTTGGCTTCACTTGAACATTCCCGAGTAAACATTTTACTCACCTTCTCCGGAATGTTGGCTGTTTTGTCTCATGGATGATCGGATCCAAAAAAAGAAGGAAAAAAACATTTCCAGAGGATCTGAAAGAGGAGATAGTCTGACCACCCAGCGAGGCTGAGACCAAGCCAGGCACCTGCACTGGCTGGTGAGGCTCAAAGATCCCGTCTGCCTCCCGTAAACACTGGACCGGCCAAGTCAGCCTTTACACACAAGCAACTGCAGGTGCTGCAATCTGGCGTAAAACACAAAGTGCTGGAGTAACTCAGCGGGTCAGGCAGCATCTCTTGGAGGACATGGATAGGCATTTGGAGTATTATGAGCAATTCTGAGCCCCATATCTGAGGAGGGATGTGCTGACCTCTCCAGAGGGTCCAGAGGAGGTTTACGAGAATGATCCTGGGGATGATTGGATTAAGGAATGATGAGCATTTGACGGCTCTGGGCCTGTACTCATAAGGTTCATAAGGTTCATTTATTGTCACATACACCAATTGGTGTAGTGAAATTTCACTGGCCATACAATTTAAAACTCACTGGAGTTTAGAAGGATGATGGGGAACCTCATTGAAGCTTACTGAATAGTGAAAGGCGAGGATGGAGAGAGTGGATGTGGAGTGGATGTTTCCACTAGTGGGGGAGTGTATGATCAGAGGGCACAACCTCTGTGGACCTACCGTTAGAAAGGTGATGAGGAAGAATTTATTTAGTCCAAATGTAGTGAATATGTGGAATTCATTGCCAGAGACAGAGGTGGTCTCCAAATCTGAGGAAAGACATTCTTGCGATAGAGGGAGCACAGAGAAGGTTCACCAGACTGATTCCTGGGATGTCAGGACTTTCATATGAAGAAAGACTGGATAGAATCGGCTTGTCCTCGCTAGAATTTAGAAGATTGTGGGGGGATCTTATAGAAACTTACAAACTTAAGGGGTTGGACAGGCTAGATGCAGGAAGATTGTTCCCGATGTTGGGGAAGTCCAGGACAAGGGGTCACAATTTAAGGATAAGGGGGAAATCTTTTAGGACCGAGATGAGAAAAACATTTTTCACACAGTGTGGTAAATCTCTGGAATTCTCTGCCACAGAAGGTAGTTGAGGCCAGTTCGTTGGCTATATTTAAGAGGGATTTAGATGTGGCCCTTGTGGCTAAAGGGATCAGGGGGTATGGAGAGAAGGCAGGTACGGGATACTGAGTTGGATGATCAGCCATGATCATATTGAATGGCGGTGCAGGCTCGAAGGGCCGAATGGCCTACTCCTGCACCTATTTTCTATGTTTCTATGTCTATGTTTCTATGGAGGCCAAATCATTGGGTATTTTTAAGGCAGTGATTGACAAATTCGTGATTAGTTAGGGTGTCAAAGGTTACGCACGGGGAGATGGCAGGAGAATGGGGTTGAGCAGGAAAGATAGATCAACCATGAATGAATGGTGGAATAGACTGGGTGGGCAGAATGGTCTGCTCCTGTGGCATGAACTAATGAACTTATGAGATGACGTTTTGGGTCGGGACCATTCTGCCTGACTGTAGGGTTTGGGGGGGGGGGGGGGGGTGGGGGGGGGAGAAAACTGGAAGAGAGGTGGGGGCAGGACGAGCGAGACCTGGCGAGTGA
>CM069145.1:42356566-42744066 GCA_035221665.1 Okamejei kenojei | reverse complement strand
CTTTAGAGTTACAGCGCGGAAACAGGCCCTTCCGTGCCGACCAGCGATCGCCCCCTACACTGGCACTATCCTACACACGAGAGACAACTTACAACCTGCAGAAGCCAATTAACCTACAAACCTGCACGCCTTTGGGATGTGCAAGGAAACCAGAGCACCCGCAGAAAGCCCATGCGGTCCAAAGGAGAACGGGCAAACTCTGTGCAGGCAGCACCTGTAGTCAGGATCGAACCCGGGGCTTTGGCGTTCTGAGGCAGCTACTCTACTGCTGCACCACTGGACCACACTAACTGCACACCACACTGTCGCAATCACCCATTCCTTCTCTCCAGAGATGCTGCCTGTCCCACTGAATGACTCCAGCTTTTTGTGTCTATCTACAGTCATAATGGGTCCTGATTGTGGCTGAGAGAGATGCGCCTAACATGGGAGTGTACAAAAGGAACTGCATACACTGAAGATAGACACAAAATGCTGGAGTGGATCAGCGGGTCAGGCAGCATCTCTGGGGAAAAGGAATAGTCTTGTTTACGTGTAATTGGTCATACAAGGAGTACAGAGAAGGTTCACCAGACCGATTCCTGGGATGGCAGGACTTCCATATGAAGAAAGACTGGATAGACTCGGCTTGTACTCGCTGGAATTTAGGAGATTGAGGGGGGATCTTATAGAGACTTACAAAATTCTTAAGGGGTTGGACAGGCTAGATGCAGGAAGATTGTTCCCGATGTTGGGGAGGTCCAGAACAAGGGATCACAGTTTAAGGACAAGGGGGAAGTCTTTTAGGACCAAGATGAGAAGATCTTTTTTCACACAGAGAGTGGTGAGTCTGTGGAATTCTCTGCCACAGAAGATAGTTGAGGCCAGTTCATTAGCTATATTTAAAAGGGAGTTAGATGTGGCCCTTGTGGCTAAAGGGATCAGGGGGTATGGAGAGAAGGCAGGTACAGGATACTGAGTTGGATGATCAGCCATGATCATATTGAATGGCGGTGCAGGCTCAAAGGGCCGAATGGCCTACTCCTGCATCTATTTTCTACAATTCTATGATTCTATATCCCTCTAAACCTTTCCTATCCATGTATCCATCCACATATCTTTTCATTCATTTTATATATTTTAAATGCTGTCATAGTACCCCCCTCAACTACCTCCTCCGGCAGCTCATTCCATACTTAGATCTAGGTTCCCAGCAGAAGTAAAAATAAACTGTTGGAGGAACTCTGTAGGCCAGGCAGCATCTGTGGAGCAGAGTGGGAGGTGATGATTCAGGTCTGATACAAGATTCTTGAGAGTTATGGGGGGGGGGGGGGGGGGAGAGATGACCTTTATAAAGGGGTGAGAGCGAGGGGTGAAGCAGGTGCAGGTAGTGAGAGGTAGGACCAGGCGAGGATGGGGGGTGGTGGGCAGATGGAGGCAGGTGCGCAGTGGGAGATCTGAGGCAGGGCTGGGTGCGGGATTTTGTCCCCAGATTCCAGCAGCTGCCGTCTCTTGTGTTTCGACCAGAACTGCTAGTTTTGGATCCAGGTTCCACCAGGAGATGCTGGTTTTTAATCCATGTTCCCACCAGAACTGCAGGAATTGGATCCAAGTTCATGAGTTTATCTGTTACATAACAGCGGAATTAAGGCCATTCATCCCATTGTGTCTATTCCGTCATTCAGTCATGGCTGATCTATCTTTCCCTCTCAACCCCATTCTCCTGCCTCCTCTCCATAACCCCTGACACCGATACTAATCAGGTATCTGTCAATCTCCCCCTTAAAAATACCCAATAACAGCCTCCACAGCTGTCTGTGGCAATGAATACCACAGATTCACCACCACCTGACTAACAAAATCCCTTCTAATCTCATTTCTAAAGGTATGCCCTTTTATTCTAAGGCTGCGCCCTCTGGTCCTAGACTCTCCCACTAGTGGAAACATCCTCTCCACACCCACTCTCTCCAGGCCTTTCACTACCGTGCGTCTGTGTTGGTTTCAAGTTCCCATCAAGAGCTGTTGGTTTTGGATCCAAGTTCCCATTAGGATCTGCTGGCATCATCTTCCAATGGCTGGCGGGAAGTGTCTCCAGTCCCCGTGGTCTCTCTGCTGGGATGTGCGGAGGTTGCTGAGATGGAGACAGGGTTTGGCAACAGCCTGCACTATTCATCAATCGGTACCGGGTCACGGTTTAGTTTAGGTTATTGTCACGCATGCCGAGGTCCAGTGAAAAGCTTTTGTTGCCTGCTAACCAGCCAGCGTACAGAACTGTCTCGACAAACGAGCTGTACTGTTACTGAACTGTACTGCACTGAAACAGGCCCTTCAGCCCGCCTTGCCCATGCTGACCAACTTGGCATACTGGACCAGCCCCATTTGCCTGCATTTGGCCCATATTCCTCTAAACCCTTCCTATCAATGTACCTGTCCAAGTGTATTTTCAACATTGTAATTGTATCCGCTTCTATAGCATCCTCTGGCAGCTCATTCCAGATGCAGACTACCCTCTGAGTGAAAAAGGTGCCCCTGAGGACCCTCTGAAATCTCCCCACCCTCACCTTAAGCCCGTGTCCTCTAGTTTTAGAATCCTCTACCCTGGGAAAAAGACTGTGAGCGTTCACTTTACCCGTGTCCTTTGTGATCTTGTACACCCCAATAAGGTCACCCCTCGGCCTCCTGCACTCCACAGAAAAATGTCCCAGCCTATCATAGAAACATAGAAAAATAGGTGCAGGAGTAGGCCATTCGGCCCTTCGAGCCTGCACTGCCATTCAATATGATCATGGCTGATCATCCAACTCAGTATCCCGTACCTGCCTTCTCTCCATACCCCCTGATCCCTTTAGCCACAAGGGCCACATCTAACCCTCTTAAATAGAGCCAATGAACTGGCCTCAACTACCTTCTGTGGCAGAGAATTCCAGAGACTCACCACTCTCTGTGTAAAGAATGTTTTCCTCATCTCGGTCCTAAAGGAATTCCCCCCTTGTCCCCCTATTCCCCCTAATAAACGATCCAACCTCTCCCTGCAATTCAAGGCCGCAAGCTGAAGAAATGTCCCGACCCGAAATGTTACCTGCACACCTTCTCCAGAGATGCTGCATGAGTTACTCCAGTACCCCGCTGAGTTACTCCAGTACTTTGTGCTTTTTTTTTGTAAGCCAGCCTCTGCTGTTCCTTGTGTCTCCAAGATATTTTCTCCGGTATGTTTGAACAATGTGGAGAAGACTGTGATAATATATATTTATGTGAACAGCGAGTAAGCGAGGGCACTGTGGGAAGGTGACTCTTTATATTTATTTTTTAATTAAGGGTCAGTTTCGAGATCAGAACCGGGCTTGAACTGTATGTAACTCACATTAACTTGGTCCATCCAAGATGCATGCATGCATGCAGTGCACGCCGAGTTACATATTCTAACTTATCCTACCTCTAAGCTAAATTAAATTAAAATGCAACTTAATTGGCCGAGTCCTGTCACATCTGCCTGCTCAGTGCCGCCCCCCTGTGGGCGTCTCAACTCCGTCCCACTCTTGCCCCAAAGCGCCAACGACCTCGCTGGCTGCCCCGGCGCTTGCAGGTTTTAAAATAAAAATCGGTGCGGAACAATTCTTTAAGTTGCCGTTTTGTCCGTGCGGTTCAGTAATTGCAGAAGCCGGTCGTTTGGAGACAGCCCGAGAGCAATAACATGCAATTGACTAAATGCTCTTTCTTCACCGTGGCTCAGACGATTCTCGTCCCTGCCCTTTAGAAGCAGGAATAGCTGGGCATTGAATGCAGAGGAGGTTGTGCCTCAGTCGCTGGGCTTGGTCCACTTGGTCACACAATTAACTGTTGCCCAGATCCCGGGGCTGTTTCCCCCTTCTCTGGTCATGTCAAGCCTATCTGCCCGGGAGGGATTGTCTACCGAGGCACAAGAGACTGCAGATGCCGGAATCCTGGGCAAAGCACAGAGTGCTGGTGGAACTCAGTGGGTCAGTCGGCCTCTGAGGAGGGGATGACTTCATCTTGAGTCTGGTGGCAAGGTTTTTGTTTTTTCTGAAGGTGTTTTACAGTAAAGGGCAGTCTATTTCCTCGCGGTCATTCGGAGATTGGGAAATAGGATTCTTTCCCAGAAGTTGCCCGGTTTTACACGAGAGAATGTGCAGTTCTGGTCGCCCCATTACTGGAAGGGTGTGGAGGTTTTGTAGAGGGCTCAGAAGGGGATTATCAAAATGATGCCTGGATTAGGGGGGGTATTAGCTACTGGGAGAGGTTGGACAAACTGAGGTCGAGGCCTGATAGAAGTTTATAACAAATTATGAGAGGCACAGATCGGGTGGACAGCCAGAGCCTTTTACCCCGGGGTGGAAATGTCAAAGACGAGGAAGGGAATAGTTTTAAGGTGAGAGGGGCAAAGTTTAAAGGACAAGGACAAGTATGTACAGGACAATGTTTTTAATCAGAGGGTGGTGGGTGCCTGGAACATGCTGCCAGAGGGGTGGTGGTGAAGGCAGATACGACAGCAGTGGTCGAGAGGCCTTTAGATGGGCACATGGATATGCAGGGAATGGAGGCATGTGGATCACGTGGAGATTAGTTTAATTTGGCATCATGTTCTGCACAGACATTGTGGGCCGAAGGGCCTGTTCCTGTGCCGTACAGTTCCATGTTCTATAAAAGCTTAATAAATTGTGAATACATTCATTGTTAATAAATTAATAAATAATAAATTATTATCCGGGGGGGGGGCAATGGGGCAGAAAGATAGTGCCTGCTCCTCCAGTTCACTTTAGTCTAGAAATATAGTAGATTGACTTCATCCTTATTGCTCTCTGGGGGAAGGGGGGGGGGGGTGGGGATCACTCACGACCCCCCCCCCCCCCCCCCACCCTTAATCTCTGAGAGAGAAATCCTGCCTCATCAATCGTAGGAGGAACTACGATTTACTCTGAGTCCCTGACAATAAGTCACTCTTGGCTCTTGGCCCCAGCAACCATCATGGTCTCGAACACTGACTTTGCTTTAGACTTTAGAGATGTATAGCGTGGAAACAGGCCCTTCGGCCCATCAACTCCGCGCCGACCACCCATCACCCCATACACTGCCAACACTGTCCTACACACCAGGGACAATTTACAATTTACCGAAGCCAATTCACCTGCAAACCCGTGGGTCTTTGGAGTGTGTATAAGAGGAAACTGCAGCACCTGGGGTCACATGAAGACCTTACAACTGCTGTGCAGACAGTGAGGATCCATCCCGGGTCTCCGGCGCCGCGGCCGCGCCAACTATGATCTCCCACGGACTGCGTGTTTAGTTGCACTACAGACTTCGGTTTTGAACCATTATGGTTATTTAATATTATTGATTATTAATTGATTGCACTATTGATTATTGTTCAGTTATCTGTGTTTTGCGTTTATCGGCTTGCCAACCTGCAACACGTAAGAATTTAATTGTTCTGTTGTCGGGATATATGACAATTAAACCCTCTTCACTCTCCTGCCTCTTGAGTTCATTGTGTGTGTGTGTGTGTGTGTGTGTCTGTGGGAGTGCACGTGTATGTGGGAGTGTGTGTGTACGCGTGTGACCGTGAGTGGGGATGTGCATGTATGTGCATGCGGTATGTGTGTGTGTGTGTGTGTCTGTGGGAGTGCACGTGTATGTGGGAGTGTGTGTGTACGCGTGTGACCGTGTGTGTGGGCGTGTATGGGGATGTGCATGCATCTGTGTGTGTGTGTGTGTGTGTTTATATGCACATGCTTATGCGTGTGTGTATGTAAGTGTATGTGTGACCGTGTGCATATGTGCATGTGGGTATGCGTGTGCTTGTGTGCGAGTCTGTGTGTGTGCAGGTGTATGTGCACATGTGTGTGTGTGTGTGTGTGTGCGTGTGTGTGCGTGCGTGTGTGTGTGGGTGTGTGTGTGTGTGTGTGTGTGTGTGTGTGTGTGTGTGTGTGTGTGTGTGCGTGCGTGTGTGTGTGGGGGTGTGTGTGTGGGTGTGGGTGTGTGTGTGTGTGTGTGTGTGTGTGTGTGTGTGTGTGTGTGTGTGTGTGTGTGTGTGTGTGTGTGTGTGTGGGTGTGTGTGCTCCAGAGTGGGCTGCTTTGGCAACCTGTTTTGGGCTGTGTTTCCAAGCTTGGCCCTCATGGATACATCCTACCTGTTTCCCCGGATATTGCGGATGCTAAAGGGGGCCACCGCTCTCCCAAGCATCGAGCTTTGAATCTCTCCCTGTGCTAAAACTTTTAGCCCCAAGCGAGTGGAAGCTGTGAACATTTTGAGATGGGTTTATCTGACGGGGGGGGGGGGATAGGTTTTGAGTTACAGAGATTGGTGTTGGGGGCAGGGTGCTGTCAGACCGCGGCAGTCTGCAATGGGACACTGTTTGTTGTGGGAACGATTTGGAAGTCTCAGTAAATAAAGCTTCAAGGCCTCTAAGTGCCTCGGTTAGTTACCTCGGCCTGGACTGTTTAACGTCTTGGAATTTGACAGAGGCCAACAGACCGGGATCACAAAAACAGTGAATGGATGCAGTACAGTAGTAGGCTAATCGGCCCGTCGAGTCTGTACTAGCCCTATGCAAGAGCAGTGCAATAGTCTCAATTCCCTGTCCTCTCCCCATGGTGTCTTAGTAAAAATGTGTAGGAAGGAACTGCAGATGTGAGGTTAATAATGAAAATAGACACAAATTGGTGGTGTAACTCAATGGGTCTGGCAGCATCTCTGGAGAAAAAACAATAGATGGATGACATTTCAGGGTGGAACCTTTCTTGTCAGCCGGAAGAAGGGTTTTGGCCCAAAACGTCATCTATTATTTTGCTCAGAGATGCTGCCTGACCCGCTGAGTTACTCCTGTGTCTTTCTTCGTGTCTCAGTAACAAATCCCTGAGTAAAGAGATCAGCATAATGTTTACAGGTGTGTAAGTTTACAGTGCACTATGTTTACTTGCTGCAGTAAGTAAGACTGTCATTGTTCTATCTGGGACATATGACAATAAAACACTCTTGACTCTTGACAACGTTACACCTTAACATTAGGGCAGAATTGTACAGTGTATTCAGAAAGTATTCAGACCCCTTCACTTTTTCCACATTTTGTTACGTTACAGCCTTATTCTATAATGGATTAAATTCTTTTTTTTTATCATCAATCTGCACACAATACCCCAGAATAAAAAAACGATATCAGGCCTTTATGGCAGAGTGGCCAGACGGAAGCCACTCCTCAGTAAAAGGCACTCGACAGCCCGCTTGGAGTTTGCCAAAAGGCATGAGAAACAAGATTCTCTGGTCTGATTGAACCCAAGATTGAACTCTTTGGCCCGAATGCCAAGCGTCGGGTCTGGAGGAAACCAGGCACCGCTCATCACCTGGCCAATACCATACCTACGGTAAAACATGGTGGTGGCAGCATCATGCTGTGGGGATGTTTTTCAGCGGCAGGGACTGGGAGACTAGTCAGGATCGAGGGACAGATGAACGGAGCAAAGTACAGAGAGATCCTTGATGAAAACCTGGTCCAGAGCGTTCAGGACCTCAGACTGGGGTCGGAGGTTCACCTTCCAACAGGACAACGACCCTAAGCACACAGTCAAAACAACGCAGGAGTGGCTTCGTGACAAGTCTGTGAATATCTTTGAGTGGCCCAGCCAGAGCCCGGACTTGAACCCGATCGAATATCTCTGGAGGGACCTGAAAACGGCTGTGCATCGATGCTCCCCATCCAACCTGACAGAGCTTGCGAGGATCTGCAGAGAAGAATGGGAGAAATTACCCAAATACAGGTGTGCCAAGCTTGTAGCGTCATACCCAAGAAGACTTGAGGCTGTAATCGCTGCCAAAGGAGCCTCAACAAAGTACTGAGTAAAGGGCCTGAATACTTATGTAAATGTGATATTTCAGTTATTTATTTTTAATTACTTTGTAAACATTTCTAAATGCCTATTTCCACTTCTTCAATCTGGGGTATTGTGTGTAGATTGATGATTTTTTAAAAAATTGAATCCTTTTTAAAATAAGGCTGTAACGTAACAAAATGTGGGGAAGGTGAAGGGGTCTGAATACTTTCTGAATGCACTGTATGTCGAAAATCAAGAGTTCTTTATTGACAAATGCACCAGGACTGCAATTATGAAATTCTTACTAATTGCAGATTTATTTGTGTGTGTGTGTGTGTGTGTGTGTGTGTGTGTGTGTGTGTGTGTGTGTGTGTGTGTGTGTGTGTGTGTGTGTGTGTGTGTGTGTGTGTGTGTGCGTGTGTGTGCGTCTCTGCATGTCTGTGTGCATGTCTCTGTTTGTATGAGTTTAACAATAATTACTTACGCACATGTGAATAAATGTAAGCACGGTAATGCATGAAGGTACAGCAAGTGTGATTACGTGTGTGAAAACACAAAGAACTGCAGGCGCTGGAGCAAAACACAAAGTGCTGGAGGAACTCATTGGGTTAGGCAGAGTTTGTGAGCGAGTAGGAATTGCCGACATTTGAGAGGGCAGAGGATTGATTACTAACGAATGTGTCCCTGAGTACATCACTACCTGTGTACAATGGTGAGCACACAGGTGCGTGAACTAAAGAGAGTAACTGTCACAGGGATGGTGTGGTTGGATTCATTGGAAGGTCATAAGACGTAGGAGCAGAATTAGGCCATTTGACCCATTGAATTTACCCCGCCATTTGATCTATCTTTCCCTCTCAACCCCATTCTCCGGCCTTCTCTCCGTAACCTTTGACGCCCTTACTAATCAAGAACCTACCGACCTCCACTTTAAAAATTCCCAATGACTTGGCCTCCAACACAGTCTGTGGCAATGAATTCCACAGGTTCACTGCTGGGCTTTTTCAAATTGGAATATCGAAATTTGACAGGAGATTTGATAAAGTTGGCCAAAACAATAATGGGTTCACAGAAGAGAGAGAAAAGGAAACTGTTCTTATCAGCCGCTGGGCACAGATTTAAAAGGTGATGACTGGAAAATAGTAGGGAAGCAGGAACTTCCAAAAGAAGAAACAAAATGCTGGAGGAACTCAACGAGTCAGGCATAATCTCCGGAGAATATGAATAGGTGACGTTTCTGGTTGGGAGAGAAAGAGGGGTTGTGTAGTTACCTTAAATTGGAGAATTCTTCTCCTGGATATTGAAGAGCACAGTCATAAAATGAAAGCATGTCAGGGAAATAAATTCAAAGAAATACCTTAAATATTTTATAATGAAATAAAGAGCAAAAGGATAATTAAGTAAATCTTTTTCTTTTCGTGTCCATCTTTTTACAAATGTTGGCCTCGCTGTCAACGTCCATCCTGAAAAGGACGCAGGTTTCCGGTGACAAGCAGTGCGAGCCATCACCATCTCAGGATACTTCCAGTTTCCAGCCCCGCGACGTGGACGCTCCTGCTCTGGGGCCACCAAGCAAATGATAGAGGCTGTTGGAAAATAAAATGGCAATTGAGTGTGGAGGAAAAGACCACCTAAATTCAGGAAAGTACCATTTTCTCCCCAATCTTTCCCTCCTCTGCCTTCTCCTGTCGGGCAGCAGATACAAACAGATTCGGGATCAGAGGTATGAACTAGAGGTATGAAAAATATATATAACAAATCAACAACAAATAATCAGACAAAAATAATGCCCCAAAGCCTACAGTGGCTTGCAAAAGTATTCATAGCCCTTGAACTTTTCCACATTTTGTCACGATAGAACCACAAATATAAATGTATTTTATTAGGATTGTATGTGATAGACCAACACAAAGTGGCACATAATTGTGAAGTGGATGGAAAATGATACATGGTTTTCAAATAAAAAATTGAAAAGTGTGGCGTGCCCCCTTTACTCTGATACCCCTAAATAAAATCCTGGACAACCAATTGCCTTCAGAAGTCACCTAATTAGTAAATAGAGTCCACTTGTGTGTAATCTAATCTCAGTATAAATACAGCTGTTTTGTGAAGGCCTCAGAGGTTTGTTAGAGAACATTAGTGAACAAACAGCATCATGAAGCCCAAGGAACACACCAGACAGGTCAGGGATAAAGTTGTGGAGAAGTTTAAAGCAGGGTTAGGTTATAAAAAAATATCCCAAGCTTTGAACATCTCACGGAGCACTGTTCCATCCATCATCCGAAAATGGAAAGAGTATGTCACAACTGCAAACCTACCAAGACATGGCCGTCCACCTAAACTGATAGGCCGGGCAAGGAGAGCATTGATCAGAGAAGCAGCCAAGAGGCCCATGGTAACTCTGGAGGAGCTGCAGAGATCCACAGCTCAGGTGGGAGAATCTGTCCACAGGACAACTATTAGTCGTGCACTCCATAAATCGGGCCTTTATGGAAGAGTGGCAAGAAGAAAGCCATTGTTGAAACAAAGCCATAAGAAGTCCCGTTTGCAGTTTGCCACAAGCCATGTGGGGGACACAGCAAACATGTGGAGGAAGGTGCTCTGGTCTGATGAGACCAAAATTGAAGTTTTGGCATGAATGCAAAACGCTATGTGTGGTGGAAAGCTAACACTGCACATCATCCTGAACACACCATCCCCACTGTGAAACATGGTGGTGGCAGCATCATGCTGTGGGGATGCTTTTCTTCAGCAGGGACAGGGAAGCTGGTCAGAGTTGATGGGAAGATGGATGGAGCCAAATACAGGGCAATCTTGGAAGAAACCCTGTTAGAGTCTGCAAAAGACTTGAGACTGGGGCGGAGGTTCACCTTCCAGCAGGACAATAATCCTAAACATACAGCCAGAGCTAAAACGGAATGGTTTAGATCAAAGCATATTCATGTGTTAGAATGGCCATGTCAAATTCCAGACCTAAATCCAATTGAGAATCTCTGGCAAGACTTGACAATTGCTGTTCACAGACGCTCTCCATCCGATCCGACTGAGCTTGAGCTATTTTGCAAAGAAGAATGGACAAAAATTTCAGTCTCTAGATGTGCAAAGCTGGTAGAGACATACCCCAAAAGACTTGCAGTTGTAATTGCAGCGAAAGGTGGTTCTACAAAAGTATTGACTCAGGGGGGCTGAATACTTTTGCACGCCACACTTTTCAGTTTTTTTATTTGTAATAACATTTGGAAACCATGTTTCATTTTCCTTCCACTTCACAATTATGCACCACTTTGTGTTGGTCTATCACATAAAATCCCAATAAAATACATTTACGTTTGTGGTTGTAACGTGACAAAATGTGGAAAAGTTCAAGGGCTATGAATACTTTTGCAAGCCACTGTATGTACTGTAGATTGGAGCTTACTTCCAACCAACCTCATTGTTGTCCTTGCACTTTTTCTGCACTTTCTCTATACCTGTAACACCATAACGCTGTAACACTATATTCTGCGCTCTTTGCTGTACGTGTTTGGGTTGATTATACTCATTGTGCTGCATAATTTGAGTGGATAGCGTGCAGACAAAGGGCGGTACGGTGGCACGGACGCCTTACAGCACTTGCAGCCCCGGACACCCGGGTTCGGTCACGACTACGGGTGCTGTCTGTGCGGAGTTACTGCTTTCTCAAGTCCCTACCTGGTTGGAGAGGCGGCTTTCCTCGAGCAGCAACTTCGACCCGTCCTCGCGGCCTGCCAGCGGGGTCTGGAGCGGCGTTTTCCTGAAGGGACCTGTCCAGAGCCTCGGCTTCGGAGGCGGCGCAGCGCCGGAGCGCTATCGCCGAGCGGAGCGGGCGACGCCTTGCCTGGGCCGCCGCGCTGGAACTCCAGTAAAAACATCGCGGAGCCGCGGGTCTGGGCAGCGGGCGGCGGCGCTGAACTTTACACTCGTGGAGCCTGGGGATCTCTCGCCGAGATCGCCAGTGTGTGGAGCTCCGTCCAGCACGGCCTGTTGGCGTGGAAGCCGCGGTCTCCGGTAAGGAGGCGGCTGTTCCTGGCACTCCAAGCCGCCGAGAGGGTCTGCCGACGCCGGAGTATCATCACCCAGTGAGAACATCCGGGAGCATCGGGCCTCCGTAGCGGCGACTGGGGAGGCCTCGATAGGCCCGACTATTTAGGGTGGACGTGGGGATGGGGACTGGACTTTGTGCCTTCCCCCACAGTGGGAACCATTGTGGGGGGATGTTTTTAATGTTTTATGTTAAATTCTTTACTGTTGTGTTTTATTTTATTGGTGTGCTGCAGGTGGCTGTGGAGGCGAGAGTGAACGCTGGCGCGATTGGCTGCCGCTGCTCTCTCTCCGAATTGTGTATTGTTGCTGTATATGTTGTTTTTGTTTGACGCTTGTGTTAATTGTAAGGTGTCCTTGAGAGTCCTGAAAGGCGCCCTATAAATAAAATGTATTATTATTATTATTATTATAGGCCAATATGACAATAATAAACCAATGCCACACAGACAGTGTCATTGAAGGAGAGAGGGTTTAATTAATAATGTTTCCAAAGAACTTCCAAAAGTGAACATAAATTCCTGGAGTAACTCAGAGGGTCAGGCAGTATCTCTGGAGAACATGGATAGGTGACGTTTCGGGTCGGGACCCTTCTTCAGACTGATTGTAGGTTGGGGGGGGGGGGGGAGGGCACGAAAGAAAGCTAGAAGAGAGGAGGGGAGGGAAAAGACTGACAGGGTAAAAAGCTCAATGCATACCGGTGCTATGATGTATTTTGAAGGTAGACACAAAATGCTGGAGTAACTCAGCGGGACAGGCAATATCTCTGATGAGAAGGAATGGGTGCCATTTCGTGTCGAGACCTTTCTTCAGACTGATGTCGGGGGAGGGGGCGGGACAGAGATAAAATGTAGTCGGAGACAGTAAAACTGGTGGGAGAACTGGGAAGGGGAAGGGGATGGAGAGAGTGTGAGAGCAAGGGCTACGAAGTTAGAGAAGTCAATGTTCATATCGCTGGGGTGTAGGTTACCCAAGTGAAATATGAGGTGCAGTTCCTCCAATTTCCACTTGGCCTCACTCTGGCAATGGAGGAGGCCCAGGACAGAAAGGTCAGTGTGGGAATGGGAAGGGGAGTTAAAGTGCTGAGCAACCGGAGGATCAGGTAGGTTTAGGCGGACTAAGCGGAGGTGTTCAGCGAAACGATCGCCGAGCCTCCGCTTGGTCTCGCCAATATACAGGAGTTGACACCTGGAACAGTGGATACAGTAGATGAGGTTGGAGGAGGTGCAAGTGAACCTCTGCCTCACCTGAAAAGACTGTTGGGGTCCATGGATGGAGTCGAGGGGGGAGGTAAAGGGACAGGTGTTGCATCACCTGCGGTTGCAGGGGAAAGTACCTGGGGAGGGGGTATTTGGGTGGGAAGGGACACGTTAACCAGGGACTTGCGGAGGGAACGGTCTCTGCAGAAAGCCAAAAGGGGTGGAGATGGGAAGATGTGGCCAGTAGTGGGATCCCGTTGGAGGTGGCAAATTTATTTTTATATTCTAAATAAATATGGATTGTGGGGAAATGTGATGGCACTGCACTTGGAGCAAGATAAATGGTCTGTCACTGAGACATGTAGAGGAACAGATAAATCTTGTTTAGTTTAGAGATGCAGCACGGGTACAGCCCGCCGAGTCAGTGCCGACCAGCGATCCCCGCACATTAACGCCACACACACTCGGGACTATTCACCATTCACTGCTTCAAGAAGGCCACCATCATCCCGGTGCCGAAGAAAAGGAACATCTCATGTCTACACCGCCACCGTCTAATGACCTTGACATCCACCATCATGAGATGTTTTGAGAGGCTAGTTATGGAAAGCATTACATCCAGTCTTCCAAGCGGCCTTGACCCACTGCAGTTTGTCCACCGCCACAACAGATGCACGGATGACGTCATCTCCCCGGCCCTACGCTCGTTCCTGGAACACCTGGATAAGAGAGACGCCCAAGTCAGACTCCCATCCATAGAATACAGCTCTGCCTTTAACACCAATAAACCATCCAAGCTCATCACCAAACTCAAGGAGACGGAGTCGGCTCTCATCTCTGTAACTGGCTCCTAGACCTGCAGACCTACAAACCCCAGTCAGTGAGGATAGGCGACAAATCAACCTCCTCAATAATCCTCAACTGCAAGGACGCATTCTCAGCCCCCTTCTTGACTTCGCGTCCACTCATGACTGTGCAGCCAAGCAGACAACGGAGATAGCGATCGACCTGAGGAAGCACAGGGGGTACACATACCCCGCTTTGTATTGACGGCGCCGATGTCGAAATGGTTGAAAGCTTCCAATTCTTTGGAGTAAATGTCACCGTGGGCATGCCCCCAACGACCCTCACCGGCCTCCGCAGACGCGTCGTAGAAAGCATTCTATCGGGATGCCCCACATGCATGGGCTTGGGAACAGCCCCATCCAAGCGTGCAAGAAATTGCAGAGAAGTGTGGACGCAGCCCAGACCATCACACAAACCAACCTCCCTTCCATTCCACTATACCTCACGTTGCCTCAGCAATGCAACCAGCATTATCAAGGATGTGGCAGCCTGGCCACTACCTCTTCTCCCCTCTCCTATCTCTCCAAATGTCTTTTAAATATCAAAATTTTATCCGCTTCTATAGCTTCCGCCGGCAGCACATCTCAGTGGGAACATTGCCCATTAGGGCCCGCTTCAATCTCTCCCCTCGTACCTTAAGCCTACGCCCTCCAGTTTTAGTGTCCTCTACCGTTGGAAAAAAGACTGTGAGCGTTCAAATTGAATGTTTGAAAGGCGATGAATTGGCTTTGAAAACATTGTAAATTGCCTCGAGTTTGTAGGATAGTGTCAGTGTACGGGGATCGCTGGTCGCCACGGACCCATTGGGCTGTAGGGGCTGTTTCCTGCCGTCTCACCAAAGTCTAAAGCCCATGCGTGAAAAAGTTGCCCCTCGGGTTCCTGTTAAATCGTTCCCCTCTCACCTTAACATTATGTCCTCTGGTTCTTGATTCCCCAACTCTGGGTAAAGGACTCTCCCTATCTATTCCACTCATGGTTTTATACCCCTCTTTGAGATCACCCGTCAGCCTCCTTTCTACGGATATAGTCCCTGAACTTTGGGAAGGGCTCTTAAAGATAGCGGAGTCAGGGGAAATGGGGAGAAGGCAAGAACGGGGTACTGATTGGGGATGATCAGCCATGATCACATTGAATGGCGGTGCTGGCTCGAAGGGCCAAATGGCCTACTCCTGCACCTATTGTCTATTGTCTATTGGACACTGTTGGAAATCCACTCCTTCTGAAACTGACCAGTCAACATAACACGGCAGTGTACCTTGGGCAGACTTTCTTTGTGAAGAATGACTTAAGGAGGATATCTACCTTCAACGCCGTCTTCCCATTCCCTCCACATATGCTGCCTGACCCGCCGAGGTCCCTCGGCACTTTGAGTTTTGCTCTAGATTCCAGCATCTGCACCTCCAAGCGTCGCCTTTCTCGTTGTCAACAAACCATCTCGGGACATGCGCCTTGCCGTAAAGTTCCTGCGAAATCTGAGCTCAATGTTTCTCCGGGTTGTGTTGGATATAGAGACTCCTTCAGAGCCGCGCTAACAAAAATCAGCGCCCGGGCTGATTGTGAATGTGAATTCGCGTTCGTGCGATCCGACAGGGATCCGCGCGGCGCAAAACTGGACAGTGAATATTGATGATGGGAAGGACAAACAAAGCCCCTCGCTTCATCGTTTCATTTAGAATATCTTTCCAATTACGACTTTGCGAAGGCGCTTGCGACTTTAAAAAGACATTTGGACAGATATCTGCGAAGACAGACACACACAAAAAGATGGAGTAACTCAGCGGGGTCAGGCGGCATCTCTGGAGAAAAGGAATAGGTGACGTTTCAGGTCCAAACCCTTCTACAGACCAAGGATACATGGATAGGGAGGAACATTTTTACACAGAACGTGGCGGGTATATTGAACGAGCTGCCAGGGGAGGTAGTTGACGCAGGTACCGTCACGTCGTTAAAAGACATTTGGACCGGTCACATGGATAGGAATGGTCCAGGGTGATATGGAGACAAATGCAGGCAAATGGGTCTAGTCCAATGTGTCAACTTGTGGAAACAAGGAACTGCAGATGCTGGTTTATTTTTTAAAAATACACAAAGTGCTGGAGTAACTCAGCGAGTCAGGCAGCATCTCTGAGGAACCCTTCTGCAGACTCAACTTAGTCGGTATGGCCAAAATGGGCCGAAGGGCCGGTCTATGTGTTAAACGATTCAATTGCATTATGACTCTACTTATGTGGCCCCTCGCAGATACAAGGATGGTGTGCTGTCACTAAACACCGAGCTGAACGCGCACTTCCCGTGCTCTATATCTCTACGACTCATAATCTTCGCGCCGGACCGCACTCTCATAATATCTATTCATCTGCAGAGTAATATCGGAGAGGAAGCTGTGATAGTCATTTCTCCTCCCGGAGAGTATATTCTAATCGGAGAGAGAGGGGGGGGTGAACGTGAGGGGCTCACAGCAAACATCACAACCTCACGGACAGAATCAACGCTCAGGCACGGACGGTGTAGTCACACACACCCTGCACCCACACTGCCGCGGCAACCCCACCCACAACACAGACCCTCGATCAGCACACACACACAGACTCACACACACACACACACACACACACACACACACACACACACACACACACACACACACACACTCACATACACACACATACAGACTCACACACACACACACACACACACACACACTCACACACACTCACACACACTCACACACACACACACTCACAACACACTCACACACTCACCCAATCACACTCACACACACCACACACACACACTCACACACACTCACACACACACTCACACACACACACACACTCACACACACACACACACACTCACACACACACACACACACTCACACACACTCACACACACACACTCACACACACACATACACTCACATTCACACACACACACTCACAACACTCTCACACACACACTCACATACACACTCACTCGCATACAACACACACACATCTCACACACACACACTCACACACACACTCCTCTCCACACACACTCACATACACACACACACACACACACTCACACACTCACACACACACACACACACACACACACACACACACACAAACATTTCACCGAAAAACTTCCCACACACCCACACGCGTATACGTAATACACACTCGCACGCACATTCACGCGTATATTTTGTCACGCCACCAATCTGCCTTTTTTGTGAAGGAGCATCTGCACCTTTGTTGCGTCTATGTGTTACGCATTTGTCCACATAGACACTTGTAGTTCAGACACACGGTCAAGAGTCAGGATGTCCCGAAAACGGATCAATGGCATTCTCACTTGCAGCTGAATCTCCGCGCGACCACACTCACACTCAGCCTCACACGCACTCACACGCACTCACACGCACTCACTCACACGCACCCACTCACACGCACCCACTCACACGCACCCACTCACACGCACCCACTCACACGCACCCACTCACACGCACCCACTCACACGCACCCACTCACACGCAGCCTCACACGCACTCACACGCACCCACTCACACGCAGCCACTCACACGCAGCCACTCACTCACACGCACCCACTCACACGCACCCACTCACACGCACCCACTCACACGCACCCAATCACACGCACCCACTCACACGCACCCACTCACACGCACCCACTCACACGCACCCACTCACACGCAGCCACGATCACGCAGCCACTCACACGCACCCACTCACACGCACCCACTCACACGCACCCACTCACACGCACCCACTCACACGCAGCCACGATCACGCTGGTCTTAACACGCGCACAAACGCACACTCACATTTGCAACGCACACTTGCGGCGCGCTCCCTCTCATACGTCGGCGGACTCGCTCTCCTTTACACGTTCCCTCTCGATACACATTCGCTCTCTTACAAAAACTCACATCCGCCTACGGACAAGATCATCTATATTCTAACACGCTCGGGGGTTTCATATTAGTCCTAATAAATCTCACATTTTAGGGATCCTCGCATAACTCGGGGTGTTCCCTCAGGATGCAGAGTGGGAGACCCGCTAGAAGCTTATAAACGTATGAGAGACAACGAGAGGTAGACAACCAGAACCAGTTTCCCCAGAGTGGATCTGTCAAATACTGGAAGACACAGTTGTAAGGTGAGCGGGGCAATTGTTTTTATACAGCGGGCGGTGCCTGGAACCCGCTGCCGGGGTTGGTGATGGAGGCAGATATGATAGTGGCGTTTAAGAAGCTTTTAGATGGGCACATTCGTATGTAGCGAATAGAGGGAGATGGGTCACCTGCAGGCAGAGAGGATTAATTTAACTTGGTATCATGTTCGCCACCGACATTGTGGGCCGAAGGGCCTGCACCCTCGCGGTACTGCTTCATGTTCTGGTCGATATTTCTGCACACGTTCAGTCATTCGCGCAAAGATGTAACTCGCCAAAACGACAAGAGTGCCGGAGAGGTGAGCGGGTCAGGCAGCATCTGTGGAGGGAATGGGCAGGCGGCGGCCCTGCTTCAGAGAGAAAACCTCGTCTGCGCAGTCCCCCCCCCCCCCCCCCACGGGTACTGCCTTCAGCACGGTGTGCTTTGCTGAAGATCCCAGCATCTGCAGTTCCTTATCGTGGAGTGACAGAGTCACACGGCGTGGGACCAGGTCCTTCGGCCCAACTTGCCCATACCGACCAACATGCCCCAGCTGCACTCGGCCCACCTGCCTGCGTTTGCCCCACATCCCTCTAAACCAACCCTATCCGTGTACCTGCCTAGAAATGTCTCTCACACGTTGCGATAGCACCTGCCTGAACTACTTGCTCGGCAGCTCGATCCATACACACACCATCATGTTAAATGCCCCCCCCCCCCCCCCACCCCCCCCCCCCCCCCCCCCCCCCCCACCACCACCACCCCTGTGTCTGCATAAACCCAGCACATGGTTTACAGCGGGAAACGAAGGCAGGCCGGTACACGCACGGGACTACACACCTTGTTCAACACACCGCGAGGCAGGCGTACAGGTAGATGTGACACACGCACGGGCACTAACACACCTTGTTCACACACACCGCGAGCACAGGCAGGCGTACAGGTAGATGTGACACACGCACGGGCACTAACACACACAGACATTCCATCCACACCTCTCTCACATGCACCGCCAGCTCCAAATGGCAAAACATTAAAAACGACAACTGATATTCGGGACGTTAAACGCAAAGGCACAAGGAATTGTCGATGCCGCAATCTTGAGCAGTACACAAAGCGGAGGAGAAACTCAGCGGGTCAGGCAGCAGCATCCGTGGGGAGAATGGACAGCCCGTGTTTCGGGTTGGGACCCTCCTTCTAACTGGCATTAAATAGCCCAGAGTAACATCACGTATGCGCAGCGAGTTCTCTTTAATCGTGTAGGTGGGTGCAGTGTGTATCGCCCTGTCTGCAGTGACACGGTGTGAAACAAGACCTCCCGTCAGGAGTTAAGAGTGTAGGGAAGAGCTGCTGATGCTGGTTTACACAGGTAGACACAACGATGCTGGAGTAACTCTTAAGACTGGTGGAGGGGGTGGAGAGAGAGGGGGAGGGGGTGGAGAGAGAGGGGGGAAAGCAAGGGCTACTTGAAGTAAGAAAAGTCAATGTTCATGCCGCTGGGGTGTAAGCGTTAAGAGTGTTGAATTCAGAGCCTGAAGAAGGGTCTCGGCCCGAAACGTCGCCTATCTCCTTCGCTCCTTAGATGCTGGCTGCACCCGCTGAGTTTCTCCAGCTTTTTGTGTACCCTCGATTCTCCAGCATCTGCAGTTCCTTCTTTAAAAAATAAGAGTGTTGAATTGTCGTGTGTACCGGCAGCCGACCAGGGAAAATTACCTGCCGCCGTTTAAAAGATTCCGTAAACGCAATAACACACAGATCAATATAAATAGATGTTTGTTTTAATGAAAGAAGTAGTCATCGCAATACCGTCTCAAAGAACACAGAACAGTGCAGTACTGGGACACTCTGAAGACCCGAAACGACACCTTCTCCTTTTTCTCCAGAGATGCTCACGAGTCAAGGGTCCAGGGTGTTGCCGCGGTCGCCGATGAGTTAGCTCCAGCGCTCTGCGTATATCTCGGTACAAAAAACTTCAGGCATCTGCGATTCTTTCCTGCACAGGAACAGGCCCGATGTCTGTGCAGAACGCGATGCCAAGGCCGACCTATCTACCTCCACGCGATCCATATCCCTCCATTCCCTGCATATCCATAGAAACAAAGAAAATAGGTGCAGGAGTAGGCCATTCGGCCCCTCGAGCCTGCACCGCCATTCAATATGATCATGGCTGATCATCCAACTCAGTATCCTGTACCTGCCTTCTCTCCATACCCCCTGATCCCTTTAGCCTCAAGGGCAACATCTAACCCCCTCTTAAATATAGCCAATGAACTGGCCTCAACTACCTTCTGTGGCAGGGAATTCCACAGATTCACCACTCTCTGTGTGAAAAATGTTTTTCTCATCTCGGTCCTAAAAGACTTCCCCCTTATCCTTAAACTGTGACCCCTTGTCCTGGATTTCCCTACATCGGGAACAATCTTCCTGCATCTACCCAGTCAAACCCCTTAAGAATTGTGTACGTTTCTATAAGATCCGCCCTCAATCTTCTAAATTCTAGCGAGTACAAGCCGAGTCTATCCAGTCTTTCCTCATATGGAAGTCCATATGCCGATCTAAAAGTCTCTTAAACGCCACTGTCGTATCTGCGTCCACCACCGCCCCTGGCAGCGGGTTCCAGGCACCGTCCACCCTCCGTGTAAAAATAAAATTGCCTCGCATGACTCCTTTAAACGTTGCCCCTGTCACCTTAAAGCTACGCCCTCTAGTCCTTGACATTTACACCCGGGAGGCGAAAAAATATTCTGACTGTCGACCCCAGCTATGCCTCTCACAGTGTTATATACTTCTAGCAGGTCTCTTCGAGTATTCCGCCCTGGCATAACTCGCACGGCTGAGATTCCTTGGAATATTACTAGTTATCAAATAGTCCGCCGTCTGTGCATCCTCTCTTCCCCTCCCCTCCCCTCCTCTCCCCCCCCCCCCCCCTCCCTCCCACCCCGCCCTCGCTCGCTCCCTCCCCTCTACCCCGCCCCGCCATGTAATTGCCCGGCACGGGAGAGGCAGGGAGGGAGGGAGGGGGGGGGGGGGGTGTGGATAGACAGACAGGTGTGCGCCCTCTATTTAAACCATTGTTCTGGGCAGAGGGGGCAGGTCCATCGCGCCCGTTTTTAGCCCGAGCCCTAAGCACAGGAGAGGGAGGAGAGACACGGGAGGGGATCCCACCTCCGGGCTGTCTGTGAGAGTGAGAGAGAGAGAGAGAGAGAGAGCAGGGGGGGAAGCGTTCAGATCCATTTGGGAATCTCACTTGGGACGAACGAGTCCACCCCCCCCCCCCCCCCCCCCCCCCCCCCCGAGGCCGGCTGCAGAAGATACATATATATCTAGTCCGAGGGGTCGGTATGCGAGGAGGGATCGGCGACCGCGGCAAACCTGTGCAGACTATCCCGACCCGGCGATCGCCCACCGCGACACAGTCCAGTGAACCGCCGCTCCATCCCGTTCCGTGCGGAATAGCGGAGACTGCGAGGGAGAAGAGCGAGAGAGAGAGCTGAGAGCTGAGAGCTGAGAGCTGAGAGCTGGGAGCTGGGAGCTGGGAGCACAGAACACCGACCTCTCTCGCACAACGCAAGCAAGTTTCAACTCTCTTCGTGGCACACAGAGTGACATTGGCTGGAGCCGGCGACGGGCGTCCGGGAAGCTGACAGCTCTCCCTCCCCGCTCACGCAAAACCTCCCCCTGGATTACACCGGCGGCGGCGGCGGCCCGACCTTTTGCGGATTACCGGAGCGCAGCCCGCAGTTTCCCCGCACAATTCAGGATGCGTCTCCTGTCCACGCGTCTGAGCTACCTGTGAGTCTCCCCGCCGATGGGCTTGTGGTTTGACATGTGTTGTGATGTTGTGTGTAAAAGTATTTATTCTGGGGTGGGGGGGGTGGGAGGGGGGGACGGCTCAGCCCGCCTCGCTAACCCTGTCTCCTCCTTACAGATGCCTGCAGTTACTCGCCTTCTGCTTTCAAGCGCAGGTTGGTACCGATTTTTTTATTTTGTTTTACTTTTAATTTTCTTAAAGTGGTTTGTCCTGGTTGTGTTGTTGCCGTGTGGATTTAAAGCGTGCTCTCTCCCGAGAGGTAGCAGGCATTTGAAAACGGGATTCGGGGCTGGGAGCGGTAGATGTCATGAGTGTTTGTACAGGACTGGGGATCGGAAACTCGCAACTAAAGTGCTGGAGCAAAGCGGCCGACAACTACCTTTCCCTCGGCGGCTCAGGCAGCATCTGGGGGGGGGGGGGGGAGAGGGGGGGATATATATATATCCCCCTCTCTCTCTCTGTGGCTCGCTAGCCCTCAGTCTCCGGCAGCGGGTGGTTCGGTAATTCACTGACAGCGTCCCGTTTGAGGATCGGGGTCGGGACGGGAGGCGGGTCGTGAATGAAGAATCCCGGAGAGCAGAGGAAGGTGAAAACAGACTGAGAACGTGTGTGTGAGAGAGAGGAGGAATGCGCAGGCGAGGGGAGAGAGGGAGAGAAGAGAGAGAGGGAGGAACAGGAGAGAGGCCGAGAGAGAGAGAGAGAGACAGAGAGATTGAGAGACAGAGAGAGAGAGAGAGGGTGAGAGTGAGATTGAGAGAGATTGAGAGACAGAGAGAGGGTGAGAGAGAGATTGAGAGACACTGCGAGGGAGGGTAAGAGAGAGAGAGAGAGGGTGAGAGTGAGGTTGAGATTGAGAGATTGAGAGACAGAGAGAGAGAGAGATTGAGAGAGAGAGATTGAGAGAGGGAGAGATAGAGAGAGAGAGGGTGAGAGGGAGAGGGAGAGGGGGGGGAGAGAGAGAGGGGGGCAAGATGACAACATAGCAGAGAGAGGAGAAACGAGAGCGGATTGCGACTGGATGCGAGAACGGGGAATAAAACACACAAGCAGAGAGAGTGAGTGAGGGTGTGAGAGAGAGCGGACCACAACTGGGCGGCAGAGTAAATGAGATGGAAACGGAGAGAAGCAGATTGGGGGTGTGAGGGCGAGAGAGGAAAAGAATACTGCAGACAAGAGGAGAGAGCAGCGGAGATAGAGAGAGAGAGGGGAGACAGACAGGCCCGCGACAGATTAAAGGAGAGGAGGAAAGAGGGAATGCGTAAAAGAGGCAAGTGGAGGGAGAGACAGAGAGATGGGGGGGACAGGCTCCGGCAGAGCGACAGAATGAAGGAATCAGCCGGGGGGATGAAGAGGTGAATCGGGGCGGGCGGAGCAGCACGACAGACCGACGCGAAGCTGCCTGTTCCCGGCCCGGCCCGGCCCGGCCCCTGCACATGTTTATCCCATTAACGGCCCGCGGTATAATCTGATGGCATTGTGGCGGAGTTTGGGCTAAGGCTGGCTGTAATTGAAGGGACGGGAATGTCAGGACGCCTCAAGCCATCTACCCCTCACTCCCCTCCCACAGTCCGGCAACAGCTCCCACCCCCAGCCCCAGGAGCTCAGGTACTCCAATATATTCATAAATAGCACGAATAAAAGCAAGTGGAGAAAGGAAACTTTGGACAACCGTCAGGGGAGGGGAAGGGGGAGGGGGTCTCGCCGGGGAGAGAAATCACCAGGAGAGAAATCACCGAGTAAATAAATAACCAGGGCAAAGAAATAACCGTTAAAAAAAGGGAAATCACCGGGAAAAGAAATCACCAGGGAAATAAATAACCCGGAGAATTGGTAACTGGGCGAAACATAAACTGGGGAAATTAAACTGGGGGGGGGGGGGGTGTCACTAGGGATTCACTGGGGGGGGGGGGGGGGATCACGGGAGAGGTGATTGGGAGGGAAATCACATCGCAATTCACTGATAAATAAATCGCGGTTGTGAGAGATCACTGGAAGAATCAGGAGCGGGAATAACACTGGGAGAAGAAGCTGGGAATGGGGGGGGGTGAATCCCTGGGGAGGTGGCTAGCGGAATATCACTGGGGTGGGTGGGGGGGAGAGGAGGGGGGGTGGGGTATTGGCGACGGATTCACTCCCGCTTTGGTTCTCTCAAAAAGCGATTTCAACAAGCCGGCCTGCTGGAAGTGAGACAATCCTTGGGCTGAGGCTTCTGTTAATTGATTAGACCTTTTTTTAAAAAATAAAATAAAAATAAACATATGATGTGGATCCCCTGCAGGCGGTGCCTCGATGTGAAGGCGGCTGTCTGTATTTGTCATCGTTTAATGTCTATATGTATTGTATATTGTATTTTCTTTAAAGGTAACCTATCAGTCACCGCCTAATTTTACACAGCACGTCAGGGAACAGACCAGGCAGACGGACCGCCTCAGCAGGAAGCTAATCCGTATTTACCAACTCTACAGCCGCACTAGCGGCAAACACGTCCAGGTGCTGGGCAAGAGGATCAACGCCAAGGCGGAGGACGGCGACAAGTACGGTAAGCGGGGGCAAGAGGCTGGGGGGAGGAGGGGGGGGGGGAGGTGACGAGGACAGCATGTCTGGTGGTGGGGGGGGGGGGGGGGGCGATGGGGTGGTAGGGAGACAGGGAGAGGTGGAGGGAAGGGGGGGGGGGGGGGGGTTGACTCCGTACAGAATGAGAGGGGCCAGGGGGCCACAGTCTTAGAATAAAGGGGAGGTCATTTAAGACGGAGGTGAGAAACAACTTTTTTCACCCAGATAGTTGTGAATTTGTGGAATTCCCTGCCACAGAGGGCAGTGGAGGCCAAGCCACTGGATGGCTTTGGGGGAGAGTTGGATAGAGCTCTAGGGGCTAGTGGAGTCAAGGGATATGGGGGGAAGGCAGGCACGGGTTACTGTTTGGGGACGATCAGCCATGATCACAATGAATGGCGGTGCAGGCTCGAAGGACCGTATGGCCTCCTCCTGCACCTATTTTCTATGTTTCTATGAGATAAGGGAGGTCCTGCGGAGGTCGGAGGGGAATGGAGGGAGAGCGAGAGACACTGGGAGGAAAGGAGGGGGCATCAAGGGGAGAGAGAGGATGAGAGTAGAGAGATAACGAGCGAGATGGGGATGGGGGGGGGGGGTGTGGGTGGTGGGTACGTGCCGCAACAGGTCAGTAACATCCCGGTGAGAGGCTGCAGGCGTGGGGGACGGGAAATGCGGAGTTCCTCTCAACTGGGGGATCTGGGTGGGTATGGGCGAGTTGGGCCGAAGGGCCTGTTTCCGCGCGGTGCGTCTCCATGGCCCCTCTCTGGTTGCCGTTCATTTCCAGCAACACGCAGCCCGGGCGAGTCAGGGGAAGGGAATTTAAAATCTTTACAAAATCGGTTGGTTAGCACGCACCAAAGCGTTTCACTGTACCTTGGTACACGTGACATTAAACTTTAAAACAAAAACTAAATCAAGACGCGAGGACCTGCGGAGCCTGGAATCTTAAGCAAAATATAAAGTGGTGGAGGAAGTCAGCGGGTCGGGCAGCATCTGGAGAGGGGACGCACAGACGGCGTTTCGGGTCGGGACCCTTCTTCAGACGCCAAAGGGAATCGTCGTATGTCCCTTCCCCTTCCCAGATGCTGCCTGGGTCGCTGAGTTCCTCCAGCACTTTGCGCTTTCTCGAAAATAAATCCGTTTCAAAATCCGTCGACAAACAGCAGTAGAGGGTTTGGTTTAGTCAGGGTTCCCTCTTCGCGGGAGAGTTTGCCCGAGAGAGAGGAATTCACTTGGGCCTAACATTTCCACGTGGTCCCTTTACAGGCGCAACAAGCTGGAGTCGCCCAGCGGGACAGGAAGCATCTCTGGATAGAAGGGATGTTTGACGCTTCGGGTCGAGACTCCGCGTGAAGATGGTTCTCGACCTGAAAAGTCACCCGTTCCTTCTCTCCAGAGATGCTGCCTGCCCCGCTGGAGTTACTCCAGCATCTTGTGTCTATCTTCGGTTTAAACCAGTTCCTTCCTGCACATCCCCCCCCCCCCCCCCCACTCCCCCCTTTACACCGCGACGGCAGAGAGATGTTGCATTTCATTTTGGAGGCGCCTTTACAACACTAGCGCCGAGGGGCACCCACGTTGTTGAGGTGTACAAGATCACGAGGGGCATGGATGTGGGGGATGCAGCTTCTACACGCAGCAGGCTGCAGACGCTGGGATCCTGCGCGGAACACAGAGCGCTGGGTGAAGTCAGCGGGTCGCGCAGCGTGTGTGGTGCTGCAGCTCTTCAGCGGCTGAGTTGCTGCAGCTTTTTCCGTTCTAGTTTAGTTTTCAAAAGACATTAAAAAAAACCCGACTTTCAAAAGACATTAAAAAAAAATATATATATGATATATATATAGATATAGATATAGATATAGATATAGATATAGATATATATAGATAGATAGGGTTTAGAGGGATAGGGGACAAATGTAGACAAAAGGGACCAGCCCAATATGCCAAATTGGTCGGCATGGACAAGGTGGGCCGAAGGGTCTCGTCCAAAAACGTCACGGATTCCTTCTCTCCAGAGTTGCTGCCTGCCCCGCTGAGTTACACCAGCATTTTTTCTCAAACCGAAGGGCCTGTTTCGTGTTGTACAGCTCAAAGACTTAAAGGCTGTCTGAACTGAATCTTAAACATAGAAGCATAGAAACATAGAAATTAGGTGCAGGAGTAGGCCATTCGGCCCTTCGAGCCTGCACCGCCATTCAATATGATCATGGCTGATCATCCAACTCAGTATCCCGTACCTGCCTTCTCTCCATACCCCCTGATCCCCTTAGCCACAAGGGCCACATCTAACTCCCTCTTAAATATGGCCAATGAGCTGGCCTCAACTACCTTCTGTGGCAGAGAATTCCATAGATTCGCCACTCTCTGTGTGAAAAATGTTTTTCTCATCTCGGTCCTAAAGGATTTCCCCCTTATCCTTAAACTGTGACCCCTTGTTCTGGACCTCCCCAAAATCGGAAACAATCTTCCTGCATCTCGCCTGTCCAACCCCTTAAGAATTTTGTAAGGCTGCCTGAACTGAATCTTAAGCACAGAATCGCTCATTCCCCGAAGTCCGTCCAGAATGTATTTGACTGCAAAACCTGCCCCCTGTTTTTCCAACAATCTCGTTGCCCCTCCTTCCGCGACGACTCTCTGAATCCGGCGACAGCCCCCTAAATCGATACTCCAAGCCCCTTGCTGCCGAACGCATGGATCGATTCTGCTTGGGCGGAATTAATCAGCGGACGGCGTCGATCGGGGCTGTGGCGATAGCTTCCACAGATGGTGGCGATGTGCAAGAACGGAACGCTCGGCCGTTCGGCCCCTCCAGCCCGCCCTATCATTGAATGTCCATCCAAACCGTGCCCTCGCCTCCACTTTCCTATCTGTTCACCAGGCAACTGAACCATCCTATCACCAACTAGAGAGCGGTCCTACCTACCTCATTGGAGACCCTCGGACTGTCTTTAATCGGACTTTACTGGAGTTTATCTTGCACTGAACGTCATTCTCTTTATCCCATATCTGTACACTGTGGACGGCTCGACTGTTTCATGTATGGTCTTTCACTGACTACGGTGGAGGCCAAGTCATTGAGTATTTTTAAAGGTTCTTGATTAGTAAGGGTGTCAAAGGTTAGGGGACAGTTCCTTGTATCTACACTAGAATCACTCTTCCCTTATTAACGAACCATCTCTCATCGCCTCATTCCTTCCTCCATAAACTGGGGAGGGGGGAAAGCAGGAGAATAGGATTGAGAGGGAAATATAGATTAGCCAATGATTGAATGGGGAGAAGGCTCGATGGGCCGAATAGCCTGATTCTGCTCCTTTGTCTTATGGTGTTAACATGCCACCGATTCCCAGTGGCACTGGGATGTTTGCAGCATAAAACAAATTCATAACATGTGAAAGAGATGGTTTCTAGATCAGTTTATGGAGGAAGGAATGAGGCGCTGTGCGATGAGTGATGGTTCGTTAATAAGGGAAGAGTGATTCTAGTGTAGATACAAGGAACTGCAGGTGCTGGTTTACTCAAAAGGACACGAAGTGCTGGAGTAACTCAGCGGATCAGGGGGCAGCATCTCTGGAGAACGTGGATAGGCGACGTTTTGGGTCAGAACCCTACTTCTGACTTTAGTGCTCCTAATATGTAAGAATAGCGATATACTAAGAAGAAGGGTTCAATTTTCAATCAACATAAAGAGTTAAAGTTAGTTTCAGATTTGCGCCATATAATGTTGTCGACAAGGACAGTTAGCCTGAGGATTGGAGAATGGTCAAATCTCACGAGGTTTAGGTTTATTATTGTCACCCGTACTGAAGTGGAGTGAAAAGACCCAAACAGATCGGATAATACTACACATACACGCAATCAGGTCAAACTGGAGTAAATAGACACAAGGAGCCCAATCAATTGAGTAGGAGAGGAAAGGTATAAGATGAGAATAATGTAGCAACAAACGCCAAGAAAATGGCTATAACAGGTCTGATAGAGTTGTTAAAAAAAAAAAAAGTGAATATATGTCATTTACAGAGTGGGATTCGAGCCATTATACTGGGGGGGGGGGGGGGGGGGGGGGGGGGGACGTGAAATTGAACAAGTGCACGAAAGTGGCACCAGTGTAAAAGACCGACCATCGTCTTACTGAATGGTAACACGGGCATGAGGGGTGAATCACACTACAGCTTTCACTCCTTATGATCAACCGCAACACAGGAGGAGCAGCCAGGTGGCCATTGAGCCCGTTCTCAGAGCTAGGAGTGAATAATTGTTAAACGTACGGACAACGGAACAATGGCATTCTTACTTGCTGCAGCATAACTGGCCCATTAAAAAAAAAGCAATAACACCTAAAATATAATGATGACAAATAATTCAATAGATTATTATCCGTCATTCAAGGCGACACCTATCATTTGTCAGGATTTGTGCCTCCGCCTCTCTTTTCCGGTTTTCTCGCCCCCACACCCCCCACTCTGTCAGTCTGAAGAAGGGTCCTGACCCGAAACGGCAGCGTCTGCCCATTCCCTGCACAGAGGCTGCCTGGCCCCCTGAGTTCCACCAGCATTTTGTATTTTGCTGACGATTCCAGCATCTGCAGTTTCTCGAGTCTCCAAGCCAACCTGTTTATTCCAACTCTCTGACTATGTATGAGCCATTCCATTCAGTCTCCCCTCATCCCAAGGAATGAAAGAACCATTGTTACATCTCCTTCAAGGCAAGTATATTCTTCCTTCAGTCAGGTCACCAAACCTGTAACAGGTGTGATTGCACCAAAGCACCATATAATTACAGCGAGCCTTCTTCACTGATGCATTCCAACCTCCCTGTTATAAAGGCTAACGTACCATTTGCTTTCTTAATTGCTCTCTGCAGTTACATGTTAAGTTTTTGTGATCCTTGTATAAGAACACCCATATCCTCTAAAATAACAACATTTAGTGGTCTCTCCTCCTTATATTTTCCATTCTTCATACCAAAGTGAATAATTGCTCATTTCCTCCCACCGTTCCCACCTCAGCTAATCATTGAACTCCATTGCAGCCACTTTGCTTCCTCATATGTTCTTTTCTTTGCATAATTGATTGTGGTCGAGTTGGCTTGTTGGAAATTTGATTAACGTGCTCCTAGCAACTGGTACTGTAATGGGAAGGGTTCTTAATGCTCTGGCAGAGATCACAAGTACACAACTGGCACTTCTGAGCTAATACGGAATCAGAGATGAAGGGGAGCTAGTAGGAGTTACTTGAGGCGTTACCCAGGGTAGGTGAACCAAGGACCACAGGACATGGGTTCAAGTTGTGACGGGAAGGATTTAATAGGAAGCTGAGCGGCAACTTTTTCACACGGAGGGTGGTGAGTATGTGGAATGAGCTGCCAAGGGTGTGGTTGGGGCAGGTACTAAAACACCATTTGGACAGGTACATGGATAGGAAATATTTAGAGACATTTGGGCCAAACGCTGGCAAATGGAACTAGCATAGATGGGGCATCTTGGTCGGCACGGACTGAAGGGCCTATTTCCGTGCTGCTCTATGACTAAGCCACATTATTATTGTAAGGGTATTCCAAAACCAGAAAATTAGCTTGGTGACTGAAGAAACGTTACCGCTGCAGGATTTTTGTGATTGTACAGCACGGCATCTAAGAATGGTCACTGCCATGGAGGCTGCTGATTCCCCGAGGGCCCCATGTGACATGTGTGCGGCTTGATGTATTGCTTAGTGTGAGTCAGTGGTACGAAGCCTTTTTTCAGAGAGCATCGGATGCATGGGTACGCAAGCTTGGGATTCACTACCTTAAATGTGACTGTTGGAGCAATTGGGATTTTAGCAGCCGTTCAGCAGATTCTGTGAATATTTCCCGGATTAACTCTGCAAATTGCATTTCTTGAATCCGTTGCGGTGGGATTAAAACTCGTTTTTTTTCCAGGACTGTTGGTGACGGGGAGCAATTCGCAGTTATAAGTATTCACATTCAAATAGAATCACATTCAGGAGACAAGAGGAACTGCAGATGCTGAAAGCTGGAGCAAAAAGCAAAGTGCTGGAGAAACTCAGAGTGTCAGGCGGCATCTTTGGAGGAGTGTATTGAATATTATGAGGCGTTGACACAGAAGGAGGCGCAGCACATGCCCGCAGATAGTGAAGCGATGAGCTGCATTTGTGCTATAACACTAGCATGGTACATAACAGGGCCTCTCCACAATAGCATTATGATTGCAAAGTAAATACAGATGCTGTTCCCATGCGGGTGTCAGAGCGCGGAGGGGAACGATTAACTACTGCTCACCAAAACTGTGAATGCAGTGTGAATACAACATAAATGTTTTGAAATGTGAGGAGATACTCAGAGTGGATCTACCACTGCCTGGTGTGCAGCTGATGCTCAGCAAAGTACTCGGGGGGAAGAGTACACCTTCTGCAGTTGTATAGGGCTCTGGTGAGACCACATCTGGAGTATTGCGTACAGTTTTGGCCTCCTAATTTGATGAAGGACACCCTTGTGATTGAGGCAGTGCAGCGTAGGATCGCAAGGTTGATCCCTGGGATGGCGGGACTGCCATATGAGGAAAGATTGAAATGGCCAGGCTTGTATTCACTGGAGTTTAGAAGGATGAGGGGATATCTTGTAGAAACATATAAAATTATACAAGGACTGGACAAGCTAGATGCAGGAAAAATATTCCCAATGTTGGGAGAGTCCAGAACCAGGGGCCACAGTCTTAGAATAAAGGGGAGGCCATTTAAGACTGAGGTAAGAAAAAAGAATTTCACCCAGAGAGTTGTGAATTTATGGAATTCCCTGCCACAGAGGGCAGTGGAGGCCAAATCACTGGATGGATTTAAGAGAGAGTTGGATAGAGCTCTAGGGGCTAGTGGAGTCAAGGGATATGGGGAGAAGGCAGGCACGGGTTATTGATTGGGGACGATCAGCCATGATCACAATGAATGGCGGTGCTGGCTCGAAGGGCTGAATGGCCTCCTCCTGCACCTATTTTCTATGTTTCTATATGTTTGCACAACCTGGCATTAGAACGGCATTGAAGTCATTTGAACAGGTTCTTGGCTAGGAAAGGTTTAAAGGGATACGAGCCAAATGCTTGCAGGTGGGACTGGCGTAGATGGGGCACCTTGCTCGGCATGGGCAAGTTGGGCCGAAGGGCCTGTTTCCACGCTGTGTGGCTCTATGATTTTCCATGACTCTATAACCGTGGGATCTTCCTGTTGTTATTTAAGAACATGGGCTCCCATTAGCAAAAGCTTTCACTTCAGGAGCACGGCTTGACAAATTACAGTCAGGGTTATCCTTTCATTTACTACCTTAGCTCACTGGCTACTGATACCTTGATCGCTGTAATGTATATTCTACACATTGAATGGCAGAGTTGATCATAGATGCCGAGATTAGTGTTGTGCAGTGTTCAAGACCTAATGGTTGCTGGGAAGAAGCTGTTCTTGAACCAGGGGGTCAGGGTTTTCATGCTCCTGTACCTTCTTTCTAATGGTAGCGGCAAGATGAGAGCGTGGCCAGGGTGGTGAGGGTCCTTGATGATATTAGCAGTCTTTTAGAGGCAGCTCCTTCCGTAGATCCATTCAATGGTGGGGAGGTCAGTACCTGTGAAATACAGCTCAATATCCACCTCTTGGTTCTTTGACGTTCTAAAATGTGTTATAGAAACATGGAAACATAGAAATTAGGTGCAGGAGCAGGCCATTAGGCCCTTCGAGCCTGCACCGCCATTCAATATGATCATGGCTGATCATCCAACTCAATATCCTGTACCTGCCTTCTCTCCATACCCACAAGGGCCACATCCAACTCCCTCTTAAATATGGCCAACGAACTGGCCTCAACTACCTTCTGTGGCAGAGAATTCCACAGAGTCACCACTCTCTGTGTGAAAAACGATTTTCTCATCTCGGTCCTAAAAGACTTCCCCCTTATCCTTAAACCTCCCTGCTCTTGTACTCAAATCCTTTTGCTATGAATGCCAACATACCATTCGCTTTCTTCACAGCCTGCTGCACCTGCATGCCTACTTTCAATGACTGGTGTACCATGACACCCAGGTCTCGCTGCATCTCCCCTTTTCCTAATCGGTCACCCTTCAAATAATAGTCTACCTTCCTGTTTTTGCCACCAAAGTGGATAACCTCACATTTATCCACATTATACTGCATCTGCCATGCATTTTCCCACTCACCCAGTCTATCCAAGTCATCTTGCAGTCTCCTAGCATCCTCCTCACAGCTAACACTGCCCCCCAGCTTCGTGTCATCCGCAAACTTCGAGATGTTGCATTTAATTCCCTCGTCCAAATCATTAATGTATATTGTAAATAGCTGGGGTCCCAGCACTGAGCCTTGTGGCACCCCACTAGTCACTGTCTGCCATCCTGGAAAGGACCCGTTCACTCATACTCTTTGCAGTTATGAAGTACAGTCACTTATAATGTAGGATACAGGTTGCTCATATGCATCCCCCACATACAGCAGCCTGATAACGATCAGATAATCTGTTACGGTGATGTTAGTTGAAAGATAAACAGTGGTTGGGATTCAGAGGCAAACTCTCCTGCTCTTACATAGTAATTTCACATCTACCTGACAGGCTGAAAGCTGAGCTTGAATTTAACAGCTCATTTGAAAGGCAACATCTCCTGCTGATTAACACTCCCTCCCTCCCTCCGCACAACCCCAGGATGTCAGTCATGGAGAACTCAGCCTCTTGAGTCGGCAGGAGAGGATCCCCAGCCAGAGCATGCAGACCTGACTAGTTGAGGTTCGGCATGTATCAGGTGAGGACGGGACTAATCCCAACCGTGTCCACCTTCATGGTTCAAAGAAGACACAAGGGACTGCAGGTGCTGGTTTACTAAAAAAAAAGAGACAAAGTGCTGGAGTAACTCAGTGGATCAGGCAGCTTCTACGAAGAACATGGGGAGATGACGTTTCAAGTCGGGACCCTTCTTGAGATTTATCAGTCCAAATGTCCCGACCCAAAACGTCACCTATCCATGTTCTCCAGAGATACTGCCTGGCCTGCTGATGTCTTTGTGTCCAGCACTTTGTGTCTTCTCTTCATAGTTTAATAATTGGCCATCAATACAACCCAGCTCATAAAGAACGAATGGAGTCACAATAGGATAGTCAACTACATGAGGGGATGGAAGAAAGCAGAGCACCACTCGGGCTATTGAATGGCTCCGTATAAAACACTTGGGTGGAAACAAGTGTTCTATGTCTGACCCTGGGAGTGTGATGGGACACTGTAGGGGGAGCTTCAGTCTGTGTCTGATCCAGGGAGTGTATGATGGGATGGTGTAGAGGGAGCTGCACTCCGTGTTGGTTCATGCTGTCCCTGCACTGTGTTTGAGGATACTTGGTCTGTGAACTAGCTTGTGCTCCCTTCTGCAGCAGGATTTGAACATAGCAGGACTCTCTATGCTCAGGTGGTCATTCTGTGTGGTTTTTTGCTTACAGCTAAACTGATCGTAGAGACGGACACGTTCGGAAGCAGAGTCCGCATCAAAGGTGCCGAGTCTGGGTTTTACATTTGCATGAACAAGCGAGGAAAGCTGATCGGAAAGGTAAGGCTCAATGTGGGAGTTACTGCCGACGGGCGAGTGGATGGGAGTTCGGAGCGTGGGGCAGGGAGATTGAGGGGGAACAGAGCAAACGTTTGGAAAAGTGGCAGAGAGAGCAAAATGGGGAAGAGACGGATACCTGAAATAGCCCATGACCAATTATCATTAACATTTTACATGGCATTTTGAATCCAATGGAAAGCGATGAACCAGTGATAATAATTAGAACTGTGATGAACCGGTGATGATAATTAGTGCAGCACTTGTTGATACTGTACAAAGCCACTGCAGAGCTGAAGAATCAGAAACAGTGATAGCAGAAGGGATGGGGCGAGCAGCGACTGGTTGTGGAGGGGGAGGTGGAGAAATTGAGAGGTATTCTTATTGGTTTGTCATTGCGCCAAGATACAGTGAAAAGCTTTGTTTGCGTGTTATCCAGTCAAATCATTCTATACACGAGTACAACAGGTAGTGCAAAGTGAAAAATACCATATAGTGTTACAGCGTTAAAGAGAAAACGCCTAAGATCAGCAATGAGGTGGTTGGAAGATCGGGTCCCTTACAGCCTAGCTTATGGAAGGACCATTCAGTAGCATAACAGCAGCGGGAAAGATGCTGTCCTGAATCTGGTGGTACGTGCTTTCAAGGTTTTGTACCGACGGGAGAGTGGATGTCTGGCAGAAATGGAGCAAATCGGAGAATGGCAATTCAGACAGTCACCGTACTAATGAATTGGAGAGGTTAATTAGCAGCGGAAACAAAGAGAACCAGTGAGGCGGATGAGAGATCTCAGGACTTGGTGAGGGGTAGGAGGAAGGTTCATGGTGAGTTTCCAAAGTGCATGGGGGGGGGGTTTGAATTAAACAGCTCACTCTGCATCAACACCCCACACGGCAGCTTAATGGTTGGACAGGAAGCAGCACTAGGGTTTTGCCTTCCCTTACCATTGCCCAGGTTTCAACACTTTAAACAATTAGAGACACAAGGAACTACAGATGCTAGAATCGTAAGCAAAGCGCAAAGTGCTGGGGGAACTCAGTGGGTCAAGCAGCATCTGTGGAGGGAATGGACAGACGACGTTTTGGGTTGGGACCTTTCGTCAGACAATTGCTTTGTCTCCCATGCTGTATTTTATTTTACTAACAAATATATTTCAACTTGTGTTAAAACAGAGGGAAAATGTGTTCCTCTTATTGCACGCCCTCCCTCGACCTGCTCCCTCTTCTGAACTCTACTAAATTAAGTAATACTAAATTAAATCTGAGAGGAGGGACAAGAGACTCCAGATGCTGGAATCTTGAGCACAAACAAACGAGAGGAACTCAACAGGCCAGGCAACATCTGTGGAGGGAATGGACAGTGGAAGTTTCATCTGGGCTGCAGTAACGTCGTCTTTTCATTCCCTCCACAGAGGCTGCCCGACCCATTGAGTTCCACTAGCACGGGTCTATTTGCTCAAGATTGCAGCCATCTGCAGTCTGTTGTGTCTTCACGTCATTATTTGCTATAATTCTGCCAGTGGGATGATTAGATGATTAGGATATGTAAAGATCAGTCTCAGCCTCTCCTTACGATAGACTTAGTTATTTATATAGGGAAAGCATATTATGCAAAGAGTGCGGCTTGGCGGAAGTAGTCAATGAAAAGGGTAGTGGTCTCGAGGGAAAGTAATTTACAGGGCTACTGGTGCCAGTGGAATTTAAGGCCGGGATTCGATGTCCACTGCGAATGGAGAAGTGGCACCCTTCTCCTGCAGCCCTGCATAAAGTCACAGAGCTGTGCAGCATGGAATGGGCGTTTTGGCCCACCCTGACAACGAGAACCAAGTTTGCATTCTGTCCCTCATTTACCAGCTCTGGCCCATATCCCTCTCAACCTTTCTTTCCAAATATGTCCAAGTATTTTTCTTTTTTTTAAAAAAACAAAACAAATTTTAGGTACATCGTAACAGAAAATAATGATTAACATTTTATGCATGGTGACATACATGCTTCGATCCAAGGATAAGCTATCAATAGCCCCACGTGTAGATTTGTTGCAGTGTTAAGTATTTGGAGAGCTGGCTATTTGTGTTGAATGTTGGGAGCTGGAGACTGATTTGAAAGAATCAGATGAGTATTTTAGTTTAGAGATACAACATGAAAGCAGACTCTTCGGTCCACCAAGTCCACAGTGACCATTGACCACCCGTTCACACTAAGTTCTATGTTATCCCAATTTCACATGCACTCCCTACACACTAGGGGCAGTTTACAGAGGCCAATTAACTTACATCCCTGCACGTCTTTGGGATGTGGGAGGATACAAGAGCACACAGAGGAACCCCACATAGCTGACATCTGAAACATTAACTCTGTTTCGTGTTCCACCGATGCTGCCTGACCCACTGAGATCTCGGCACGTTCTGTTTATTGTTAGAAATGCGGCTGGAGTCGATTCGCCGTGAAACTAATCTGAGGCTGTTCTCCTCTTTACACAGCGAAGTGGCAAGAGCAAGGATTGTGTTTTCACTGAGATTGTCCTGGAGAATAACTACACGGCACTGCAGAACGCCAAGTACGAAGGCTGGTTCATGGGCTTCACCCGCAAAGGAAGACCCAGGAAAGGGTCGAAGACCCGGCAGCATCAGAGGGAGGTGCACTTCATGAAGAGGTTGCCCAAGGGCCACCTGTCCACGCAAGACAACCACAGACACTTTGAGTTCATCAACTATCCATTCTCCACCAGGACTAAACGCACCCGACACTCCAGGCCTCGATAGAAGCAGCCACCCACCTCAACAATAACCTCGCTCCAATAATTACAACCAAAAATACAGGACTTTAGCCCCTTTTTTAAAAAAAAAAGATAAATGAAGAGGCTTTATTTTTTTACGCCACGCGACCCAATGTGACCAGACGAGCGGGTGGTTGGTTAAAATAATTCAGCAAGGAAAGGACTGGGGCACAAATGGATTCTGACAGGGGTAAAAGAAACTCTTTGGACTCCGAGCCACCAGCCCAAGCTGCTCCACGCTCACCTGAGTTAGGATAATGGTGTATGTATATAATGAGTTAATTAGACATTGGAGGGAGAAGAGCAAAAGAGAGATTGCTCACATTCTCTTCAGATGCTGTTTTGGGAACTCTTAAGATTGACATCCAGGGGAGTGGAACGGCAAGAATCTACCAGAGCGCAGATCATTCTCCACCAAACACTCTCCCTGGATGCTGCTATCAGTCGTTCACTGTGCAACCGCATCTACTGAATCTCAGCAGAGATCTGGTGCAGCAAAGGATTGCAGCCCCACCTGACTTTCTTCTTGATACTCTCTTCATTTTCTTAATTACCTTTCCCCCCCCCCCCCCCCCCCCCCCAGCAAAACACTGTATCACTGCCAAGAGACTGGCACCATTTTTATATCCTTTTTTTTTGTGAAGAATTGTGTAAGATATTTTTTAATGGTGAGAATATTTATTTAGTAACTGTATTAAATTTGTACTAGTTTACAGAAAGCAATTTCTGTGTGACGTTCGCTGTAACAAAGGATGTGCTAGATGCCAGGGATTATTCTCCGAGTGACACTCGCGCTCCCATCGTTACAGAATAACTAACGCAGCCCAGAGAGGAAACCCGAGGGAGAGGGGGATGGTGAATGAAACGAGAGGGGTACAGACTTAACACGAGAAAATAACGAGAACAAATGAAAGGAAGAAAGAGGTTAGGGATAGTTAGGGACGGGAATGGTTGTTTAATGTATCCAATGCCAACACTGCCAATACATTCACAGGTACATTGATAGGAGAGGTTTAGAGGGATCCGGGTCAAATGTGGGCAGGTGGGACCAGCGTAGACGGGGCATCTTGGTCGGAATGGGCAAGTTGGGCCCTAAGGGCCTGTATGACTCTTAACACCATGGCATCTGGAGCGCCTCCTTGCAAACTATTTTAATTTCTCTTCCCTTTCCCATACTGATCCTCAGCCTCCTGCACTGCCAAGGTGAGGCCAAACACAAACTAGATGAACAACACCCTCTTATTCTGCCTGGATAGTCTACAACCCAATCGCATGAACAGTGGATTCTTCAGTTTCACATCACCCACTCAATTCCTTTCTCTCTCCTTCTGACCTACCCATGCTCACCTATTTCCAATCTGACCCAGCCCACTATAAACTAGTTTATTTCCCCTTCCCACACCAACCCCATCTTCCCTTCACCCATAAACCTCTCTCACTGGGTCCCCTATGCTCTTCCCCGCTCTTCCGACCTGCACACATCCTTTCCTTATTTGGTTCCACTCTTCCTTTCTTATTAGATTCCTTCGTCTACAGCCCTTTGTTAGCTTTACTTATCACCTCCCAGCCCCTGTTGCTATCTCTCCGCTTCCCTCTCCCCCACCTACCTCCATCTGTTAATCAATCACTTCCCACCTGGATCCATCTAGCATTTGCCAACCCTTTTCCCTCGCCTCGTTATACTGGCCTTGCCCCTCTACACTATCAGCCCAGATGAAAAGTTTGAGCTGAACCAACTGTCCACCTCCCTCCACAGTTGCTGCCGGACCCACTGAGCTCTTCCAGTAGTTTGTTTTTATGCTCCAGATTCCATCATCTGCAGTCTCTTGTGTCAACAGAAACAACCATTATGGAATCTTATTGCATTTGAATGTAATAATGACATTCTTTCACCTGGATCCTCATTTGAGAAATTGTTACAGTTATCGCTGACAATATACGTTGCAAAATCACTCTTTAGAAAATGACACATAAAAAGAGTGACAAAGAAACACAAAGCAATAGAAAAGGGCAGATATACTGTGTATAAAGATTAATGCAACTATCCTAATGGGGCGGGTGGATAGATAAATAGATAGGCAGACAGTTAGGTAGAGAGAAATCGAGAGTCAGAAAAATAGATGCATAAACACTATAAAACTAGTTTTAAAAATGTGGGAAATTTTTCCTTTTCAAATGAGGAAAATCGTGAGCATATTATACTTAAATGTATGTTTCCACATAAAAATGAAGAGTTAAAATTTTCCTCCTGATAGATGCACATATCAGATAGATAGAGAATCAGAAAGGCATAATTACTGAGAATAGAAAAATGCAGCTAAATTGAATATATTTCTAACTGGTGACTTTGACCATGACAGCTGATCTGCTGTCTGGCTCTGTGTATAAATCCTACACTTTACAACACTGTTTGAAGTTGCCTTCTTTTTGTCGTTACCCATCTCAACACTTCCTTCAATACACGGGGGTTATATGTTGCATTTTGCTACGACCTTCGATGGAATCATTAGTAACACTTACAGATGAAAACCAGAGTGCTGGAGGAACTCAGTGGGTCAGGCAGCGTTACTGAAGTGAATGGACCAAACGTTTCAGGTCGAGACCCTTCATCAGTCTGAATAATGGTCCTGACCAGAGACATCAACTATCCACTCCATCGACAAATGCTGTCTGACTCGCTGAGTTCCTCCAGCACTCTGTTGTTTTGATCAAGGTCCCAGCATCTGCAGTCTCTTGTGTCATCTATGAACATATGCCTGGAATGTATACAAGTGCAGAGTGGAGTACTATCAATGTTGGGTACACGGGGAGAATTCATGTTTAACTCGCACTGTTCCTGCACTGGGAGTATTTTATGGGAGTGTGCAGAGGGAGTTTTACACTGTATCTAGCCTATGCTCACCTGTCATGGCTGTGATTGATAGGTTGCTATAGAGGGAATTTTACTCTGTACCAAATCCATATTTCCTGGGAGTATTTGACGGGACAACGTAATGGGAGCTTTAATCTGCACCTCACCAAGCTATTTGAACAGAGATACGGATGTACTGATATGTGCATCCAATTGTCCCTTCCCCAGGTGGAAACTGTGCAGGTCTCCCTGAGTGTTTTGCTCCTTACATTTCTGCATCTGGGTGCAGCCAGCACTCTTGATAGTTCTGTCTGAGATGTAACCTAACAATTGTTTGCAGGCATCCATTAACTTGCGCAAGTCATCATTCTTACATTGCTGGTTTACACAAGGGTGGTAATTGGCATTTCAACTGTGCGGGGAACACATCTCCGCCTAACCTATACAGTTTCCAATTTCTCTCGGGATACATAACACTGGACACGATTCCTCTTTTGAATCTGGGGTCTGGGCAACTATCTGACCTGGATATATATGTCACAATTTGTACTTAACCTAGTGTGTTCAGTTCAAAACTTGAGAACATTGTATCAGAAGCAGAGGCACTTGAAGCTGAGTTTTATTAACACAGGGGGACCTGACCATCAATGCTCTTCTATTGACAATTTTGAAGCATTTTAAATATTTGATTTCAACAAGGTCAAGTTTGTCAATTGAATATTACCAGGCATGGAGCTTCAAACTATATTTGTCTCTGTAATTATCCAATGGTTCATCAAATCAAGATTCTTTTATAGACAGCAAATACCATAAATGGATCAGAAATCATCTCAATTAAACATATACGTACTTAGCAACTGTAGCAAGCATTCTCAATGCAAATCGCCACAACATGAACTAATCATTTATTATACAGTGCCCTCCATAATGTTTGGGACAAAGACCCATCATTTATTTATTTGCCTCTGTACTCCACAATTTGAGATTTGTAACAGAAAAAAAAAAATCACATGTGGTTAAAGTGCACATTGTCAGATTTTAATAAAGGCCATTTTTATACATTTTGGTTTCACCATGTAGAAATTTCAGAAGTGTTTAAACGTGGTCCCGCCCCATTTCAGAGCATCATAATGGTTGGCAACACAGCAATGTCGTGCAAATGAAAGTTTAGTATTTTGTTGCATATTCTTTGCTTGAAGTCTGCGATTCATGGACATCACCAGTTGCTGGGTGTTTTCTCTGGTGAAGCTCTGCCAGGCCTGTATTGCAGCCATCTTTAGCTTACGCTTATTTAGGGAGTTAGTTCCCTTCAGTTTTCTCTTCAGCATATAAAAGGCATGCTCAATTGGGTTCAAATCGGGTGATTGACTTGGCCACTCAAGAATTGACCATTTTTCAGCTTTGAAAAACTCCTTTGTTGCTTTAACAGTATGTTTGGGATCATTGGCTTGCAGTAAAATGAACCGCCGACCATTGAGTTTTTGAGGCATTTGTTTGAACTTGAGCAGATAGGATGTATCTATACACTTCAGAATTCATTATGCTACTACCATCAGCAATTGTATCATCAATGACGATAGGTGTGGAGGTCTTCCTTGGCCTGCCAGTCCCTTTGCGATTAGTAAGCTCACCAGTGCTCTCTTTCTTCTTAATGATGTTCCAAACTGTTGATTTTGGTAAGCTTAAGGTTTGGCTGCTGTCTCTAACAGTTGTATTCCTGTTTCTCAGTCTCATAATGGCTTCTATGACTTTCATTGGCACAACTTTGGTCCTCATGTTGATAAACAGCAATAAAAGTTTCCAAAGGTGACGAAAAGACTGGAGGAAAGACTCAGTGTTGAGAGCTCTCTTATACCTGTATTGAGGCAATTAAACACACCTGAGCAATTACAAACACCTGTGAAGTCATGTGTCCCAAACATTATGGTGCCCTGAAATAGGGGGACTGTATAAACACAGCTGTAATTTCTACATGGTGAAACCAAAAAGTATAAAAATGGCAAATAAATTATGATGGGTCTTTGTCCCAAACATTAGGGAGGGCACATTATAATAGACACTATATTGTATCAATCCCCAGCATCCTGTTCCTCTGCCTACGCTTACAATGCAAACCTCCCGTGTAAACAAGGCATATTCCCTTCAATCTACTGCAATGCCTGCACTGCCAGGCAGACTATTACAGCCTGACATTAATTGATTTCAATATAAACTGGAATTTACAAAGTACGTGGAAATGTAAAAATAATGATTGTCAGAGTAAAGTTATTATTTTATCTGATCAAAACCGGCGAGAGAAAAACACTCTTTCTGCCAATTAACTCCCGTCCTCTAATCCTGATTCACATGAAGACTGTCTTGGGTCTCAGTTCCCCAGCTTGGATTTCACTCTAGTTACCAGGAATCCCAGCTGCCAATTGGTGATAAATCTATTATTAACCCATTTGCTTTGCAGAGCATACTGTGTGTGTTGTGTTAATGGCTGCTGGCAGGAAGCTGTCTTAGAGTGGGAGGGTTAATTGGCAATATCACTTTGGCAATATCACAGCCACCAGCAGCAGCAGGCATGGAGGTGTCAGCGAGCATCAGGGATCCCAGATTCTCAGCGGAACCCGTAGATGGTTGAATCAGAAATTAGAACCAGACACAAGCTGACGCTACGTGCAAAGAAAAGCGCGTATCAGACTTGTATTAAGGCAGCCAGTAGTCCCCACCACTGCACGGCGAGCATACTGACCGGTTGCATCGTGGCCTGGTTTGGCAACTTGAAAGTTCAGGTGCGGAAAAGACTGCAAAATGTTGTGAACACTGCCCAGTCCATCACGGGCTCTGACCTCCCCACCATCGAAGGAGCTATCGAAGTCGCTGCCTCAAAAAGGCGTCCATCATCATCAAAGACCCTCACCATCCTGGCTACACACTCGTTTCTCCATTGCCATCGGGAAGAAGGTACAGGAGCCTGAAAACTGTAACGTCCAGGTTCAGGAACAGCTTCTTCCCGACATCCATCAGGCTATCAAACATGACAATAAATAAGCTCTGAACTACAACAAACTATTATTATTATTGCACTGTATTTGTTTATTTATTGAGTATGTGTGCATGTGTGTATATATACACACTCAACTTTTTTTTCTCCCGTTATGTACTATGTTTACATATTCTGTTGTGCTGCAGCAAGTAAGAATTCAATTGTCCTATCTGGGACATATGACAATAAAATGCTCTTGACTCGTGAGGAGTGTTTAATTGTCATACCAGCAACAGAAAAATTACATTAATGCGGTAACACACAAATAAATATAAAATAATCAATAATACAAAACAATTAATAATCAGTAATACTCTGCAAGCAGAACATAATGGTGCAAACAGAACAAAATCCATAGTGGATTGTAGGTGGTAAGGTAGTGTTGTGGTTAGTGTTGTACCATGTTCAAGTGTCTGATGGTCAGTTCAAGCTGTTCTTGAACCTCTAGCTCATGGTATTCAGGCTTCTCCACCTTCTTGCCGATGGTAGAAGTGGGGTGAGAGCGTGGCCAGGGTGGTGTGGGTCTTTGATGATGTTGGCTGCCTTTATGAGGCAACGCCTCCTGTAGATCCCCTTTGGGAAGGAGTTCAGTACCGGTGATAGATCAGGCAGTGTCTGCTACGTTGATTGCCATTTAGTGTTTCCTTGTTATATCTCTAAACTAAACAACAAGGCCCTCCAAGGCTAAATCGACAATGACCAGGTGTTTATTCTTAAGTTGTGGTAAAAGATATAAAAGTAGCTAGAACATTAGACCGTGCTTCCTCCCAAATAACGGTACGGAATCTTTTATGTACGACTGAGATGGCTGGTGAGCCTCATCTGAGAGATGGCAGTGCCTGAGAGTGTGGTGTTCCCTCCCTGCTGCCCTGGAAACATCAGCTGCGATCAAGTGCTCAGGCTTTAGAAATGGGACTTCACCCCACAATACAGTGACTCAGGGAGAAAAGAGCTACTCAGAGTCACGACTGATATCCTATATTTGTGAAGAAGCCAATTAAGTTTATAAATAGGCCACTAATTTGATCTGCAACACATCTACACCCATGATGTGCATAGCAGGAAGTCGACCTATTCCAGTCGGCATCTGATACACATTAGTGAGATGAACGGTCAGTTGGCCAATTCTGCTTTGGCCTAGGGAGGAAGAATCTGGGACAGAGTAACAGGAGAACTTGCTGCTGAAACGACATCGTATCCACTTGAAAACCTGCCACAGCCAGTCAGAGCCTTGCTCTTCTCAGCTCAATTTACGAATGGTTCATTCAATGAAACCCCATTTCCTCAAGTCTGCCGACAGTGTCTGCTGGTATCGTATGCTCCACGCTCAACGGCACAAATTCACAGCCTTCTCTGGGGCACCGGTTGCCACACAGTTTGCAGCCCAATGTTTTTAAATCCTTAAACAAATTTAAACCGTGATTCATAACTTAACAAATATTGTGGTAGTGTCTCCAGGGTAATAACAAAAATAGAAGGGAGCTTAGTTTAGTTTAGAGATGCAGCATGCAACAGGCCCTTCAGCCCACTGAGTCCATGCCAATCATCAATCACCCATTCATGCTAGCCCTACGAGGCTGCAGGGTGACTTGGATAGGTTGGGCGGGTGGGCAGATGCATAGCAGATGCAGTATAATGTGAATAAATGTGAGGTTATCCACTTTGGTGGCAAGAACAAGAAGGCAGATTACTATCTGAATGGTGTCAGGTTAGGAAAAGATGAGGTGCAACGAGGCCTGGGTGGGCTTGTACACCAGTCACTGAAAGTAAGCATGCTGGTACAGCAGGCAGTGAAGAAAGCTAATGGCATGTTGGCCTTCATAGCAAGAAGATTTGAGTATAGAAGCAAAGAGCTCCTTCTGCAGTTGTACAGGGCCCTGGTGAGACCACACCTGGAGCATTGTGTGCAGTTTTGGTCTCCTAATTTGACGAAGGACATTCTTGATATTGAGGGAGTGCAGCGTAGGTTCACCAGGTTCCCTCCGAGGGCAGTGGAGGCCGATTCACTGGATGCATTCAAAAGAGTTGGGAATTCTCTGCCACGGAAGGCAGTGGAGGCCAATTCACTGGATGTTTTCAAGAGAGAGTTAGATTTAGCTCTTAGGGCTAATGGAATCAAGGGAAATGGGGGAAAAAGCAAGAACAGGGTACTGATTTTGGATGACAGCCATGTTCATATTGAATGGCAGTGCTGGCTCGATGGCTGAATGGCCTACTCCTGCACCTATTTTCTACATTTCTATGTTGCCCCACTTTCTCATCCACTTCCTTAAAAATAAGGGTAACATTTTTTTTACAGCTGTCAACCAGCTATAAACCTGCACATCTTTGTGATGTGTGTTCTAAGACAAGGTTTTTCATTATTTCACCATGGGTGATATTGGTTAGAGTTTGGTCAGAGAGTTATGTCTTAAACGTGGAGAAGTGATGTTTGGGGGCCAGAGAGCTTGAGGGAAGGGAATCGAGAGCTTGACACCCAGTCAGCTGAAGACGCAGCCAGCGTATCACTTGCAATTCTCAATCATCAATTGCACTGAATCTTGCACTTCTGGAGTGGATTACCCCGAGCTCTCGCCGGCTGCAGCTGAAGATGTGCAAACACACACAAAGGGCTGGAGGAACTCAGCTGGTCAGGCAGCATCTTGGGAGGGACTGGACAGAAGACCTTTCGGGTCGGTGCCTCAAACAAAAAGAAGAAAGGTTACATTGATGTGGTACAGGACTCTGAGACTGTAGCCATGACACATAATTGGATAAAGATAGACACAAAAAGCTGGAGTAACCCAGCGGGGACAGGCAGCATCTCTGGAGAGACGGAATGGGCGACGTTTCGGTTCGAGACCCTTCTTCAGACCTTTGTCTAAATCAGGGTATAAATGGCACTCGAGAGCTTTAAGGGATGGTGTAGAGGAAGCTTTACCATGTTGTGGTGTCGTGTTGTCAATTGAACACAACTTGAGAGTTTGACAGGAATAGGGGTTGAGGAAACTTTATTATTATCTAACCCATGATATATACCGCTGAGAGTACACCCTCGAGACAGAGTTAAAGTCGTTTTAACAGCATAATCAGTACTGCTTTTGAAACTTTGTCCAGTGCATTCTGGTTCCTACATTGGCGACATTTCCGCAGTGACAACACTTCAAAACAACGCCATTGGTTCTGAAATTCTGAAAGGTGATTTTTAAGTTCAAGCTTTTTCACTGTTTTATCTTTCAAATCTGACCCCATTCATTAAACTAATTCAAGTCCAGTCGTATGGGGAGGTACAGGGACAGTGAAAATCTCATTTGCATCAGCATCCAGGTGCACACACTACGTAAATTATACATAAATTCAACATAAACTCTGCAGGATTGAGAAAAGGACTGCACAAGAAACAAGATCTTAGTGCAAGACACCGTGGGCAGCACCATGGCACAACGGTGGAGCTGCTGCCTTACTCCCCTGTCCCACTTAGGGAGCCGGAACGGAAACCTCTGGAGACTTTGCGCCCCACCCAAGGTTTCCGTGTGGTTCCCAGAGGTTCACGGAGGTTCTCGGAGGTTTTTGTCGGTCTCCGTAATGGTCGAAACGGACAAAAACCTCCGGGAACCTCCGGGAACCGCACGGAAACCTTGGGTGGGACACAACGTCTCCAGAGGTTTCCGCTCAGGTTTCCTAAGTGGGACAGGGGCATAACAGTGCTTGCAGCGCCGGAGACCCGGGCCAGATCCCGACTATTTGTGCTATCTGTAAGGAGTTTGTACGTTCTCCCCGTGACCTCGTGGGTTTTATCCAAGATCTTTGGTTTCCTCCCACACTCCACAGATGTACAGGTTGTAGGTTAATTGGCTTGATAGAAATGTTTTAAAAAAATGTCCCTGGTGTGTGTAGGATTGTGTTAATGCGCAGGGATCGCCTGTCAGTGTGGGCTCGGTGGGCCGAAGGGCCTGTTTCTGCACTGTTTCTCTAAATGAAACTAAAACAAGACACAATTAGAAAAGGTCCATGGTAATGCAGGGATCTGTTGGTGTGGGTCTTCAGGCTTCTGTAGCTCCTGCCTGACAGCAGGATGATAGATGCCGCCTTCTTGTGGCAGCCCCCCACGTAAATGTTTTCGATGCATTGATGAGCCATGTCCTTGATGGACCATGCTGAGTCCACCATTCTCTGCAGCCTCTTGTGTTCCTGAGCTTTAGAATTGCTGTACCAGGCAATGATGCAACCAGTCAGATGCTTTCTACTGTGCATCTGTAGAGATTTGTTAGGGTATTTAGTCACACGACATATCTCTTTAAACGTCTAAGAAAGTAGAGAAAGTTTTGCAATAAGAAAGTTTGAGTAGGAAAGTTTGTTTTGAACTTCTTTCAGTTCTTTATTATAATGTCTACTGAGTATAACGTTTACATATCTGTTGAGCTGCGGCAAGTAAGAATTTTATTATTCCGTTTCGGCACGTGACAATAAAACATTTTACTCGCTTGAGGTACTGGCTGGCCTTCATGATTACATCTATGTGCTGGGCCCAAGATACGTCACTGAAGATGTTAATGCCCAGGAATTTGAAGCTCCACCACAGACCTACCTACGATCACTGGTACCTGGCCTCCCGATTTTCATTTTTAGTTCAGAGATACAGCGCGGAAACAGGCCCTTCGGCCCACTGGGTCCGCGCCGACCAGCGATCCCCACACATTAACACTATCCTACACCCACTAGGGACAATTTTTACATTTACCAAGCCAATTAACCTACAAACCTGTACGTCTTTGGAGTGCGGGAGGAAACCGAAGATCTCAGAGGAAACCCCACGCAGGTCACGGGGAGAGCGTACAAACTCCGTACAGACAGCACCCGTAGTCGGGATCAAACCCGGGTCTCCGGCGCTCCATTCTCGGTAAGGCAGCAGCTCTACCGCTGCGCCACCGTGACTGCCCCAAACAATTTCCTCGTTCCAAAGTCAACCATTAATTCCTTGTTTAAGAAAGAACTGCAGATGCTGGAAAAATCGAAGGTAGACAAAATTACTGGAGAAACTCAGCGGGTGAGGCAGCATCTATGGAGCGAAGGAATAGGTGACGTTTCGGGTCGAGACCCTTCTTCAGAGGGCTTTGTTGGCAATGTGCGAGAGGCTCTACATTGGGAAGGTTTGAGTAGTCAGAGGTCTGAATGCTAAATTTGTGCATCTGTGCAAAAGATTGCAAGGCAGATTCCACAGAAACCTAAGCTGCTGTAAACAACCAGAGCCTCACCTAGAATCTGTGTTAATGTTTCTAACTGTTGACTTTTTGTCACAACTCTTCGGCTGAAGCTGTCAGTTCAGTATTAAGGTGGTGCTACACTACTCAAGTGCTGTATGTGAATGAGATTTTAAACAGAGGGTCTAATTGCTCTGATAGGCAGATGTTAAAGATCCGCTATTTTTGGGGAAGGAGGGATATAGATCCCTGGTCACCCTGAGGATATTTATCCATTAATCAGAATCTTTATGAAACAAACTAACACGTTGCTCTGGCTGTGAGAGCTTGCTGTGTCCTGCATGGTTAACGCCTCCCCCATATTGTAACAGCGGCTACACTTCACATTGCTCAATTGTCTGGAAGGCGTACTGGTAAAGATACAATAGAGATGGGTCTCCCATAATATTGCTTGTGCCGATCTCAGCTTAGACACTGCATGGCAAAAGGGGGAGAAAGAAAATCCAGCGATAGAGATACAAGAGTCTGCAGACGCTGGAATCTTCAGCAAAACACAAAGAGGAGGAGGATGAAACATCGCCCATTCCTACTCTCCAGAGATGCTGCCCGTCCCGCTGAGTTACTCCAGCATTTTGTGTCTGTCTTTAGTTTAAACCAGCATCTGCAGTTCCTTCCTGCACAAGAGGAGGAACTCAGCGGGTCAGGCAGCACCTGTGGAGAGAATGGACAGACACCCTTTGGATCAGGTCATGTGTACTGGCAATGGAACAGTGAAATCCTTCCTTGCTGCAGCTTAACTGGCCAGTAAAATGCAATAATACACAGATAAATATATAATCATAAGCACAATTATTCATAAACATAATATTAGGTAACCATAGTAGTGCAAAGCTGAAGTCCGTAGAGGAACTAGAGAGACAACAAAGGTCCCACAGTGCTGTTGGGTTGGGAGTTCCAGGATTTGGACCCAGTGATGGGCGGTATATATCCAGATCAAGACTATGTGTGACCTGGAGGAAGTGATGCATCTCATCTGTCTGCTACCTTTATCCTTCTTGGTGGCAAAGGTCACGTGTTTAGGAGGTACTGTCAGAACCGGCTAGGTGTGTAACTGCAAGGTATTTTGTATCTAGTGCACACTGCAGCCTTGATGTTGAAGCGAGTGAATGCTTAGAATGGAAGATGCACGAGCACTGCCACTTAGAAATAACTTGAGAACCAAAACCGTGGCGATTTGTCTCAGGAGCCAAGATTCGCAGAACTGCTTGAACAAGAGATATTGCGGAACAGATGTGAAGAAGAACTTCCTTTTGTATATTTACAAAGCAAAAGCAGGCAACAAAAAGCATTTATCTTAAACCTTAATTAATTCCAGGGGAAAAAAAAGCCCTTGGTGCAGTGAAGCAGGGGATATCAGACACCTGTGGGAAATGTCACACTCTCAGCTTGCACCCACTCACCAGCTTCAAGTCTCATGTAAATGGGAGGTGTTGAATCCCACCCCCCATCTCAACACCCCTACCGACCCTTTCATCTGCCTCTGAAACACCATTGCTTTGCCATTAAACACTGCAATCTAATTTGATTGCGTGCAATTCATCTCAGGATAGTGTGATCACCAAGTGTCAGTCCATGAACTCAACAATTAGTCTTTTTACTGTAGGGAGCTTGGGGATGGGGTGAGAAACAAACAGTAGGCCTGCAGTAAAAACCTTGCTACTTCGCACCTGAGGGGCCGGTGGGGGGTCTGCAAAAAGAGTGTAAACCTCGGGCTAGGGGGTCCTGCAAATGTGTAAACTCTATCAGATGTTTCAGCAGAAGCTGGCCGTTCCAAAGAACCAGGACTAAAAGGGAGAAATACCGTCATCCCAATTGTCCCACCACCCCCAAGGTGATGAAGGGGGGAAATGTGCCTGAAGGCCACACTGATGTTTCGGTCAAGAGTTGCCGATTTCCGAGGAACCACCCCAAACGTAAGGCGATGTGAAGTAAATGAGTTGGCCCAGCTGTGGCCATGGATTGTCTCTGAGCTTTCATGTCACAGGTCAAACTGCCTGACTCCCACACCATTAGCAAGTCGGTAGCATTCTTGGCTCTGAGTGAGAAGCCAGTTCCATTTTGGCTCAAACAAGGTATGGAGTCTTCTTACGTCACACCAGACCATAAGGACGAACACTCCCAATGCAGGATAGGGGGGGTGTGGCAGTGTGGGATATACTACCGCTTGATGAAACACTTCCCAGAGTCCCAGTTGCATAAGTGGATCTGGACGATCATAAGCTATTGATCTAAGAAGAGCAGAGTGATTTCTTGGCTACAAGAAGCTGCATAGAAACATAGAAACATAGAAAATAGGTGCAGGAGGAGGCCATTCGGCCCTTCGAGCCAGCACCGCCATTCATTGTGATCATGGCTGATCGTCCGCTATCAATACCCCGTGCCTGCCTTCTCCCCATATCCCTTGACTCCACTAGCCCCTAGAGCTCTACCCAACTCTCTCTTAAATCCATCCAGTGATTTGACCTGCACTGCCCACTGTTCCAGGGAATTCACAACTCTCTGCATAATAAAGTTTTTTCTCACCTCAGTCTTAAATGACCTCAATTTATTCTAAGATCCCGCAGATGCTGAAACAGTTGAGCAAAAGACACAAAATGTTGGAGTAACTCAGCGGGTCAGGCAGCATCTCTGGAGAACATGGAAAGATTATGGTTTCATTGGCACAGGAACAGGCCCTTTGGCTCATAATGTGCCTGCTGATATGATGCCAAGATAAACTAATCAAATCTGCTTGCACATGATGCATATCCCTCAATTCCCTGCATATCCATGTGCCTATCTAAAAGACTCTTAAACTTCACTATCCTATTTGCCTCCACCACCATCCCTGGCACTGCATTCCTGGCACTCTCTAGGGAAAAAAAAACTTGTCCCACACATATTCTTTAAACTTTGTCCCTCTTACCTTAATGCTGTGCCCTCTCATATTTGACATTTCCACCCTGGGATAAAAAGGTTCTGTCCTCTCATAACTTTGTATACATTTACAATCGATTAATTTGCTTTTAAATGATTTTGTATTATTGGGAACTTTCTGGTCAGTTTGCACGAAGCAAGTCTCCACAGATAGCATTGAAATAAATGCCCAGATCAACATTTTAATGATCCCTGAAAGATAAGCATTGCCTAATACCCTTGTTTCTCAATGAATAACATCAATAACACGACAAAACAAGAAAAAGGAACCCTTGCGTCTGCTCCATTTTGGTTTTGCACTATTATGGTTACATAAGTATTACCGGGGCGGGAGATTGCAACCTTCACGTGGTCCGCCCTGTTTCGACTAATGCAATCAACTCGACGTGCACAAACAGAAGATCAAATAGAACAAGTTGTCCTGCAACTTTAGGCTGTGCACGCCACACGAAAGAAGAAGAAGATAAGTATTACGGTTATTAATTCATTCTATTATTGGTTCTTATATATTTATCTGCCTGTTATTGTATTAACAGGCTTGTTAAGCTGCAGCAAGTATGAATTTAATTGTTTTGTGCCGGTATGACGTATGACAATTAAACACTCTTGACTCGTGAAATAAAATGTGTTTTGTCATAAATGTGTTGAACTCCAAATTGAAGCAGGCCGAGAAGCCCTCGCACTTGTTGCGGGGAGACAAAGGGCTGTATGACATGAATGCCATGGTGCCAGCAAGCGTCTGATGGTACGGCAGCCAAGTCACCTAGGGATTCTTTGACATTTACAACACCTCACAACCTCTCCATTGGAAGAGACTTAGGCCATCCTGTGGTCGTGAAAGACGCTACAGTTGGCTCTCCATTATCCAGCAGCTGATTTACTGGTTTGTGGGCTAGGGGACAAAATAGCACACACTTAGCGGCATAAAAACTGCCTTCAGACAGCCTTCAATGAAAGCACAGGAAATGTTAATGGGAATAAGTATTTTGGGCTTTAGAATTTATAAATAAGATGTAGAATTTGTAACTACAGTAGAGAATATTTAAGAATGGTACTGTACTCTGTGTTATCCAAGACACGGACCTGAGAATGATTGCAAGTGTTAAAAGAGCTTGAAGATATGAACTGTTACAGCTGTTTGGTAGTAAAGCAAATGATTTGGAACTATTTTAAGTTGCTCACAGTAAGGGATGGGATTTGTGAAGTGGTCAGAGTCTGGAGTGCAGTGAAACTGATCAGGCTGATCAGACCATGGGGCAAAATCTATGGTGAGGTGCTGAGGTGAGAAAATGGTCACAATATAGATGCAGAATGAGTTTCTGCGACAGGCTTGGCAGAGCTCATGCAGCATACAGCTGGAGGTAAAAATGTTGGTGCTGGAAATATTGAGGAACTCAGCAGGTCAGGCAGTCTCTGTGAAGGGAATGGACTGATGGCTTTTTGGATCGGGACCTTTACTCAATTTGACCCAAAACGTCATCTGTCCATGCTCTTCACAGATGCTGCTGGGCGCATTAGTTCCTCCAGCACTTTGTGATTTGGTCAAGTTTCTAGCATCTGCAGTTTATTGTGTCTCCTGAGAATATTGAGGATTGGCTATTTCATTTGCATGTACCTGGATATGATTTGCTTTCTGGGAGTGAGATTGTACATTAAGTGAGCGGAAAGTAAACATGTTGTACGGGAGCGAAGGAGCAATATGAAACCTGATTTGCAGCATCTGGTTTCTCATGGTACAGCCTTTAATCATGTTGAGGTACTGCTTGATGCAGTGTAATGAAATGTTGCATCCTTGACTATTTTCTACAATTGTAAAGGCTAGTATTAGAAAAATGGCAATCCTATCAACAAAACAATCAAATTGGAAAGAATAACAAAGAATAATGCATGTACCATGTAATGCTTTTGAAACTTAAATAAATACGAGGGGGGGATTAAAAATAATCCCCTCTAGTACCATGGAAACTCAAGAGTCCAGTGGATAGAAAATGCTTCTTGTGCCTGTTGTCAATGTGTCATGATGCAACAGATTAGCTCATCACATCGGGAAAGAAAAAGAAACAAAGTGCTGGAGTAACTCAGTGGATCAGGCAGCATCTCTGGAGAACATGGATAGGCGACTTTTCGGGTTGGGGTCCTTCTTGAGATAGGATTGAATGGAGATCCAATCAGTTTCTCTCTACTAATACTCTCCTCCATCTGACGAAAGTTATCCTCACCCTCGACAACTTCTCCTCCGACTCCTCTCACTCTCTTCATGGCTACTCGCTTGGCCCCCAGCCTTTTTATTGGTTGTGTTGAACAGTCCTTGTTCCAAACATACACTGGCACCGCCCCCCAACTCTGTCTGTGCTAACCAGCCCGAAGAAGGGTCCTGACCTGAAACATTGCCTATCCATGTTCGCCAGAAATGCCGCCTGACCCGCTGAGTTACTCCGGCACTTTGTGTGTGTTTTTTGTGAACCAGCATCTGCAGTTTTTTTTGTGTCCACATCCAGCAAAGGGCTGTTAAAGCAGCCTTAAGGCATTCCCAGTCAGATTTGTGCATCATGACTCCATCAAGGGCCAGTGACATGACAAAAGTAAACGGCATACTTTGTAGTAGCGTTCACTCGAGCAGTTGCCAAACTAATTTGACACCAAGCCTCTTGAGAAGATATTAGGCCAAGTGACCAAATGCTTGGCTACCGAGGTGGGTTATAATGAGAGCGTTAATGGAAGAGAGAGTGGCGGAGCAGTTTAAGAAGACAAATTCGTGAGTCTGAGTAGTTAAAGGCATTGGTGCATGAAAACTGAGGACAGGCAGGAGGCTAGTGTGGAAAGAGTGAGACATCTCTGGGAATTACATGACTGGAGCTCGGTTACAGAAATAGAGAGGATAGGCGAGTCCAATTAGGTTATTGGAAGAGACGGTGGAGACATTTAAATAGTACGGAGTACGATAATGCGGCAAATATCCCAGATTCACCCTGTCCTTGCTGAGTTATCTGATTTCAGCTGCCACGATTGTTGGGGACCGGGGCTGACAAGTGTCACTTAATTTTTCTTTGGTAAAACTTTTGCCTCTCAGGTCTTGGTTAGAACCTCATCCCTCTTGGGCAGTAACTAGAGGTACAAAGACTGGACATAAACACTACTCAACAACTGAAATGGATGGTGCGACAAGTCTGCATGGGTGGGATGCAGAGTGCTGCTGTGTGGGCCAAGGGAGCCATGTCTAGGGGCATGAACAATATAGTATCCCATAGCTGGCAAAACCCATTAAAGTACTGAAAAACTGCAAGTCGCTGGGTTATTTTCAGTCAAATATAACACGTAGCGGTTAGATTTTAATGATGGTAAACACAGGCTGTAAATATTCCACGGACCGTTTCTAATCCATTGCAATACACGTTGATTTTTGAAAGTATCTATGAGGATTTGAAAAGGGATTGGGGCCCACAGAAACTTAGTGGCTGCAAAGTTAAGCGCTAAAACGAGAGCACACTTCAAGCAGAGAAGTGAAGCAAATAGCACAAAATAACTTTCATCACCAAACCAAATCGCAACTTCCACACAGATTTAATAACATGCAAATGATGGGATTCTCTGTGTGGAATGACGCATCTTGAGAATCTATTTGCCAAATAATTTACACAGCTAGCGCCATGCTGGTCTTCATTAGCACCCTTTATATTATCTTCCCACTTTCACCACTGATTCCGAGTTTGCCTCAGTTGCCTTTAACTGATGTGGATTGAGTTTGTGGACATTACAGGCACTCTTTCAATGAGGAGGCTGTCACACTATTGGTGTAGATTTTATTATTGTCAAGTGTACCAAGGTACAGTGAAAACACCAAGCCAAGCGCAGAAAGTGCTGGACGGTACCAAGGTGCCATCTTACAAATGAGATGTTAAATTGAGGCTCTATTTGAGACCACAGCATGGTCTCAAAAAAGAACAGGGAATTTTCACTGGGTTAGCTGACCAATCTTTATCGCTCACTCAATGTTGCGAAAAACAAATAATTTGGTTATTATCACTTGGCTGTTAGTCAAGCTCACTGTGTGCAGATTGGCTGTTGTGTGCTTCCTATATTGCCAGGGTCAGTACAATTCAAAAGCACTTTACTGGCAGTGAAGTACTTTGGAGCATCCGGAAAAGGACATGAAAGAGGCTATAGAAATGCAACTCTTCCTTTCTTGGTGTCAAGAATTATTTAATCAAAGGTGCCTAATCGCTTGAGTCAACAAGATCATTGAATTTGTGAGACTTGTAAACTGCAGCCCAGCTTTCAATCTTGTGTTTGAGTATTAGCTCTTGACTACTATAAAACATTGACTAAACTATGATGGATGAACCGTCTTGGTGGCCCTAAGGACTTTAGGCTTTTTGCATTAACATTGGGGTTTTTAATCTGTTGGATTTTTTTTTGTTCATTACGCTATTTATGGGTGCGTGTTCACATGCTGCAAGTAAGAATTTCAAAGACAGAAAATAAGACCCTTCCAGTCCAAAGAAGGTGACATAAAACATCACCTATCCATGTTTTCCAGAGGGGCTGCCTGACCCGCTGAGTTACTCCAGCACTATGTGTCTTTTTTGGTAAACCAGCATCAGCAGCAGTTCCTTGTTTCTACAGGAACATCAAATTGCTCCTTTGATGGTACATATGACAATTAAACACACTTGATTCTTGGCCTCTGAAGGTGTGGGTTTCGTATCAACTCCAGATATTAAGGCAAAAGAGCTGGGCTGAAAGTTCAATGCAATACCAGGCAGCCGCTGGTTTGCCAGGTCCGTCATGGATGGAGAGTTTAGGTCGACTTGGCCCGCATTCGCCAAACTTTAGAAGAATGAGAGATGATATGATTGAGATATTTTTAAAAAGACACAAAGTGCAGGAGTAACACAGCGGGTCAGGCAGCATCAATGGAGAGAATGGACAGACAGGCTTTTTAGTCTGAAGAAGGGTCCCGACCTGAAACGTTGCCCATCCATTCCCTCCACAGATACCGCCTGACTAGCTGAATTTCTCCAGCACTTCTGTCTGCAGCCGAATTCCTCCAGCACTTTGTGTTTTGCTCCAGATTCCACCAGCTGCAGTTTCTGGTGTCTCCAACGTTTTCCTCTTGCTCTGCAGCTATTGAGGCCAAGGGTTGTATGTACCCTGACAGTCATCCCAACTGGCAATCAGCTCCCTCGACAGAAGCCACCTGACAAACACCCCTGAAAAGGACACTTAATCTGAGGTGGCCGTGCAGTAGTGAGATGTAGGGATTGAGAAAGAGATGAAAAGGGGGGTCGAGGGAGGAGACATCCCCTTAACAGGCACGAAGGGTGTATGAGTGTGTGTGTGAGTGACACGCCGGCAGCTGTGTGTGTGCTCAGTGAGTTATGAAGGGGGTGTGAGCATGTTGTCAGTGAGACCACTTTGAGTGCTGTCCTGAATGGCGCAGGGTCAAAGCCCCACTCACACAACAATCTGTGCACCAGCGAGCGGCATTTTCTCCCCATTCAGCGAGCATACGGCGTGATCAAACGCTGCTTTTGCAGCGCTAATATAAACCGTGTTATACAATGTCCAAGTGGCACAATATAACACACAGCGAGGCGAGCTTCAAAACGGCGACTTGTTACTGAATGAAAGAGCCGGCATTTGGGTGGGAAGACGAGACGGGGAAAGAGATGAAGGAGTGGGAACGAATATCCCAGGAATGGGAAAGGGAGCGGGGTTGGGGGGTGGGGGTGGGAAGGAAGGGGAGAGAGAGCAAGAGAGTCCAAAAAATAAAATCGTAGAATATCCCGATGATCACGAAAATGTTGTTAAAATAATTCAGGCAAACCAATGTATTTTGGAAAACGTCAATATACTATATAGAAATCGGGGGCAGGCAGACAACAAATGGATACAGTATGCGGCGAAAGGAGCAAATATAGGAGGGAAGGGGGGAATTGTAAATTTCATCGTGAGAGCAGTTAAACTGAGCGATAGATGTTCGATTTGACAAGAATTGCTGCCGCTATATTGGTTCAGAAGTACAGCATAGAATTAGGTCCTTCGGCCCACCTTGTCCGTGCCAGATATTGTGATGTCTTTGTAATGTACTATATGTAATATATCCCATTACATATATTACATATAGTACATTACAAAGACATCACAAACACCAACTCTCATCTGCCTGCACATGTCCCACAAACCTCCATTCCCTGCATAACCATGTGCCTATCCAGAAGTCTCTTAAAACCATTATGGCATGTACCTGCTTTGACCACCACCCCAGGCACTCACTATGCCCATCTCCTTTAAACCTTGCCCCTCTCACCATAACGCTATGACCTCTAATCTTTTATATTTCCACCCTTGGAAAAAGGTTCTGACTGTTTACCGTATCTACGACTCTCATAACTTTAGATGCATCAATCAGGTCTCAGGCATTCCAGATTGCTGTCGGATCTCCCTGGGCATTGACTGTGCGATCCACATGCAGGCAGGCCATCAACTGCTTGGTATCTCAAGCATTATTGCCCACATAAGATGAAATGTGCCCGAGTTACACTGGGCTGCTCCACACCGTTCCCGAAGGCAGGGCAGATCGATTCAGGCACATGTGTGGGAGGGGATGAGAGAGCATAGGGGAACATTGCTTTGAGGGAGAAAGAGAGACTACCAGGAAGAAATGGCTCCTGTGAATTGCCCAGAGTGTGTAGGATTGGAAAGTGCGTTACCAAAGAACTAGTGTGAACTTAGTTTGTGATAGGCCTGATTCCATGCTGTATTTCTACACTAAATTAAACTAAACCAAATGCAGGTTGGAATCCATGTCCAGGGGAACAGAAATTAAAAAAAAGTTGACATCACTCAAATCTCAGAATCACTGAAGACTCCATGCTAATTGTTCGGATCTCATGGAAGATCTGTCTTTTTATTTGGGTTTATCCTCTTATGGAGATTTGGGAAATTTGGGAAATTACTGTAAATAAATGGCACCATTTATTGCTTATCCATTGCTGCCCTTGAGAAGTTGGCCTTTTTGAAGCCTTTTATTAAGGTGCTCTCACAGTGCTGCTGGGAAGGGGGTTAGGGATTCAGATCCACTGAGAATTATTTCAAAGTCCAGGTGGTTGCAGCTAGGAGGGAAACAGGTGGTGATGTTCTCCTGAGCCTGCTGCCCCTTCTTCTTCTTGGTGGCAAAGGGTGCCATTTGGTGGCAAATGGCAAAGGGCGCCACTTTGGAAGGTGATGTCTCGGTAGCCTGGACAAGTTAACACTGCCGGTGCAGTCCCACTAAGGGGATGTACAATTGCAAAAGGACTTCTTACTCCTGTAAGCAAACCTCTCAAAACATACCATTTGAATGTGTCATTATTTACTGCATCTCCAATTGACCTTTGATGACTTGTGTGGCAGTACCGATACGTCACTTGGAACATCGACATTCCAATGTCTCACCATTTAACAAATACTCAGCTTTTCTGTTGTGTGCATAATGATCAAGACATTGAAGAATATTAACAATTTTTAATAATTATTGATATATTTAATAACACACGCTGTGATTGCTTTCCCAAGATAGCTGAATATTCCTTTAAAATGTGGAACATTTTTCACATAATTAGGATTTACATGTTTCACACAGAATAGCTGTGAATCTCTCTCTTTCTGTCGGCTCTCACACACACACAAAACAAATAGATAACATTTCGACCTGACTTTGTCGAACCAAGGAACTGCAGATGCTGCCAAATACACAAAAGGATACAAAGTGCTGGAGTAACTCAGCAGGTCAGGCAGCATCTCATGGATTGATGATGTATCAGGCTGATACATCAGAGTGAAGTGGAGTGAAAGAGAGTGACGTGGAGTGAAGGAGTATGAATCTCTTTTGTTTTGGGATCAGATCTCTGCTAAATCTTCAAAATTTTCAATAACTGAAATTGCTGGAAATGCATATTGCGTCAGCAGCAGGGGAAATATTTCATATCAATGGCCTGTCATCATAAACTGAAATAGTAACTCTGGCTCTCTCGTCACAGTCGCTGTGTGACCTGCTGAGTATATTTGGCATTATCGTTTTTAATTTCAGACTTCCAGAATCTGCAGTAGTTTGGTTTATGATTCTGATCTTCATCTTTCATGAGTTCACAGAAATTTCCCTTCTCATATTTAATCAAACCAGATAAACAAATCATCATGATAAAAAAAAAATGTGCCATTTAAAAAATTATCACCACAGAATAATGGAATAAATTACACAGTCAGAATTATGTGCGTTTTGAAATGTTTACTTTGGATCCAAAAGTAGATTTTAAGTTATTCATGGTGATTTGGATTTAGGGCAGTGGAATGGGAAAATGGCAGACTTTACCAGCACATGCAGAGAGGGCTAAATGGTCTCCTTCTGACCTATTTCAACAGTTCCATGTCGGGAAAATGCTGAACCTTTTAAGATCTCATCCAGTATCTGAAAAATGTTAATTGTGCCATTTTCTATCTTGGTAGGTGTGTTTCATCTGTAATAATAATATGGTACATATATATTTTTAAAGCATTCACAGAGAAAGCAGGAAAGTTGCTAGAGCATTTGAGGGAGGTGGTTTGGTGCTAGGTGTTAAAGCCAGACCTTTGATAATCTTTCAAACCGTTATGACTTCCTAATCACAATTTAAAGCGTTGAAAATCTACTTTGAAAGAGATAGCTTGGTTCAATTGTGTGTGAATGTGTGTGTGTGGGGGGGGGGAGGTCTAATTGTAAAATCATAGCTGTTTAACACAGGGATAAAAGGCAGCAATAGAACGAGAGAAAGAGAGAGAGAGAGAGAAAAGCTCAATTGCCTTTTAGCATGTTCAGGTCTGTCTGTAAAGCACAATAGGTTGAAAGTTTGCTGAGCAGCAGAACTCCTCGATCTGCCTTTTCCCAGGGCACAGGAGGCAGGTCCAAAGAGAGCAAGGGAGAAAAAAAACCCTGAGCAAACATTAGGGATACAAAAGATTTGAAGATTGCAAGGCTTCCCCTGGTCTGGTTAGGTTACAGGGCTAATGTTGTGTCCATTCACAGGGAAAGGTGAACACAAGCTTCCAAGTGTTTTTACATTTAGAAGTGTCAGAACAGGTAAAACAGATATACACAGATGCATGTAGCGTGACTGACTGGTCAAACTCTCTGTTCACCTCCTGACTCTCCTTCTTTTTTACCCTTTTTCTATACAACAACCGATGTTGATAAAATATACATAAAATGCACCAGAAACAAATTACATTAAAGTATTCTTGCCCAACACCGTCAACCCTTCCCCAGTCACCCACCCGAGTGGGGTGAACATCACATCAGAACTGCAATGACTGCAAGTTTTATCAGGACACCCTGAATGGGAGATAAATGGGGGGGAAAACCTTCATTTTAACCGTCTTTTTTCAATTCAACTATGGGCAGCTTCACAGCCAAAGCCAGTTCAGTCTTCATATAGCTGGCAATATCCAGTGGAGATCAGTGAAGCATTCTCCTATGAAAATAAAACCAAGGTCATTTACTGCCACCTGGCTGAGATCAGTTGACTGAACTTTGAGTTGAATGTGAACCAGTAACAATCTCATAGAAAGAGGGGGCCATTTAGATTTTCATACGTTCCATTAATTAATGATGCCATGGCTGATGTATGAATTAACTCTTTACAACAACCTGTTCACATATCTCTAAGAACATTAAAGAATATTAGCAAACTAGAGAGATTTTTAATACGACTCCAATAGTTCTACAAGTTTGAGATCTCTTTCTTTAAGGACCTGCTGCTGCTGGTTAAAGGTGATATATAAATGCATGTTGTTTTGGTTGTCAGCACTTTGCAAAGTGTTAGATAGATCTGACAAGTGAGCAGCAAAATAATGTTTATTAATAGGTGTTTTCAAAGCTGAGCTTGTTTCTCATTATATCTGTACAAGGACATTGTAGCAGGGGTCACAAGATAACACTCAGCTCATCAATTGAGGGAGCATCCGACTCATACTGCTATTGGACCGTTCACTCTGGGACTATGTGCGGCTCAAATCCCGTGTGGCTCAAATCCGCTCAATATGCTGTGCTGACTCATTGTGCATCTACCAGCCTGAGTCAGTCCTTACCAAGTTATCTATGTGTCCTTGTGTCTATGAATAGGAAACATTCTCATCTTTTTTGTCTGCTCATTTTTTCACTCCTTTTATTTATTCAAAGAATATGAGGATCTCTGCCACATTGTCCATCCCGATTGGGTGGCTTTCGAGATGGCATTTGGAATCACCAATCAGTACTGTTGACCACGCTCTTGCCTGGGAGGTCACTGAGTTAAATTATGGATGACAATGAATGAAAACTAACCAACACACTGGGTGCAATAAAGGAACTGTTACAGGAAGATGTGCGCACAGATGGGTCAGTTCTGAGACCCTTTTGGGCTGAATATGCTCTGACTAACTTGGCCCACATTTGGAGCAACTTCACAACTTATCAAAGATTCCTATGGAAGTGGCACAGTGGTGCAGCTGGTAGAGCTGCTGCCTCGCAGTGCTAATGACTTGGGTGTGATCCTGACCTCGGGTGCTGTCTGTGTGGAATTTGCATGTTCACCCTGTGACCACATGGGTTTCCTCCGGGTGCTCCGATTTCTTCCCACACCCCAAAGATGTGTGCTTGTAGATGAATAATTCTCTGCAAATTTGCCACTTGTGTGCAGGGAGTGGATGACAAAGGGGGATAACAGATCTAAGTGGGAATAGGTGATTGATGGTCACTGTGCTGAACCACCTGTTTCCATGCAGTATCTTTCATCTAATCAAATAAATTCTGCATCCAGGTTATAAGCAGTTGTGCTGTTGTGATAGGGATGAGGGGCAATAATATTGGGGCAAAAGTTTGATAGTAGAAAATTATTTTCTTCTTCTGTGCCCCGAACACAAATCAGTACTTTACAAAGAAACATAGAAAAATAGGTGCAGGAGCAGGCAATTTGGCCCTTTGAGCGAGCACCGCCTTTCAATATGATCATGGCTGATCATCTAAAACCAGTACCCCGTTCCTGCTTTTTCCCCGTATCCCTTGATTCCTTTCGCCCTAAGAGCTAAATCTAACTCTTACATTTACATCTCTCTCTGTCAGTGTGTCGTCTGTGCCTCTCTCTTTCATTTCCTCCTTTCTATTTTCTGCCTTGTCGCTCACAAGAACTCAATTACCTCAGTGAGTACAGTCTAATCCACAAATCACCTCTTTTAGTAAAACATTTTCAATGATACAGTAACGTGTAATTTTGCTAACTATTTTCCAGCTGTCACTTTAGTGCAGCCACAATCGTAATAGATGCCGGCATCTTTGATCATGAATAAATAGAATAAAGTTAAAAAAACACATTTTCATCTTTTCCCCCTCCCTCTCAAATGGGAAGCACTTTAGTTTATTGAGGTGTGAGTTCTGCTACATTCCTTGCATCTAATCCTTTCACTGATGAACACACAGAAAGCTGTTCAATAGCCAAGCCCCCATTCAACAGTGTAATACATTAAATTACAGGCGTTGCTGAGATATACTTGTATACTGTTACGCAGCACCTGGGATTAGACTAAAACTAGCCCCCCATTCACATGAAAAGACCTCTTCTCATATGACCTATCTTTAAATTGGCTGCACTTAAAAATAAAATGAAGTGAACGGTTTTACAGTAAAACCGATTGAAGTATAAATCTGGTAAGTCTGTAATTGCGTTAAGCTGCAATTCCAAACACCCAAATTATTTCCTATCACCAGCCGTTGCCTTCTGCTCCCTGTGATGTAACCGCAAAATTCTTTTACTTTGTTACACCAATTGCTCAAGAGCAAATTCCCTCGTGTACACGACAAAGCCATAGGTTTAAGATGAGGGGGGAAAGATTGAATAGGAATTGGGGGGTAACTTTTTTAAACAAAGGGTGGTGGGTATATGAAACGAGCTGCTGGAGGAGGTAGTTGAAGCAGGTACAATTGCAACGTTTAAGAAACATTTAGACAGGTACATGGATAGAATAGGTTTAGAGGGATATGGCCCAAACGCAGGCAGGTGGGACTAGTGTAGATGGGGCATGTTGGTCGGTCTCTGTAAATTGGGCTGAAGGGCCTGTTTCCACGCTGTATGACTCTATAACTCTATAAGGCCTTGCAGAGTTGTTTTATACTTCCAATGTTGGACAAACTGCCCCTGTGATTGTGCAGACCTGTGTCTGGGTGATGGAATAACCTCATAACAGTACCCTGACTAAATCACTGAAAGCAGTAAGATCCTGTCACTGCGTTTGCGATCGTATACGTCAAGACCCTGTTACTCCGGGACAGTGACCATACACAGTCTTTCTGCAACTATGATCCTATGCAACAAGACCCTATTGCTCTGTCTGTGTGATCACACACAATGAGATAGCACTTCTGTGCAATCCTACACAGTGAGATACTGTTACTACATGACTGCATGATCACAGAAAGCAAACTCCTGTTTTTAATTACCTTGACTCCAAGTATCAACACATTGTTTTGCATGATTGAGTGATCTTACGCAACAAAACTCTATTGCTTCTGATGATTTTACACAGCAAGTCTCTTGCTGTGGAACCTGAAGGGCAATAGCAGTGTAAATGTAACTGTTTCCCATTGGTCCTGCAGAACAGCCTTGCTCCAGTGGGAAACTTGTTGGAGGTAAGACGCTGCATAGGATATTGGCCTTTGTCCATGGAACTGATGCACTACAATGTTGAGAACTATTCTAAATTCTGCATCATCCACTTTGCTATCTATTGTACTTGAATTTGACTTGCTTGTATTTATATATAATAAATCTAACCTGTTTGGTTGGCATACAAAACAAAGCTTTCCACTGTACTTCAGTACACGTGGCAATACTAAACCTAAAGGATTGTGGCATTTTATCATTGAACTTTGGGATGATTCTAACAATTAAATAAACACTTTCGTTTCATAAATAATCAGTGATCAACCCCAATAAGTTAAAAATTCCCATCGGATTAATTAATGTACAAAATCATGGCAATATGAGTTTTGTAGCACATACGGCCACTCATCCCATTGTGTCAATACTGGCCAAGATACAACCAAAGGAGTCACTCCCACTTCCCAGTTCTTTGACCATTGCCTTGGAGGCCATGCTTCTTCAAGTGTTCCTATATTTACCTTTGAATATGATGAGGCTTTCTGGCTCCATCACCCTTTCAAACAATGCTAGATCCATAACATTATGGTACAAAGACTGGCCCTGTTGCTCAGAAGGGTAAGGAAAAGAAGAGGAGGGCAGCAGTAATAGGGGATTCTATAGTTAGGGGGTCAGATAGGCCATTCTGTGGACGCAGTCAGGAGACCCGGATGGTAGTTTGCCTCCCTGGTGCCAGGGTCCAGGATGTGACTGAACGTGTCCAAGATATTTTGAAATGGGAGGGAGAGGAGCCAGAGGTCGTGGTACATATAGGTACCAATGACATAGGTAGAAAAAGAGAGGAGGTCCTGAAAGGAGAATTTAGGGAGTTAGGAAGAGTGTTAAGGAGAAGGACCGCAAAGGTAACAATCTCAGGATTACTGCCTGTACCACGCGACAGTGAAAGTAGGAATGGAGCAAGGTGGAGGATCAATGCATGGCTAAAGGACTGGTGCAGAGCACAGAGATTCAAGTTTCTGGATCATTGGGACCTCTTTTGGGGAAGGTGTGACCTGTACAAAAAGGACGTGTTGCACTTGAACCCGAGGGCAACCAATATCCTGGCGGGGAGATTTGCAAATGCTACTGGGGAGACTTTAAACTAGATCGGTTGGGGGGAAGGACTCAAATAGAGAAGGCAAGTAGTCCGTTTGTGAGGCAGGAGGCAGAGAAGAGAAGCAGTCAGACGCAACACGTAGGGAGGAAAGAAGAAAAAAATAACAAACGGACAATAAGAAGTGGAGGGTTTCTTAAATGTGTGAGCAGAGAGACAGAGGGGTGTAAAATGAGGATAGGAGCAATAGGTAGCAAGGTGAAAAGTGGCAGGAAAACAAATCCAGGGCAAAAATCTAAAAGGGCCACTTTTCAACATAATTGTAAAAGGGCCAAGAGTGTTGAAGGCTTTGTGTCTCAATGCGAGGAGCATTCGTAATAAGGTGGGTGAGTTGAATGTGCAGATAGCTATTAATAATTATGATATAGTTGGGATCACGGAGACATGGCTCCAGGGTGACCGAGGCTGGGAGCTGAACATCCAAGGATATTCAATATTCAGGAAGGATAGACAGAGAGGAAAAGGAGGTGGGGTAGCGTTGCTGGTTAAAGAGGAGATTAACGCAATAGAAAGGAATGACATTAGCTTGGAGGATGCGGAATCGATATGGGTGGAGCTGCGAAACAATAAGGGGCAGAAAACGCTAGTGGGTGTTGTTTACAGGCTACCTAACAGTAGTAGTGGAGTTGCGGATGGCATCAAACAGGAAATTAGAAATGCGTGCAATGCAGCTAAAACCGTTATAATGGGTGACTTCAATCTACATATAGATTGGGTGAATCAAATTGGCAGGGGTGCTGAGGAAGAGGATTTCTTGGAATGTATGCGGGATAGTTTTCTAAACCAACATGTGGAGGAACCAACGAGAGAGCAGGCTATTCTAGACTGGATATTGAGTAATGAGGAAGGGTTAGTTAGCAGCCTTGTTGTACGTGGCCCCTTGGGCAAGAGTGACCATAATATGGTTGAGTTCTTCATTAGGATGGAGAGTGACATTGTTAATTCAGAAACACGGGTCCTGAACTTAAAGAAAGATAACTTTGAGGGTATGAGACGTGAATTGGCCAAGATCGACTGGCAATTGATTCTTGAAGGGTTGACAGTGGATATGTAATGGAAGGCATTTAAAGACTGCATGGATGAACTACAACAATTGTTCATCCCAGTATGGCAAAAGAATAAATCAGGGAAGGTGGTGCATCCGTGGATAACGAGGGAAATCAGGGATAGTATCAAAGAAAAAGATGAAGCGTACAAATTAGCCAGAAAAAGCAGCCTACCAGAGGACTGGGAGAAATACAGACCAACAGAGGAGGACAAAGGGCTTAATTAGGAAAGGGAAAATGGAGTATGAAAGAAAACTGACAGGAAACATAAAAACTGACTGCAAAAGTTTTTATATATATGTGAAGCGCAAAAGATTAGTTAAAACAAATGTAGGTCCCTTGCAGTCAGAAACGGGTGAATTGATCATGGGGAACAAGGACATGGCAGACCAATTGAATAACTACTTTGGTTCTGTCTTCACTAAGGAAGACATAAATAATTTGCCGGAAATAGCAGGGGATCGCGGCTCAAATGAGATGGAGGAAATGAGTGAAATCCAGGTTAGCCGGAAAGTGGTGTTAGGTAAATTGAATGGATTAAAGGCCGATAAATCCCCAGGGCCAGATAGGCTGCATCCCAGGGTACTTAAGGAAGTAGCCCCAGAAATAGCAGATGCCTTAGTGATAATTTTTCAAAACTCTTTAGATTCTGGAGTAGTTCCTGAGGATTGGAGGGTAGCTAATGTAACCCCACTTTTTAAAAAGGGAGGGAGAGAGAAAACGGGGAATTACAGACCAGTTAGTCTAACATCGGTAGTGGGGAAACTGCTAGAGTCAATTATTAAAGATGGGATAGCAGCGCATTTGGAAAGTGGTGAAATCATTGGACAAAGTCAGCATGGATTTACAAAGGGTAAATCATGTCTGACGAATCTTATTGAATTTTTTGAGGATGTAACTAGTAGAGTGGATAAGGGAGAAGCAGTGGATGTGTTATATCTGGACTTTCAGAAGGCTTTCGACAAGGTCCCACACAAGAGATTGGTATACAAACTTAAAGCACATGGTATTGGTGGTTCAGTATTGATGTGGATAGAGAACTGGCTGGCAGACAGGAAGCAAAGAGTAGGAGTGAACGGGTCCTTTTCAGGATGGCAGGCAGTGGCTAGTGGGGTGCCGCAAGGCTCAGTGCTGGGACCCCAGCTATTTACAATATGCATTAATGATTTGGACGAGGGAATTAAATGCAACATCTTGAAGTTTGTGGATGGCACGAAACTGGGGGGCAGTGTTAGCTGTGAGGAGGATGCTAGGAGGCTGCAGGATGACTGGGATAGACTGGGTGAGTGGGCAAATGCATGGCAGATGCAGTATAATGTGGATAAATGTGAGGTTATCCACTTTGGTGGCAAAAACAGGAAGGTAGACTATTATTTGAATGGTGACCGATTAGGAAAAGGGGAGATGCAGCGAGACCTGGGTGTCATGGTACACCAGTCATTGAAAGTAGGCATGCAGGTGCAGCAGGCTGTGAAGAAAGCGAATGGTATGTTGACATTCATAGCAAAAGGATTTGAGTACAAGAGCAGGGAGGTTCTACTGCAGTTGTAATGGGTCTTGGTGAGGCCACACCTGGAGTATTGCGTACAGTTTTGGTCTCCTAATGTGAGGAAAGACATTCTTGCCATAGAGGGAGTACAGAGAAGGTTCACCAGACTAATTCCTGGGATGGCACAACTTCCATCTGAAGAAAGACTGGATAGACTCTGCTTGTACTCGCTGGAATTTAGAAGATTGAGGGGTGATCTCACAGAGACTTACAAAATTCTTAAGGGGTTGCACAGGCTAGATGCAGGAAGATTATTCCCGATGTTGGGGAAGTCCAGGACAAGGGGTCACAGCTTAAGGATAAGGCGGAAGTCTTTTAGGACCGAGATGAAAAAATCGTTTTTCACACAGAGAGTGGTGAATCTGTGGAATTCTCTGCCACAGAAGGTAATTGAGGCCAGTTTGTTGGCCATATTTAAGAGGGAGTTGGATGTGGCCCTTGTGGCTGAAGGGATCAGGGGGTATGGAGAGAAGGCAGATACAGGATACTGAGTTGGATGATCTGCCATGATCATATTGAATGGTGGTGCAGGCTCGACGGGCTGAATGGCCTGCTCCTGCACCTAATTTCTATGTTTCTATGTTTCTATTATATGCTGACAAAAATGTAAACTCCCATGTAATCAAATTAATTTAAACCTATCCACCCACTTAGGAAGTTGCATATGTAATGCTAGTGCATTCATACAGACCACCTCAATACATAAAACACATGTGCAAAGTATATTTATGTCCTGGTGCATTTACATATAAAATAAAGACACAAAGAACAGTTGCTTACATAATTTGATCGTTCACTTCCTGCTTACTTCTGTGACCGGTACTCTTTCACTATTACAGATAACAGAGGAGAATTTTATATTTATGCGGATATAAATACTCCACATGCTGGTGAACCTAGTAGTTGGCACGACAGGAGCAGGCTCCGTCTACACGTGTGACTTCTGTCTGCACGGCTGGAGATGGCAGCCGGCGGGGTTTAGAGGGAGGGAGGGAAGGGATGGGGGCAAATGCAGGAGGAGGGGTATGAGTTGCTCTGCCCCGGTGCCAGGCAGGGTGAGAGGAGGGCGATGCTGGCACTGTTACTGCCCCAGCTCCCCGATGACATCCTGCTGCTGCTCTTCGCGTACGCCGATGCCCAGGCCCTGGGCCGGTTGTCGCAGGTCTGCCGGAGGTTCCAGCGCCTTATCAACAAGGACACTCTGTGGAGGAGCATCGCCAAAGTCTCCCTCAACACCGGCCTCACCCGCCTGGGCAGGGACACGTGAGTAAAAAACGTTTTTTAACACCGAATCTTTTAAAAAAAAATGGAGGCGCGGCCTACCTGCGTCTGCGGCTCCTGCCGATCCGACTACCAGTCTCCATGGTTACCGCCCGTCACCTTCACTAGCTGCCGCATCGAATAACTCAACATTATGTATTTCCATCCTCTGCATAAGAACATATATTAAGATCTCCGTCTTCTGCGCCGTTTAATTTTAATTTCCACTTTACTTTCACTTTATTCGCCCCAACTAGGCATTACTTTCCATTGACTGCCTGCACAGAGCCTGAGCCATCTGCGTGTATACACTGTATTCTTCCTATGTTGACATGTCACTGTTTCTGTACAGTTTACTTTATAAAATGTTCATCCTTTATTTAACATGGGGTACATAGGTAAGTTCAGTGCTCAGTCTGAAGTCGGATGGGGCCAATTTAGGAAATAATTTCTCCAGGAAGGGTTGGGGTGTGCATAGTGAAATACGAATTATAACAAAATTAATGATTGCACTTTATAATCTAAGGAGAATATACAGGTTGCACTGATAGTTTTCTTTCAATGAGGAATGAGGTGGGCGGATGATGACATACTGAATTTTTGGGTATGTTTTTTCTTTCTTTTACATCTGGTCTCTTAGAAAAAATGATTTATATCGTGAAGGGGCATCGAATGGCATGGCCTCTTGGTCTAGCTTGTGAATGGCCCCATGTATTGAGCATTTCATCTTAAAATGGTCAGGGGATATTTAGCTACATTTTCTAAAGAGTTGTTTTCATGCTTCAAGGCCATTCAGACTTCAGCCATTCGTAATTCTGGACCAGTAAGGCTTACTGGCATTGTGTAAAAATGAACTGGTTACAGAAGTGCGAGGACCAGGAGTCGCCAAGTTTCACTCACAGTCGTATGTTTTTGGTCTATTTGTACGTACATTCTTAAATATATATGAGGCTGATCAAAGTTCAGAATAAATAATCTAGTGTGGAACATAAAAAGAGTGTGTAAATAAGTAAAAATAAGAAAAGACGGATAAAAGATAATGTTGCTCTCTTATGGATTGAGACATATTAAATTAGGCTTACGAGATACAGTGAAAAGCTTTGTTTTGCATGTTATCCAATCAGGTCAGATAATACATAATTCTCGGCATTGTAGCGCACCAGTTCCAGAGACAAAGTTTTAATAAGGACAGGAGAGAGGAAACGGAGAATCTGCAAACCAATTAGCCTCGAGTGGGCAAAGTGCTAGTATCTATCATTAAGGAATAGGTACCAGGGCACTTTGAAAACAGTGATGATAATGGGCAGGTAGACAAAAATGCTGGAGAAACTCAGCGGGTGAGGCAGCATCTATGGAACGAAGGAAATGGGCAACGTTTCGGGCCGAAACCCTTCTTCAGACAATGGACAGAATCTATGTAAATACAGCCCCAACCTTTGTGATCAGCGAGCGGATATGTTGAGAGGAGGGGTGAGTGAGGTTCAAATGGTCGCCTCCTGTTTCTACTCTTTTTCTACCCGTGCTATTAGTCATATTAAGCAGCCCTCTTGATTTAATCATAAGATTCCATAAGTTATAAATATTGCCGGTTTCCATTAACTAACTAGTTTGAGGATTCATGCCATCTCTAGTCACCTGTGCTACAGATGTTGAGATCTCAGATACCATTTGCTGCATCGGCATCTGTTGTGAGTAGAGCACATGTGCTGTTGTGCAGAGTGAGCGCACTGAAAAATTCTCAAGTGTGGGAAGCAAATAATGTAACTGACCAACAGTTGCTTGAGGTTTCATTAACTGAACCTGGTGACTGACTGTGCATTAATGATGGTGTGTTTTAACATGCTGTGCTTGTACAGCAAGGATGCTCCAATCTATTTAATAATGAAGTGATTTATTGTGGATTGTGTTTGAGTTTCTGGATTAGCATCTGGATGGAGTTGCACAGTGGAGCAACTGAGAGAACTGATGCCTCGCATTGCCAGAGACCATGGGTTCGATCCTGAACCGTGGGTGCTGTCTGTGTGAAGTTTATACATTCTCCCTGTGACCATCTGGATGCAATGGTTTCATCCCACATCCCAAAGACATGCAGATTTGTAGATTAATTAATCTCTTTACAATAAAAAATTGCTCCTTATGTGTAGGGAGTGGATGAGAAAGTGGGGCAACATTGAACTAGTGTTAACGGGTGATCAATGAACTCGGTGGGCCGAAGGGCCTGTTTCCATGGTGTATCTCTAAACTAAACTAAGCTATTTGCTGTTGATCAGAGATACAAAGTTGTGTTGAGCGTTGGCAGCTGGAGAATTTAAATTTGAGTCCCTGTTAATTTGTCTTAGATTAATTTATTTGAAAGTCTCCCAGCACTGCGTTTAAATTAACTAGTTCATGGTTGCTATGCTTATCTTCACTCCTTATTTTTGAACAGAAACTGGTTGAAAACAGAACTCATAACAGAAACTGCAACAACATCTCCCAATAAAAGCAGGAGTAATTTCTCCAGAAAAATGAAGTCAGCAGGGAATTGTCACATACAAATTATACACATGTTTTTGCAGCAGGGCAGTGATATATAGCCTGAATGTCAAGAGCTGGATAGGCAATGCCTGGAATTCAGGAGTAGACTAATCAGATACTACACCTCATTGGTGGCAAGCCACAGGAACCGCGAGCACTATGCATAGGACATCAGTTATACCCCATGAGCTGTCATAACAAATTCTGTACCTATTGCATGTTAAAGATTAATCTGGTAAAGTTAATCCAGTAAAGCAGTAATAAAGCTGGATTTAATGGTGCTGTCTATTCCCTGTGGTTTGGCTGGCAGTGCAGGGAGGTTGCTGAATGCCATGTTGAAGTGTTCCTGGAGAATAGGGAGTTTATTATTTCTGGATGCAGTGATTCTATATAGTTACCAGCCATGCTTTTGAGTGACAAGAAAGTCACTTTGGCAGTAGGGATAGCAAGTGAGTCACTTGTGAGGGAGGCATTGTATCTTAATATGTCGTAATAATTAAGTTTAGAAGTGGATGTGAGTCACTAGATTAACAGTTAGTGTTGAGTTAGTTCAGGGATATCCCTTTGGTTGCTGTAGTTAGCCTCAGCATTTCAGAGACAGGAATAAGACGGGCTTCATTGCTGACCACTGTCCTTTAGTTTATAAGCAGCACAATCTATCTCCCTGGAATTTTTGTTTCTTATAGTGACCCATTTTATTACTGTCAGTTAAAACAGAGAAGATTCATCGTTTCGGCCCCTAACGTTGCCCATTTCCTTCGCTCCATAGATGCTGCCGTACCCGCTGAGTTTCTCCAGCACTTTTGTCTACCTTCGATTTTCCAGCATCTTAACACTTAATACCAGTTCCTTCTTAAAGATTCACAACTTGCATGTTAAGTCTATTTTCATGCCCTCTAACTGCTCCCATACACTCATTGACCAGATAACCTTGTCCCACTGGTCACCTGGTTTTGCCCTCTCAGACAATGCTTCCTCACTCAATTCAATTCAGTCTTTAATTGTCATTATGCAGTGTACAGAACAGAGACAACGAAATGCAGTTAGCATCACCCCAGAAGAGTGGTCCCCTCTACATTGAAGAAACCAAAAGTAGATTGGGTGCTTATCTTGTGGAATACCCATGATCAGTCTATAGTGGCAAGCACTGAGCTGCTTATCACCTGCCACTTTCATTCCTCATCCTATTCCCACTCAATAGTGAATTCCATCTTCTATTACTTGATTTCTCGGTCTGTATCAATCATCCATGTATAATATTAGCCCAGCTTGTTTTAATTTCTTCATTTTAGTCTCTGGGAGTGTCCAGCATGACTTGCTAGGCTTGTTGGCCTGCTCTGCATTTCACAACTCGCATGTTAAGTCTATTTTCTTGCCCTCTAACTGCTCCCATACACTCATTGACCAGATAACCTTGTCCCACTGGTCACCTGGTTTTGCCCTCTCAGACACAATGCTTCCTCACTCAATTCAATTCAGTCTTTAATTGTCATTATGCAGTGTACAGAACAGAGACAACGAAATGCAGTTAGCATCACCCTAAAAGAGTGAACTTAGAATAATGAACGGTAAAAAAAAATATATGTACAAACCGTATCAGTAGCGCCATTATACTGGGGGAAGGAGTGTCCGGGGTGGGGGGGGTGTGACTGGCAATCACCGAGGTGCAGAGTTAAGTATTGTAACAGCCGCAGGGAAGAAGCTGTTCCTGAACCTGCTGGTCCGGCAACGGAGGGACCTGTAGTGCCTCCCGGATGGGAGGAGGGTAAACAGTCTGTGGCTGGGGTGAGACCAGTCCTTGATGATGCTGCGCACCCTTTGCAGACATCGCTTGCTATGGACAGACTTGTTCCACACTCCACTCAATGGAGGGGAGTGTGGAACCGGTGATGCGTTGGGCAGTTTTCACCACCCGCTGCAGTGCTTTCTGGTCAGAGACCAAGCAGTTGCCATACCATACTGTGATACAGTGGTGAGGATGCTCTCGATGGTGCAGTGGTAGAAGTTCACCAGAATCTGAGGAGACGGATGGACCTTCTTTAGTATCCTCAGGAAGAAGAGACGCTGGTGAGCCTTCTTGACCAGTATAGAGGTATTGTGGGTCCAAGAGAGGTCATCAGAGATGTTGACCCTCAGAAACCTGAAGCTGGAAACGCGTTTCACCTCCGTCCCATTAATATGGATGGGGGTGTGCGTGCAGCCCCTAGACCTTCTATAGTCCACAATGAGCTCCTTGGTCTTCTTGGAGTTAAGGGCCAGGTTGTTGTCGGCGCACCATGCTGCTAGGAGCTGAACCTCCTCCTTATAGGCCGACTCATCGTTGTTGCTGATGAGGCCAATCACTGTTGTATCATCTACATACTTGATGATGGTCTTAGAACCATGTTCAGGTGTGCAGTCGTAGGTGAAGAGGGAGTAGAGGAGGGGGCTCAGTACACAGCCCTGTGGAACGCCGGTGTTCAGGGTGAGGGTTGAAGAGGTGTGGTTGTCCAACCTAACAGACTGTGGTCAGTTAGTCAGGAAGTCCAGTATCCAGTTGCAGAGGGAGGGGTTGATGCCCAGTTCGCTGAGTTTGGTGATCAATTTTGAGGGTGTTAAATGCTGAGCTAAAGTCAATGAACAGCATTCTCACGTAGGTGTCTCTGTTATCGAGGTGGGAGAGGGCGGAGTGCCGTTGAGATGGCATCCTCTGTACTCCTATTCTTGCAGTAGGCAAACTGATAGGGGTCCAGAGTGGGAGGTAGGCAGCCTTTGAGGTGTGCCAGGACTAGCCTCTCGAAGCACTTGGTGATGATGGGAGTAAGTGCAACTGGGCGGAAGTCGTTGAGGCTCGCCTCAGTGGAGTGTTTTGGCACCGGCACGATGGAGGTGGTTTTAAGGCACGTGGGGACAACTGCTTGGGCAAGTGACAGATTGAAGATGTCAGTCCAGACGTTTGTCAGCAGTGCAGCACAGGTCCTGAGGACGCACCCGGGGATGCCGTCAGGGCCAGCAGCCTTGCGTGCATTAATCCTACTCAGTGCTAGATACACGTCGTAGGGGGTGAATGTGAGGGGCTGGTGATCAGCAGGGAGCATAGCCTTGATGGCCATCTCTTGGTTGTCCCTGTCAAAGCGGCCATAAAAGTGGTTAAGCTCCTCAAGGAAGGATGAGTCGCTGGATGTGGGGGTGGTGTTGGTGGATCTGAAGTCCGTGATGGCCTGGATGCCTTGCCACATGCGTCGGGGGTCGGAGTTAATGTTGAAGTGCTCCTCAATCCTAAGCTTGTATCTATGCTTGGCCTTGCAGCTTTACAAGCTGCTGTTGTTTCCTTTTCAGTTCTGACAAAGGGTCTCCAACTTGAAATGCTGACTAGAGTCATAGAACGTGGAAGCAGGCCCTTTCGGCCCAACTTGCCCACACTGACCATCATGTCCCATCAACTTGGGCCCAATTGCCTCCACTTGGCCCCAATCGCTCCAAACCCATCCATTCCCTCCAAACCTATTATAGACTCTGTCACTAGCTCCAACCTGTTTCTTTCTCACCTGTTTTAATTTTAGATTTTCAGCATCTGCATTTTTTTTTTAATATTGAAGATTTCTTTTTAATATTGAAGATTTTTTTTTAATATTGAAGATTTTCATGATTGACCCTGCTGAATACATGAAAGTTCAGGTGCTGGAATCTGGAGCAAAAAAACAAACTGTTGGAGGAACTCGGTGGGCCAGGCAGCATCTATGAAGGAAAATCATGGTTGACATTTCAGGTGGAGACCTTGCATCAGGACTGAAAGTGTAAAGGGGAGATAACCAGTATAATGAGGCGGAGGGAGGAGTGAGAAAAGGAGCTGGCAAGTGTTAAGTGGATTCAAGTGAGGAGGAATTGATGGGCAGATGCAGCCAGGTAGGGGAGAGAAGGTTGGAGCTAGCGACAGAAGATGGGAGGTGGTAAGTGGAGAGAACAAAGGAGAGCAGATTTTGGAATCTGATAAGCAAGAAAGCTGATGAGAGGAACCAGATAAGGGAGGGATGCGAATAGTATGGGGAGGGGGTAGAAACATAGAAAATAGGTGCAGGAGTCGGCCATTCGGCCCTTCGAGCCTGCACCGCCATTCAACATGATCACAGCTGATCATCCAACTCGGTATCCTGTACCTGGCATCTCTCCATACCCCCTGATCCCTTTAGCCACAAGGGCCACATCTAACTCCCTCTTAAATATAGCCAATGAACTGGCCGCAACTACCTTCTGTGGCAGAGAATTCCAGAGATTCACCACTCTCTGTGTGAAAAATGTTTTTCTCATCTTGGTCCTAAAAGACTTCCCCCTTATCCTTATACTGTGACCCCTCGTCCTGGACTTCCCCAACATCGTGATATGGGAAATGGTGGATTGAATGTGGGTAATGGGCAAATGGAACCAGTTGGGGAGGGGAAAGAAACTGGATAACTGGTCGAGAGGTTGGAAAAAGGGATGTGTGTGAGAGGACCTGGGTGGATCAGAGAGAGAGAGAGAGAGAGAGAGAGAGAGAAACATGGTGGGTTATCCGAAACTGGAGAACTGGTTTGTAGAACGAAGCTGGAATACGAAGTAGCGTTCCTATAGTTTCCGTTTGGCCACATCCTGGAGGAGGAGGCTAATGTAAGGAGTTAAATGGCTTGTGTCCAGGAGCTGAAGATGGCTAGAGTTGTTGTTTGTGGCTGCACCACTACTTATCCCTCACGTAGCACATTAATTGCAGACGATCTTATCATTATCAATTTTCTGTTTGAGGGTTCTTGCTATGTGCAAATGGCAGCATTTCCTTCATGACAATGGAGACGCCTTCAAAGGTATTTCTTTGGGGGCAAATCTCTGAAAGTGAACCATGGGCATTGTACGCATGCACGTCTTTGTTTGTTCCTTGTGAGGGACGAACTGCTATTTTAGAAAATTGCTTTGTCTTTCAAGCGACAAGCTCTGGTTCCATCCCCTTCCCCAACCTGAATCAGCAGACCCTGAGAAAGCAAATTATTTTCTCGCTTGGCTTTGATGATCACAAGAGCAAAGACGTGGAATGGGTGACTTTAAGTCAGATGTCTAGGAATGCAATCACACTAAAAAGAAAGTGTCAAAAGATATACAGGGCTTGGGGCAGGTGGAGGGTGTAGGGAGAGAAAAGAGAAGTGCCTGAGGCTGTGGCAAGAGGATGGGAAAATGGAACACCAAGGCATTCTGTGTGCGAAGCGGCCACTGTAACGCGTGTTAACAGCTATGTGAGATGCTTATTTACTGCCTGAATCATTTTTAAGTGGCCTTGGGGAACAATGGCTTGAAACAAAAGCTGATGGGAATGTGCTTGAAGGAGAAATGTAGGGGTAGTTGAGGTGGGGGGTGGGGGGGTTGTGGAGGTGAGAAGCACTGAACTGTTTTATTGAGTCAAGAGGTACGCTACAATATTGTCAAATTTTAGCAAATGTCATTAAGTGCAGGAATTCTCCCCCCCCCCCCCCCAAGGTCAAAGGCCTGTTCTAAAAGCGCACCCCCTCCCACCAATAATGAGAATATTTAAACTAAGATCTGAAGCTGTGGTTGCTGTTGATGATTTGTTTTTGTTTGAGTAGTTGGATTATTCATTAGGCACTCGCCCCACTCTTGGCGAAGCTGTTGCTGTGATGCTCAGAGTCCCTGGAGCTGTCTTGTTAGATTTCCTCCTGAAAGTAACTTTTCATGGGTTTGAAATACAGGTACCCACCATTTATTTGCTGCAATCCAAAGTATATGGATGTTGCATAAGGACAGAGTTGGCTTTGTGTGGAGATTAATGGAGATAATCTAACAGGACTTGGCTGTGAAGTTCCATATCTCAAAGAGTGTCGTGACACTCCTTATTTTGCATATTGCACCAGTTACTGAGTTACTCCAGCATTATGTGTCTATCTTCGGCTTATTACAAAGAATAGTTATTTCAACACGCTCATAACTTGAGCATTGTATCCAGGATCAATCAATGATCATATTCTAAAGGGTGAATAGGGCGAGGAATAAGACCCATAACATCATTCTGCCAATGAAGTTGGATCAGTGCTAATCTCCATCTTGACAGCACCTTCATCTCTCGTTTCCGTAATATTTGATGGACACACAAGCAACTGCAGATGTTGGAATCACTCACAGAACACAAAGTGCTGGCCTAATTCGATAGGTCAGGCAGCATCTCTAGTGAACATGGATAAACAACGATTTGGGTCGGGAACCTTCTTCAGACTGGAGAAGTCCTCCAGAGATGCTGCCTGACCTGCTGTGCTACTTCAGCACTTTGTGCTCTATATTGTCCTTCTTCTGAAATTGTGATTAATTTCAGTTTTGCAGTTTCCAATTGATTCTCCGCTTCAACAGTTTCACGACAGAGTTCCAGATTTTCACTCCCTTTTGTGTGAAGAGGGACTAATGTCATAACTCTGAAAGTGCTGGCCCTAATTTTAAAGATATGACCCCTTATTCTGGACTCTCCCCTCCCTTCACGCTCTCCAATAGAATCGAAGAAAATTGTATTACTTTTTCAACCCTACTTTTAATCATTGTCAACAGTGCAAATGACAAGTATAGTCTGCAGCAATGCTGCAATCGAATCAAAACATTCAATCCTTTCTTTCTTCATGGTACTGCTTGACCTCCTGGGTATTGTCATCAATATTTTTAATTCATATCCCCACCAACTACAATTTAAAAAATAAAACAAACAACATTTTGCATTTACAGATTGTAAAATAATTACAGCTCATTTTCACCATCCAGCACTTTTTTCCCCCACTTTTGAAGCCATTGTTCCTTGCTGGGGAGGAGGAGATGGTGTGGTCATGTCCATGAATTCAGCCTCGCCTCCTGATACTTTGCCAACTGTTTGTTCTTCATGTCTGACTATCGATGCTGAGTGAGTATTTATCTTTGAGGGTCCTATGTTTCAGAATAGATCATGGACTACCAGCACACACCTAGTCTAATATTTTCCCTCCTAACCCAGTGATGCTAACAGCAATTGTGACACCTCTGCCACCACTTTGGCTGACTTCAATGAATGCAAAGAAGCTCAGGAAATGTAAAACTTTTTTGACCCAGTATAAACACAGGTGTTGTGTCTTTGTGCGAGGTTAGGCAAGTTGACTGATAGCTTGGCTAAGATATGTTTTGATCAAGCTTTATGAAGGTAGAACAATGATCAAGTTATTTAACAATACATGAGAAAGCTATTCAGTCATCAGGTCTGCCCCAACTCCTTGAAGAGCAAATCCACCAGACCCTTTCACATTTCCCTTTATTCCTGCGACCCATTCTGTCCTATGCATGCTCATCAGCTCCCTTTTGATTCATTTTATCTTCAACCAGTGGTAATTGGTAACTTGCAGTACATAATTAAACTACCTGCACATTTTATAGATGTGGGAGGAAACCAGAGCACCCAAAGGAAATCCAAGCAGTCATGGAGAGAACAAGAAAACTCCACACTGACAGTATCTGACATAATTCAAACCTGGGAAATTGGAGCTGTTGGGCAGTAGCACTAATTGCTTTGCAACTGTGCCACCCTAGAAGGATTCTCCCTGTCTGACTGTCATTTGGTACTTTATTCAACTTGGCATTGAAGTCGAAGTCTGTGAGGTTCTCATCACCACGACTGCTTATTACCTTTTAGTAACATTGTGCAGTTCTCCAGAGCTTTTTGCTCTATCAGTCCCACTCTCTGATCTCTCACCCTGTTACTTGCCAGACTTTCAAATGTTCAAACAAGCTTTGGTCACTTGTACTGACCCCGACAAAGGTTTGTGAGTTGTTTCAATCTCCTGCATCTCCAGTACCAACACATACCATTAACATTACCTTGTTAATGGTATGTGTTGGTACTGGACCTGATTTCCCACATTGCACCAGTCAACAACCAATCCATTCCCTCCACAAATGCTGCCTGACTGTGTTCATCCACAACTTTGTATTTTGTGACAGTGATCACTTTTCAAAAGTATTCCATTGGTTGCAAAAATGCTTTGGAGCCTGCTGAGATAATAAAAAAATTATAGAAATGCAAAAGAACTATAAAAACTCTTTTTGTCTGCCAAACATTAGCACTAACCCAGTGTTCTCCTTGACATCATCAATCACCAACTGTAACTCATCCAAGAAACTGTAGCACACATTTCATGCAAACCCTCACTTCTCCAACACCTTTACTGACGTCTGTGGATTCCGTGACCCTGTCTACTGCAAATCCCTGCTTCGGCTTATGCCTCCCATTCCCCAACCCCTCCTCCTGGCTCTCTGCAACCTTCTCCCACATTCAGTCCATCTGTGTTTTCTGAATCTTGGACACTGGCCTTTCTAACTCATCCTCCCTCTGCTCTGATAACGGTGGCAGCCTTCAGCTGTCTCAGCTCTGCTCCAGAACTCCCTTAGTAACCCCTTCCATTCTTATTTCCTAAATCGTTTTGGTACCTGTCCTAATACTAATTGTCTTTCCTTGTCATGCTCTTTGTCCTTCTCGCTGCCTTTCTTATCTCACCTTTGCTCCTTCCATCTGGCCCTGATGACACCTGTGCGTGCAACTTGTTGGTAATTGTGACGTTTTGTAAGCAACAATTTTAAGATGTGGCACAGTGTTAGAGTTGCTGCCTTACAGCGCCAGAGACATGGGTTTGATCCTGACTATGGGTGCTGCCTGTATGGAGTTTGTATGTTCTCCCTGAGACCACATGGGTTTTCTCTAGGCGCTCCAGTTTCCTCCCACACTCCAAAGAAGTGCAGGTTTTTAGGCTATTGCAAATTGTCTCTAGTGTGTAGGATAGAACTAGTATATGGGGCGATCGCTGGTTGGCACACTCAAACGGGCTGTAGTGCCTGTCTCATCGTGGGCCCAAGTGCCTGTTTCCACACTGTATCTCTAAACTAAACTAATGTGACCCTGCTTTAGTGACATACTGCAGTAAAAACATAGCACGCACAGTACATATTTGCGCCTGGCTTATCTGGAGCTAGTTCTTCAAATCCTAAATAGACACAAAATGCTGGAGTAACTCAGCGAGACAGGCAGCATCTCTGGAGAGAAGGAAATCCTAATTGGCTTTTGACACTGCTACAGTACCTGAACAGCCCTGACCTAAACCACTGATATATCTTATGTGATTGTGACTAAGAGCATCTACCTTTCCTTCTCTGCAATATTGACATTGTGACCACATAATTTTCTTCAAATCCCTCTGTCGTTTCCTTTAACGACACTGACTTCAAACATTAGCTTTGAGTGCTTTGGAACATTTTTACTAGAGAAATATAACTCTTTTAAGATCAAACATCAAACTCCCAGCAGTTTATTTTATAGTTTTAAGGCAGTGTGGAAACCGGCCCTTCGGCACACCGTCCACACCAATCACAATCACCTGTACATTAGCACAATCCTCCTACACACCAGGAACAATTTACAGAAGCCAATGAACCTAAAAATCTTCACATTTTTGGGATGTGGGAGGCAATCTGAGCACCCAGAGAAAACCCACGCGGTCACAGGAAGAACGTACAAACTTGGTGCAGACAGCAACCATGGTCAGGATCGAACTTCGGTCTCTGGCAATGTAAGGCAACAACTCTACTGCTGCGCCACTGTGCTGCCCAGTAGTGGAAAGTGTTTTAATTCATGTGATGGGATGGATGAGCTGTGAGAGTTTTGCTTAAATCCTCGGCAGAATTAACCAATGAGCGAAGTATCTAACTCTGACACAAGTGAATTGATCAAACAGAGGTTTTCTTCAGTAATTTTAAAGAGACTTTCCGAACTCTGTGTCAGTTTGTTGCAGGCTTGGTGGGGCGGGGAGGTTGGGAGGAGGTGGGGGTAGTTGGTGGGTGGCATAAGATGAAAAGGGGGATATGATTGGGTTTTAAAACATAAGGATTTATCATGGATGGAAAGGCAGAAATGTAGTGGGATGTGTGAAATGTGGCAGCAAGCTAGATTGTCCTTCAAGTGTGTGGGGCTCCCATTCCAGTCCAAACGCACTGTTGATTTACAGTTTGCTCTGTGTGTGTGATGAAGATCTATTGTTGGTGAACATATGCGTCTCACATTTGTTTCTGCAGAACAGCAAATGGCAACTGGTTAAAATAAGCGAGCTGCATGCTGACCTTTGCACTTTGACCCAAATAGGTGTTTTATATTGGGTTTGGTTGCGTTGGAGGGGCTCACATTACCAAAGATGTAACCTTGTATATTTTTCTTTACAATCTTCCTTTTCTGTGCTAAAGCCAGCGAGGGCACGCTTCTGGGAAGGCTGCAGGTATACCGTTTATGTCTCCTCCCAAAGGGCCAGGAACCGTGACTGTTGCCAAGTTACTCAGCCACAGAGTGCTTCACAGAAGGTCCTAACCATCACATCAATCTCTGGACAATTTCTATGAACACCACATGTTGTTATTTGGTAATGGGAGCCCTAACCAGTGATACTTTGTCAGTATTGGCCATAGTCAGTGGATAGCTCTAATGTCTTTTTTTGCAACTTTTTCTCTTGATGTCTTGCAGAATTTAGGTGTAATTTGTGTATAATTGACATTTTGTGCGTAGTCTGGGTGTATGTGCCTATGTTGCTGATGCAAGTAATATCTTCATTGTTCCTGTACCTCACCATACATAGGACAGTAAACTCAGCTTGACTTGATTCTGAATCAGAAGGTTGTGGGTTGTGCAGTGATGTTTGTATTTAATCTATGAACCACTGTTGTTTGTTTTACTATTCTTATACCAATATAAAGCACTTTGGCCAACGAGAGTTGTTTTTTAAATGTGCTATATAAATAAAAGTGACTTGACTTGACTTGACTTGGGTTCAGATCTGACTCCAGGCATGAGCTGATGTTCCTAAAGCAATGCTGAGAGCTTTGAAGGAGATGAAGCTCTGAAGTAAGGTAAAGGTGCCGTCGCGAATAGAGGCGAATGGTTTTGTGGCGTGCTTTCAAATTAACTATGGGAGGTCTCCTTGCTCTTTTAGCCAATACTTAATGCTCGCAAACATGAGGAACTGCAGATGCTAAAATCTTGAGCAAAAAAAACAGTGCTGAATTAACTCAGTAGGTCTTTGCAGGATCTCTGGTTGGAACCATTCCTCAGAATAGCACAAATAGCACACTGCTGTTTATGGGATCCTGCTGTGCATAGTTTTGCTGCTTTGTTTCATACATTAGCACTTTTTTCATAAGTATTGGCTGTAAAGTGTCTCTGATTCCTAAAATTCTGAGAGGTGTTTTAGAAATTCAAATTTTTTTTAAATGAGTTTGCCTGTGTCGATCTGAATTGTTGTGTTCTGGCATGGGATAAAAACTCAGCCATCTTACTTGGAAGGCAAGAAAGTTCTACTCGCATAGCTTTGGTTGACAAATCCTAGTAGTTGTGCGTGGGCAGAGTCCACAGTTGCTGCCCTGCATACTTTCCCCCCACTCGTATCCCCCTCCCATACCATATATGCCCCTGAAGCCTAAAGATCCCTCATGGTCACTCTTTAAGGGCAGCACAGTGGCGCAGCGGTAGAGTTGCTGCCTTTAAAGCACCAGAGACTGTGGGCGCTGGCTGAAATGGTGTTTGTACATTCTCTGAGTACTCTTTGAGTTAAACAAAGAAGACAGGTGGAGGAGTAGGCCATTCGGCCCTTCGAGCCAGCACCCCCAATCAATATGATCATGGCTGATCATCCAAAACCAGTACCACATTCCCGCTTTCTCCCCATATCCCTTGATTCGGTTAGCCCTAAGAGGTATATCTAACTCTCTCTTGAAAATATCCAGTGAATTGGCCTCCACTGCCTTCTGTGGCAGAAAATTCAACAGATTCACAACTCTAGGTGAAAAAGATTTTCCTCATCTCAGTTCTAAATGGCCTACCCCTTATTCTTAAACTGTGACCCCCTGGTTCTGGACCCCCAACATCGGGAATATTTTTCCTGCATCTAGCCTGTCCAATTCATTAAGTATTTTATATGTTTCTCTAAGATCCCCGCTCATCCTTCTAAATTCCAGTGAATATAACCCCAGTCGATCCATTCTTTCATTGGTTCTTCCCACACTCCAAAGGCATACAGGTTTATAGGTTAATTGGCTTCGGTTAAGATTGTAAATTGTCCTTAGTGTCTAGGATAGTGCTAGTATACAGGCGGTCGCTGACTCAATAGGCCAAAGGGCCTGTCTCTGCGCTGTATCTAAAGTTTAACAGTCAAAATTTAACGGTCGGTTATTACTCCTCTGGGATGGAGTGTTCTAATAATTTGTGATTTGTATCAAAGAAGAAATGCCATTATTTGGATCTGGTAAATTTTCACCCCTGAAATCAACTCCCACCCCACCCCCCCCCCCCCAGTTCCAGATTCCTCCGCCAAGGAAACATCCTATCAAGTCCCCTCAGAGCCTTGTAAGTTTCATTCATAAAAAGACCAGAGGCCCATCGGCTTAATCTTCCATCACATGGTAAGATGGGCAAAGAAGTGGGTTTGAATTAGGACACAAGTAGTAGAGCTCCAATGGTTTCACGTTCTTGCAAGAAGGGAGATTGACCAGCAGAGACAAATCCAGAAATAGCAGGGATGTGGATACAGGCAGATTACGGAGGTGAAAATATGTGGTCTATGGACGAGAAGTTTTGGGATTAGGAGCTGAATTCAAGCTAAATATGGTCTAAAAGATACAAGCAGCCTGGTCCAGCATCTTACTGGGCTAGCAAGCTGATCATTTGGTATTCTCCAGAGATTATAATGTGTAATTTAAAACCTGGTGTCTCCAAAGCGCAGTTCACCCTCCATTATAGTTCAGAGAGTGCTGTACTACCCCTGTTTTGCCTCTCTCTGCATTGTGTTTCTGACGGTTCTTCGTTGAGTTTCCAGCCTCAAGCATATGTTTAAGTCCTGGAGTCGCGTTTGAAATGGCAATTTTCAAGTAAGAGTGCTCTCTCATGAGCTAAGCTGATGCCTACAAGTTAGGAATTTGTTTTTTGAATAATACAAGTGGTTCTTGATCTCATTTGTCTGCAGAGTTATTTTTGCTCTATTTTAAGGAGTGAGATGAGACCGAGAATTAATCCTGTCAGTCTGCAATGGGCTCGAGCTCAACTCTAGCAGTATTGAACAGCATTCAAACCAGCTAAGCCATGGTATATTTTGTGCGAATTCCTCACACGTGGAACAGTTGAACCTGTTCTCTTAAAGAAGGAACTGCAGATGCTGGAGAATCGAGGGTACACAAAAAGCTGGAGAAACTCAGCGGGTGCAGCAGCATCTAAGGAGCGAAGGAGATAGGCGACGTTTCGGGTCGAGACCCTTCTTCAGACTGGTCAGGGATCAGGGAAACGAGAGATATAGATGGTGATGTGGAGAGATAAGGAACAATGAGTGAACAATTAAACTCCTGACCGACATCCACTACAAACCTACTGACTCCCACAGCTACCTGGACTACTCCTCTTCCCACCCTGCTTCCTGTAAGGACTCCATCCCCTATTCCAATTCCTCCGTCTACGCCGCATCTGCTCCCAGGATGAGGTGTTCCACACCAGGTCATCACAAATGGCCTCATTCTTCAGAGAACGGGGATTCCCCTCCCCCACTATTGATGAGGCTCGCACCAGGGTCTCCTCCATACCCCGCAACACTGCCTCGCTCCCCATTCCCCCACTCGCAAACAGGGCAGAGTCCCCCTGGTCCTCACCTTTCACCCCACCAGCCGGCAAATACAACATATAGTCCTCCGCCAATTTCGCCACCTCCAACGTGACCCCTCCACCCGCCACATCTTCCCATCTCCCCCCCTGTCTGCCTTCCGCAAAGACCGCTCCCTCCGCAACTCCCTTGTCCATTCTTCCCTCCCCTCCCACTCTACCCCTTCCCCGGGCACTTTCCCTTGCAACCGCAAGAAATGCAACACTTGTCCCTTCACCTCCCCCCTCCACTCCTTTCAGGACCCAAGCAGTCCTTCCAGGTCCGACAGAGGTTCACCTGCACCTCCTCCAACCTCATCTACTGCATCCGTTGCTCCAGATGCCAGATGATCTATATCGGTGAGACCAAGCGGAGGCTTGGCGATCGCTTCGCCGAACACCTCCGCTCGGTCCGCAATAACCAACCCGACCTCCCGGTGGCTCAGCACTTCAACTCCCCCTCCCATTCCACATCCGACCTCTCGGTCCTGGGCCTCCTCCACGGCCAGAGTGAGCAACACCGCAAGCTGGAGGAACAGCACCTCATATTCCGCTTGGGGAGTCTGCATCCTTTGGGCTTGAATATTGAATTTTCTCAATTCTGTTAACCCTTGCTGTCTCCTCCCCTTCCCACCTCTCCCTCAGCCCTCGGGCCCTGGCATTCCCTCTATCTCTATCTCCCTCCCCCACCCAAGTCGCACCAGCTTCTCATTTTCACACCACAAACAGCTTACAATGGCTTGTTCCCTTTATCACCGATACTTTTTTGCATATCTTTCACTCATTGTTCCTTATCTCTCCACATCACCATCTATATCTCTCGTTTCCCTGATCCCTGACCAGTCTGAGAAGGGTCTCGACCCGAAACGTCGCCTATCTCCTTCGCTCCTTAGATGCTGCTGCACCCGCTGAGTTTCTCTTTTTGTGTACCGAAGAGTTGAACCTGTTCTCTTCAGAATCCTCTCTGTTAGATCTGAGAGAGAATCATAGGCATGCAGCACAGAAATGGGCTCTTTAGCCCAACCCATCCATGTCGACCACGATGCCCCAGCTAAGTTAATCACATTTGCTCACGTTTACCCATATCCCGCCAAACCTTCCCTATCCATGTACATATCGAAATTATTTTAAATGTTGTTATAGTACTTGCCTCAATTACCTCCACTGGAAGCTCGTTCCATATACCCTCCATCCTCTGAGTGAAAAAGTTGCCCCTCTGCATTAAATCTTGCCCCACTCACCTTAAACCTATGTCCTCTTTATATGTGCGTTCACCTTATCTATTCCCTTCATGATTCCATGCATGAAATAAGATCATCCTTCGGCTTCCTGTGATCCAAGGAACCGAGTCCTAGCCTGCCCATCCCCTCCCTGTAGCTCAGGCCCTCCATTCTTGGCAGGCATCCTCGTGAATCTTCTCTGAATCCCTTCCAGCTTAATCACATGCTTCCTATAGCTGTGTGACCAAAACTGAACATAGTACTCCGTGTGTGGCCTCACCAATGTCTTACACAACTGTAATGTAACATCCCAAAGTCTATACTCAATACCCCGACTGATGAAAGCCATCTTGCCAAAAGCCTTCTTTATCCAGTCTATTTACCTGTGGCACCACTTTTAAGGAACTACTATATGCCTGCACTCCTAGATCATTCTGCGTTACAACACTTCCCGGGGCCCTACCATTCATGGTGAAGGTTCTACCCTGGTTTGACTTCTCAAAATGCCACACTTTGATGATTGGGGAATGCAGGGAATAAAGTTACAGTGCCCTCCATAATGTTTGGGACGAAGACCCATAATTTATTTATTTGGCTCTGTACTCCCCAATTTGAGATTTGTAATAGAAAAAAAATCACATGTGGTCAAAGTGCACAATGTCATATTTTATTAAAGGATATTTTTATACATTTTGGTTCACCATGTAGAAATTACAGCAGTGTTTATACATATCCCCCCCTCCCCCCCCCCATTTCAGGGATCCATAATGTTTGGGACACAGGTGTTTGTAAATGCTCAGGTGTGTTTAATTGCTTCCTTAATACAGGTATAAGAGAGCTCTCAGCACCTCGTTTTTCCTCCAATCTTTCCATCACCTTTGGAAACTTTTATTGCTGTTTATCAACATGACGACCAAAGTTATGCCCATGAAAGGCAAAGAAGCCATTATGAGACTGAGAAACAAGATTAAAACTGTTAGAGACAGCTGCCAAAACCTTAGGCTTACCAAAATCAACTGTTTGAAACATCATTAAGAACAAAGAGAGCACTGGTGAGCTTACTAATCGCAAATGGACTGGCAGGCCAAGGAAGACCTCCAGAGCTGATGATGGAAGAATTCTCTCTATAATAAAGAAAAATCCCTAAACACCTGTCCGACAGATCAGAAACACTCTTCAGGAGCCAGGTGTGGATTTGTCAGTGACCACTGTCCGCAGAAGACATCATGAACAGAAATACAGAGATTAAAAGTACTTAAAAGCAGCCACAGTTCTGGAAAAAGGCCTTGTGGACAGATGAGACGGAGATTAACTTCTATCAGAGTGATGGCAAGAACAAAGTATGGAGGAGAGAAGGAACTGCCCTAGATCCAAAGCATGCCATCTCATCTGTAAAACATGGTGGTGGGGGTGTTATGGCCTGGGCATGTATGGCTGCTGAAGGTACTGGCTCACTTATCTTCTTTGATGATACAACTGCTGATGGTAGTATCATAATGAATACCATAATGAATTCTGATGTGACACGTCCTATCTGCTCAAATTTAAACAAATGCCTCTAAACTCATTGGCCAGTGATTGATACTACAGCAAGACAATGATCGCAAACATACTGCTAAAGCAACAAAGGAATTTTTCAAGGCATAAAAAACGATCAATTCTTGAGATGGCTGCAATACAGGCCTGGCAGAGCATCACCGGAGAAGACACCCAGCAACTGGTGATGTCCATGAATCGCAGACTTCAACCAGTCATTGCATGCAAAGGATATGCAACAAAATACTAAACATGACTACTTACATTTACATGACATTGCTGTGTCCCAAACATTTCAAGTGCCCTGAAATGGGAGGGGACTATGTATAAACACTGCTGGAATTTCTACATCGTGAAACCAACATGTATAAAAATAGCCTTTATTAAAATCTGACAATGTGTACTTAACCACGTGTGATTTTTTTTTAATTACAAATCTCAAATTGTGGAATACTGAGGCAAATAAATAAATGACGGGTCTTTGCCCCAAAGATTATGGAGGGCACTGCATCTCAGTCCGCTCAACAAAATTGGCAGCCCTTTCAACATTGTGCCCGATAGTTTCTTTTCAGTTTCATGGTTACTAGAAGAGAACATTGGGTAAAGTATAAAACGAATTTGCTGCCCCTGTTTCAACAGTGCTACCTCTATATTGCTGATGCCTCTACAGTCTGTGTTCAGTTCTTTACTGTGCTGTACTGTTTTAGCTTTCCCCAAATAGCTCTGAAGGACCGTGTGAAGGCCTCTCGGAACTGGAAGCATGGGAGGTGTCGCCAAGAGGTTACCCTAAGATGGAAGTGCAAGTAAGTGACAGCACAACTTTTTTTTTTCTTTTCTTCTCTTTATAGCTGCTCTTCCTCCCAATATGACAGGACACAAAGTGCTGGATTAACTCAGCAGATCAGGCACCCTCTCTGGAGAACATGGATAGGTTTCAGGTTGGAATCCTTCTTCAGATTCAGAAATGTCCCCTGCCTGTGTCCTCCAGAGATGCTGCCTGACATACTGAGTTACTCCAGCATTTGTGTTCTTTTTGTAAACCAGAGTCTGCAGTTCCTTGTATTTATGCTGTGTATCATAATGGGTGTTGGCAAGCCTGGTGGATAGGCATTGCTTTGCTTCACTGAAACATGGGGATAGATTCCTCATTGTGCTACCATTGTGTCCTGTGTGGATCTCATCTCCATTCCGATTTCCCTTCAGTTTGTTACCCTGGTTACAACTGGACCAACAGTGGCTCTACCTCTCCCAAGCATCTGATATCCGAGCCTACTCCTTGAGTCGGAATGGCACTGGTCTGCGGAGGCGCCCTATCGCGGTCTACACTGGTCATCAGGATGATGTCTGCCGATTTGTCCTCAATGGATCTCAAGTTGTCAGTGGTGGAGGGTAAGTACTCCAGATTACTGAGTAGTGTTCAAAAGTACTTTAAGGTTGAGAGTTCAGTGATTCTACTCTGGTTCTGTGGCTCCCTATTAAGACCGATGCATGACCTGCAACCTGCTACAGGTGGTTGGTAAACACTTCAGCTCCACCTCCCATTCCCACACTGGCCTTTCTGTCCTGGACCTCCTCCATTGTCATATGAGGCCCACCACAAATTGGAGGAACAGAACCCCATATTTCGCTTGGGCAGCTTACACCCCAGCAGTATGAACATTCACTTCTCTAACTTCAAGTAACCCTTGCTTTCCCTCTCTCCATCCCTTCCCACTTCTCCGAGTAGTCTTACTGCCTCCGACTACATTTTATCTCTGTTTGCTTTGTTGTTACCTTCTCCAACTAACAATGATGTATTCTACATTTTCGTTGATCTCCATTCTCTTTGTCCTATTTTCACACCATTTCACACTTATCTATACACTTCCTTATCTATGTACCTCCCTCTCCTCTGACATCAGTCCGAAAAAGGGTCTCGATCCGAAACGTCAACCAATCCTTCTCTCCAGAGATGCTGCCTGTCCCGCTGAGTTACTCCAGCATTTTGTGTCTACCTTCAATTTAAACCATTTGCTGTTCCTTCCTACACATTCTGTCTGCTACAGGTTGGGCTTGAAGGGATGAATGGGTGGCTTGGGTATTTGGCACATTTCTACTCCCTTGTGCTTGGCCAGACATTTCCATGCCTGGTCCTGCTTTTCCCAAGAAAACTTTGTGAACATTCCTGAATCATTGTCTTCTGGCCTCTTTTGCCATGATAGGACTTGATGGAGAGTATCTATTGTTTTTTGGGAATCTGGTATTGGGCATGCAGCTGATGTGACCGCCTATTGGAGGTGTTTGAGCATTATCAGAGCTACAGCATTGGCTTGGGACAGGATGATGCTATTGGTTTGCTTATCCTGCCAATGCATGCAGATATTTCCAGTACCTACCTTGTCTTGGAAGAATATAGTTGGTTGGGATCACTGCAGTCCAGTAAACCCTGAGCTTTGTGCTGGTTTTGAGATCTTGATCTAATCACTTGGAAATTATTTTCTTGACAAGGCCAAAGGAAACGGTGGTGCAGTAGAAGATGGTACTTTTGTCATCAATGTCTGACTTTGTGGATAGATAGTTCCTGAGATGTGGATAGATAGTTCCTGAGATGTGGAGGGTGATCTGGATTTGGACATTTCATTGTCTGAAGTTGTGGTGAAGTGGAGGTTGGTGGAGGAGCTTTGTCTTACAGATGTGTCAGTGAACATGTCAACTGTTCCGTACAGCTCATCTCCAAATGGGCATGCATGTCGCCTACATACGACAGCTCGATCCCTCATTTAGTCAATGGGGGTAGACCAGTTTCCCAATTGTCCTGTAGATTGATTCCATTCAAGGGGGGAGAGAGGTGCAATGTAAGGTATAATTTGGTGATGAGGAAGATTGGGAAGTGTTGGGGTGATGATGCAGCTTTGCTTGACCCCAGTCTGCATTGGGATTGAGTCTGTGATGATCATAGTTTGTATGTCATCATTTAGTCAGTGAATTTCTGAGTGCGCCTAAATTTGAGAAGAGTATCACAAGTTTTTGCAGTTGGCAGTGAAAGATTTTTGTGAAGACGAGAAAGACTATATATAATGGTTGGTGCTGATCCTTGAATTATTCTTAGAGTTGGCAGGCCTTGATGATTGTGTCTAACATATATGTTGATGATGGAATCTGCGCTGCATCTCGGTGAGGAGATGCAATGCAACACTTCAGCTGCTGGGGCAGGGCAGTGGAGAAGTACTTTGGCGAGGACCTCCTCAACAGAAGACAGCAGAGGTTGTAATTGCAGTGATTGGATTTGCTTTCTTTCCTGAATATGGTCATGGTCTCTCGGATGCCCTCCATTCTGCTCTTGTGTTACTGGATGAGAGAGCGGAGGCTGTGCAATTTGACCAGAAGTTCCTCTCCAGGGTTTTGGGTTCAGTGATTCATTCCAGTTCAGTCATTTGTACTCTGACTCTTTCTTAGCTATATATGTATTATGCACATGCTTTGAAATGGTAACATGTAGACCAGAAACTGCAGGTGCAGGTTTACAAAAAGGACACAAAGTGCTGGAGTAACTCAGCGGGTCATGCAGCATCTCTGGTGAACATGGATAGGTGATGTTTCAGATTGCGAGCTTTCTTCAGTTACTGGAAAAGGGGTCCCGTCCTGAAACATCACCTATCCATGTTCTCCAGAGATGTTGCCTGACCCGCTGAGTTACTGCAATACTTTGTCCTTTTTGTTTGAAATGGTTACAATTTTTCCTGATGCTGCAAAGCTTTTTTGCATTATGGTGGTAGCAGTTATATTTTAATGGTACGGGTCAAATAAAAATAAGATTTCACTTCTAGAGCATGGAACATATATATGGAACATATGGTGCATAATACATATATAACAGTATACATACTGGTGCCCGGCCCCTGATTATGCCCCTCTCTCGCTACTTGTCCCTAATCACCCAGTCTGTCTCTCACTCATATCCTAACTTTCATGTTATCTAACCACAGTAGTGACAGCACCTGGAGCAATGTGCATTAAAGTCAATTAGAGTCTTTTTTTTCTTTCCTGCCGAGCAACATTGATTCAGATCCATTAAATGTTTTTAAGTTTTAAAAGAAATATTGCAAGATCCGCATTGAGCGCTATTATCCACACGTGTATGTATGTGAGTGTATATTTTTCTAGTGAACCTATTGACAATTCTGATGCAGGTTGCTAAGAGCATATGTTAAATTACTTGGCAGGAATGGGAAGATCATTGTCTACGACACTTGCAGCTCTTTTTGCACAGAGTACTCAGCACACAATCAAGAGGTCAACTGCATCGACAGCCGAGGACATGTCATCGTTAGTGGCTCAAGAGACAAGACAGCACGGGTAGGTGTAGAGAAGTAGCCTGGTGTTAAGCTCAGCTTGGCAGCTAATCTCGTCCCTATCAGAAGTGGAATTTGCACTATCTGTGAGGGAAAGAGTATTTTTAACTCTCACCAAGGAGAAGACGAAGTCTTGGAATGCCAGCAATGAATCTTTTTGTTTTCACCTTCAGCCTTGTGAACTTGCTAAAGCCAGCAAAGAATTTTAGATTAATATATAGAAAAGGGTGAGCTATATTTGGAATGGTGAGTGGGCCATAAAATGTATATATTAGTATCAAAATGCACGCCACAGATATAGATCTTTCTATCTGTGGACACCAATGTTGAATGATTGACCTAAATATTTTAACTAATTTCCTTTTCCTATGTTGTGGTATTCCTTTTTAATGTATGTGTAATTCCTTTTTTTTTTTAAAGTATTCTTAACACTATTTCCAGCTTACTTTCAAACAATGTGTCCTAGTTCATAGCAAGCTGTTTCAAAAAAAATCCATTCCTCTCTCTCCTGTCCCTTTTTTTTGCCAATGATTCTGTTTCATATGACTATTATAAATCCATGTTTTCTGTTACTTACGTTCCTGCCGATACCCACAGTTTCTAATCTATCCTAAAATGCAGGAAGAACTCTCCTCATAATTTTGAGAAGGTCTGTTGCCCTTAATCATCTGTCGGCCAATTCCAATTTCTGCTGTAATATTTTCCTTGAAACTTCAATTGGACTCGGATCTTGTAAATAACGTTGTTTGGACCAGAAAGATCAACCTTTAGTTTGTGCTAAGTTACTAGAGAGTTCAAAGAGCAATGCTCCAGGACTAAAGAGGTGTTGCCTGGGCTTGTGTACTTAAGTTGCCGGAAGAGGTTGGATATGCTGTACAACATCACGAGGGGCATAGTTACAGTGAACTCACACAGTCTTTTTCCAAGGGTAAAACTAGGTTTAGGCTTGAGGTGAGTGAGGTGAGATTTAAAAGGGACCTCCAGGGCAAACTTCTCACTCAGAGAATAGTCTGTATCTGGCATGAGCTGCTGGAGGAAACATTGCCAACTTCGTCATCATGGACAAGGTGTGCCGAAGGGCCTGTTTCTGTGCTGTATAGACCAATGATTGTGAGTGGAATTAAAAGATGAGCCAAATAATTGCTTCCCAATGCTGTTAACCCATCCTTTTCTTGCAACACATATCTCACACCAGTCTCCATCTAATAATTTGACGAATTGAGATTAACCATTTAAGATGGATCCAAGTCACTGTTGCACAGTGCATCCTTTGCACTAACATCAGGATACAAACCGCAATAGTGAATGAATGAATACTTTACGTTATTGTCACATGTGACAAGTCACAGTAAAATTCTTTGCTTGCATGCCAAAGGTATGCAAATAGTCGCCACATAGAGGGCGCTTAAAGTTACAAAGTAACCCCGCACAAGGCCCCCCTTTGTTCTTTCTCCCCCCCCCCCTCACCCCTTCCCCCTCACAGAGCCGGGTCCTCCATTGTTCTTCCCCCTCCCTCACGGCATCCTCCAAGTTATCCTTTCAGAAGTTGTGATATCACCAGATAAGGGAAGTTGTGATTACCTTGGGCAAAATCTGGATTGGAGTTTGGATTATGGAGAATAAAGGCAGTATTAAATTATTGTGCCACACTCCCGCTTACTGAATGTATCTTTTTTATTGCCTGCAAAAAGTTCAGCTGTATTGAAGCAGCTATTCATTAATTCCGCTGATCTCTTGTTCTCCAAAGTAATGTAGAAACTAGCATTCTCTGCCCAAGAGGCAGTGGCTCATAAAATTCAGAAAGTAAAAACCAATCAAGAAGCCAAAAATTATTGGAAATACTTGGGTTTTGGCTTTAGCCTTAGAGTTGCAGCATGGAAACCGGTCCTTTGGCCCACCGAGTCCCTGCTGACTATCGATCACCAGTTCACACTAGTTCTATGTTATCCCACTTCTGCATTCGCTCCCTACACACAATGGAATGGAATGGACTAGGCACAGTGAATTTTTTTTGCTTGCATATCCAACATATACAAATAGCAGTCACCTATGGCGTTGACCTCCCTACAAACCCATGCATCTTTGGGATGTGGGAAGAAACAGTACCCAGAGGAAACCCACATGGTCACAGGGGGGAAAGTTAAAATTCCACGCAGACAGCACCCGAGGTCGGGGTTGGAATAGATAGCAGCTATACCATCTGCAACTCCTAGCCGCCCTAGGGTTTGGCCTGTTTGCCTAGATTGGTTGGTTTGGAAAGGCTGTTTTTGTGCTGTCCACCTCTATGACTCAAAGGAGGAATAACGTTTCAGGCTGATAGCCTGTCATTAGAAGTGAACGGTCTTAGACTTCAAGGATTAACTTAGGCAGCACAGTAGCGCTACTGCCTCACCATGTCAGAAACCCGGGATCGATGGTTGACGTGTTCCCGGTGGGCCAAAGGGCCTATTTTCCAAGCTGTATCTCGAAACAAAACCCCTTTTCTCTCTCCACAAACACTGCCTGACCTGCTGATTGTTTCTGAGATTTTTCCCGTGTTCTTCGCAGTTGACTGACTTGTGAAAAAAGGTATCTGCTTCCCCAGTGTAGGAGTGTTGAAGCTAATCTCAGCTCCAGCAGAGATCAGCAAACTCATTAGTCTGTGCATGGAACCCAGGACCTCCCCTTGCCTGTAAAGTAAAATAAGAATCACATAATGAAGTCTAAACCGTCTGGGGAATAAATAATCCTTAAATAAAAATCGTACTTCTTGTTTTGGGATGAACAAGTGCTCCATCAGTTCTTGAAAGGTCCTGTTGCTGCTGTAATCCAGAAATGCAATACTGACATAAAGCAGACTGCAGTCTGACCTCGAAGCTGCCAGAATGCATAGATACAGAGTGATTTGAGTCTCAGACTTTTGGATAATAAAGCAGTACAGTGACAGCACGAGCATTTCTGGGCCTCAAGATTAAAATTTAACACTTTGAGAACTGGGCCGGAATGAAATTACTGGCCTGAGTTTATTTTTATCCCAGGAATGTGGCTCTATGACTCTTTCCTAAAATTGTGTGCTCTTTCACCTGTATCCACCTATCACTTGCCAGACTTTGCCCTGCACCTTTCTTCCAGCAGCCTACCGACGGTATGAATATTGAATTCTTAAATTTTAGGTAAATAGAGTGCCCTCCATAATGTTTGGAACAAAGACCTATCATTTATTTATTTGCCTCTGTGCTCCACAATTTGGGATTTGTAATAGAAAAAAAATCATATGCTGTTAAAGTGCACATTGTCAGATTTTATTAAATGATTTTTTTAAATACGTTTTGGTTTCACCATGTAGAAATTACAGCTGCTTTTTTTACACAGTCCTAGTCATTCCATCACTTTTGGAAACTTTTATTGCTGTTTATCAACATGAGGACCAAAGTTGTGCCAATGAGAGTCAAATAAGCCATTATGAGACTGAGAAACAAGAATAAAACTGTTAGAGACATCAGCCAAACCTTAGGCTTACCAAAATCAACTGTTTGGAACATCATTAAGAAGGAGAGCACTGGTGCGCTTACTAATTGCAAAGGGACTGGCAGGCCAAGGAAGACCTCCACAGCTGATGACAGAAGAATTCTCTCTATAATAAAGAAAAATCCCCAAACACCTGTCCGACAGATCAGATCACACTCTTCAGGAGTCAGGTGTGGACTTGTCAATGACCACTGTCTGCAGAAGACTTCATGAACAGAAATACGGAGGCTACACTGCAAGATGCAAACTGACTGGGATGGCCAGGTTACAGTTTGCCAAGAAGTACTTAAAAGAGCAACCACAGTTCTGGAAAAAGGGTCTTGTGGACAGATGAGACGAAGATTAACTTATATCAGAGTGATGGCAAGAGCAAAGTATAGAGAAGAGAAGGAACTGCCCAAGATTCAAAGCTTACCACCTCATGTGTGAAACACGGTGGTGGGGGTGTTATGGCCTGGGCATGTATGGCTGCTGAAGGTACTGCCTCACTTATCGTCATTGATGATACAACTGCTGATGGTAGCAGCATGATGAATTCTGAAGGGTATAGACACATCCTATCTGCTCAAGTTCAAACAAATGCCTCAAAACTCATTGGCCGGCGGTTCATTCTACAGCAAGACAATGATCCCAAACATATTGCTAAAGTGACAAAGGCGTTTATCAAAGCTAAAAATTGGTCAATTGTTGAGTGGCCAAGTCGATAACCCGATCTGAACCCAATTGAGCATGCCTTTTATATGCTGAAGAGAAAACTGAAGGGGACTAGCCCCCAAGACAAGCATAAGCTAAAGATGGCTGCAATACAGGCCTGGCAGAGCATCACCAGAGAAGACACCTAGCAACTGGTGATGTCCATGAATCGCAGACTTCAAGCAGTCATTGCATGCAAAGGATATGCAACAAAATACTAAACATGGCTGCTTTCATTTACATGACATTGCTGTGTCCCAAACATTATGGTGCCCTGAAATTGGGGGGGGGGGGGGGGGGGGGGAAGGGGATCTATGTTTAAAGGGTCTCGACCCGAAACGTCGCCTATCTCCGTCGCTCCTTAGATGCTGCTGCACCCGCTGAGTTTCTCCAGCCTTTTGTGTAACCCATGTTTAAACGCTGCTGTAATTTCTACATAGTGAAACCAAAATGTATAAAAATGGCCTTTAGTAAAATTTGACAATGTGCACTTTAACCACATGTGATTTTTTTTTTTTTCTGTTACAAAACTGAAATTGTGGAGTACAGAGGCAAATAAATAAATGATGAGTCTTTGTCCCAAACATTATGGAGGGCACTGTAACTAAACCCCTCCCCTTGCATCTACATTTGCCTTCTCTGGCTTCATAATTCACGACTATCCTATCCTTGTCTCACACCTTTGTCTTTTCATCTCTGGCCTTGGTCCAACTATCTCCTATGTCCTGCTCCGCCTCTCTCCAAGCTTTCTCCCACCCTACCGCAATCTGTAGAAGGGTCTCAACCCAAAACGTCACCTATCCATGTTTTCCAGAGACGCTGCTTGACCTGCTGAGTTACTCCAGCACTTTGTGTCTTATTTTAGGTTTGCAGAAAAGGCCTTGAGTTATAAGAAGGCATTGGATAGGGTCTGTTTTCTTTGGTCCAAAGGAGGCTGAAAGATGACCTTACATTATAAATTCATGGGGGACATAGATGGAGCATAATTCTCAGCCAGAGCCCCAGCTTAATACTGTTAAGGCTTTAGTTTTGGAGACTTGCTCTAGAATTTCTCCTTCCCCTTCACTGAGTTCTCCAAGTACAAACTTTGCTTCCTTTGTGAATATTGATGAAAAGTATTTGTTGATACGTTCTGACTTCACTCACAGCCTGCCCCATTTATCCTGTGTGGGCTCTGGTCTTTCCCCAGATATTCTTTTATCCTTAATATACTTGAATACCTTTTGGATTTACCTTAATCCTGTCTGCCAGTGATATCACATGACCTTTCTTTACCTTCGCTGTTTACCTTTTTAGCATCTCCTTGCACTTTTTATACTCTTGACAGGCATCCCGTATCTTCTTGATACCTGCTAAAAGCTTTCTTTTTTTCTTTTTATCCGACCTTTGATATCCCTTGACATCCAGGTCTCCCTGTTCGACTTCCCTTCAGTATTCTGTCACTTTCAAACTGGCTTTTGTTTTTCTCTCTCCTATGTTTCCATGTTTTATTTCACAGGCAGTGTTTTCCATGTTATGTTGGTCCATCTTGCTGTATGTTTGTTTCTCTGGGTCTCTGTTTCTGCATGTTCTATTCCTGTTTTTTTTTTAATATTTCTCTTAAATTCTGTTCTCTCTCTCTTTTTTTTCTGGAGAACAGAATCAGATTAACGGTTTATGTCTGAACCATGGCAGTGAAAATTTATGAATGGCTTTGACGAGGGAATGCCTCGAATATTAGATGAATTATCTGAATGATCTGAAAAGTTGAAGCAGAAATCCTTTACACAAGCCATGTAATTTTAAAGCTCTCCTCAACTCCTACAGATTTGGTCACTGAATTCAAATCGCCTGGGCGAATGCTTGCACACAGTAAGGACAGAAGATCGAGTTTGGTCAATTGCCATTAACCCTACTCTCAGGTATTTACCTATTTCTTCTTAATTTACCTTAAATTCTGAAGGTATGCTAATTTCCAGAGCAAATTAGAAACAGTTTATGTTACAATACCTTAACGAGGGCACAGCTGGTAGAGCTGCTGCCTACAGCGTCCAAGATCCAGGTATAATCCTTACCTTGGATGCTGCCTGTGGCATTTGCGCGGTTTTCCTGTGACTATGGATGTTCTCTGGGGGCTCGGGTTTCCTATCACATCCCAAAGATATGCAGGTTTGTAGGTTAATTGTAAATTGCCCCTAGTGTTTGGGGAGTTGATGAGAAAGGGGGATAACATAGAACTAGTGTGAACGGGTGATCAACGGTCGCCGTGGACTCGATGGGCCAAAGGGCCTGTTTCCATGCTGTATCTCTAAACTAAACTGTCTATATATTGTTAAAATTCTGCTATAAATTTGTCTTGTATGAGGAACGATTGGACAGACCTCTATGTGCTGGAGTTTTAAGAAATGGAGAAATAAATGGGTTGAAATGTATGAAATCCCTGAAGGATGACAGTGTTAAAACTCTCCATAAACATTACTCAAGAGATTCCCAGCTTTTCTGAACAACCCTTGCCTCGAGAACTACTCCGGCAAATCTGCTCTACACACTCTCAGGTAGGCAGTGGAAATACAATTAGTAACACAGTGTGTGGAGTTACTCAGCCTAACCATGTGGGAGAGCTGAATTAAGATCAGTGTAGGTTTATTCATTGAGGCCATGACGGCTAAATGAGATGAAGCATTGAGTTAATAATTTTTTACTGAACTGGTTGTCTTTGCTTTGGATAACTATTGGATGTTTGCAGGACTTGAGGGCCTGAGGTACAGGGAGATATTGGGCAGACTAGGGCTTTATTTCTTGGAGCTCAGGAAGTTGATGGGTGATCTTATCGAGATTTATAAAATCATGAAGGCGATATATTATATATTATTTTACCAAGGGAAGGGAAATCAAGAACCAGAGGACAGCTTTGTGAGAGGGGAAAAACTTAAATAGGAACCTGAGGGGCACCTTTTTCACACAGAAGGTGGTGGGTATATGGAACGAGCTGCCAGAGGAGGTAGTCGAGGCAGGTACTATAATAACATTTAAAATACATTTGGACAGGTACACGGATAAGAGAGGGATAATGGCCAAACGGGGGCAGCTTAGGCCAGCGTAGATGAGGCATATTGATCGGCATGGTCAGGTTTGGCTGAAGGGCCTGTTTCTGTACTGTATGACTATGACTAAAAACTTGATGAAATTCTGTGATGGGCTTCAGTTACAGTGAGCTGCTAGGATGAAAATCACAGGCAGATGGTGTGAAAACACAAGACATTGGAAGCACTGGGGAAGACATAAATAGACGGTGTGAGTGGTTATGTTTAATTGATGTCTTCCAACTACAGTTCATGCTTTGAGAGTGAGGAAATAGAAACCTAGAACAAAGAAAATATGACTAAGAATGGGACTTTCTTGGGGCCCATACCCCATTCAATATGATCACAGGTGATTATCCAAACTTTGGGCTATGTTCCTGCTTTCTCCATTTAGTCTTTGATCGCTTTAGCCAATAGAATTATATCTATTTCCTTGGCAAACAATGTCGAGCTGAACATGGGATGATTGGGTTAGCATATGATGAGTGTTTAACGGCACTGGACCTAATTGAAATGTAATGAATAGTGAAAGGCCTGGATAGAGTGGATGTGGAGAGGATGTTATCATGAGTGGGAGATTCCAGGACCAGAGGCCATAGCCTCAGAATAAAAGGACCATTAGAAAGGGGAAGAGGAAGCATTTCTTTAGTCAGAGGGTGGTGAATCTATGGAATTAATTGCCACAAAAGACCGTGGAGGCCATGTCAATGGATATTTTTAAGGTGGAGATTGATAGATTTGATTGCTAATGGTGTCAGGGCTTATGGAAGAAGTCAGGAGAATGGGGTTGAGAGGAAAGATAGATCAGCCATCATTGAATGATGGAGTAGACGATGGGCCTAATTCTGGTCCGAAAACTTATGAAAGCTCTCCTTGGGAAGCAAGTGCCGAATAGATTAAATCCTCTCTTTCTCTGTCCAGTCACTTGACTCCAGCAGATAGTTGAGCAAAGAATAAGGATCTGCTAATCTATTCTGATTATACTGGGGAGTTTGTCGGAGGATCTCGCCAGATAGTTTGGTTTGGTTCTATCCTTTCCGCTAGACGCTCTCCCAATGTCGGAAGATAAAACTCGTGACATGATATTTTAGTGTGGAATTTCAGGAATGCTCAATTGCCAGAGTGGGTCGATACATTTTAATCAAACCTATCTTCATCGGGCTGAAGAAGGGTCCCAACCTGAAACGTCATCTATCCATGTTCTCCAGAAATACTGCCTGTCCTGCTGAGTTACTCTAGCATTTTGTGTCTATTTTTGTAAACCAACATTACATTTCCTTGCGTCTACCTCTTTGTTGGACTTTCAAGGTTCGCCCTTAACAAGTTCCCCTTGTTTAAATCTGCTTTTGCGCTTGACTCTATAAGACCAATCAATGTCACCAAAGTCAAAGCTTTTCAGTTTCTGTGACACGGTTTTGAAAGTTTTCAAGAGACGAGAATAAATGGAAGATTTTAAAGAGGGTTCTGGGATGATATTTGATACTTTAGGAGTTCAAGATGACATCTGAACTTAAGGAACGTGCGAGGAACTTGCAGTTGGTCACAAGCCATCAGTGAATGGAGGAGACGCATGGAACTACAGATGGTGGAATCTTGTATAAAATACAGAGTGCTGGAGTCGCTCAGCGGGTCAGGCAGCATCTGTGGAGGGAATGGTTAGGCAACGTTTCTGGTCAGGACCCTTCTTGGAGGAAATGTTAAAGTTTCTGGTGTGGATCCTGCATCAAAGTGGTTTATCTCTTCTCAGTGGACATGCATACGTACTTCTAGAACTTCCTGATCTTGTTTTGGATTTAAAGATTGTTTTGCCTCTTGCTTGCCTGAACCGTGCATGCTGCTGTACTTGACAAAGGTTGCAAAGCAAGTTAGTGCAGAATAAAGTTCAAAAGCAACCTTTTGTTCATTGAACCACTGCCTGAGGTAAGGATTACAAAACATTTTGAGAGATGCTTTGGGCACAATCATCTTTTTAGAACTAATTTCTTCAAATAAGCCTATTGAATTTACTTATTTAATTAATCTGTACGTGTAATAATCTCAAAGAGAGGGAGTTTAGTTTTATTGGTGGATTTACCCCCTCATTGACTTGTTGCTGATGCGATCGTTTGTTCCGAACATTTCTAATGAACAGCGGGCGAAAGCAGGATGACACACGTACTCGATCAGCCGTGTTAAGGAGTGTCCCAATTGGAACTGTATGCTAAGATAACAGTGCATGCTTAACAGAAGTAAATCTAGGCTTCTCCGGCACGCAGCTCTGACAACCTGCATAGCTATCTCGTGCAGCATTAACCTACTGTTTCCTTGGTCTCCTCCTCAGAAGTCAGAAAGTCATACAGCACGGAAACAGGCCCTTCGGCCATGTTCACCAGGATGTCCCTTCTAAGATAGTCCCATTTGGTCCATTTCACTCTAAACCCATATACGTGTCCAGGTGTAATTTAAATGCTGTTATTGTACCTGCTTCAACGACATACACTAGCGCTTTGTTCCATACACCCACCGTATGGAAAATGTTCCATCTCTGGTTCCTATTAAAGCTTGCCACTCCCACCTTAAACCTATATCCTCTCGTTTCTGATTTCCCCCTACCCTGGGTAAAAGACGAAATGTGTGGGAAGGAACTGTAGATGCTGGTTTACACCGAAGATGGACACAAAATGCTGGAGTAACTCAGTGGGACAGGCAACATCTCTGGATTGAAGGAATGGGTGACGTTTTGAGGTCAAAACCCTTCTTCATACAGAGTCGCGACCCGAAACGTCACCCATTCCTTCTATCCAGAGATGCTGCCTGTCCCGCTGAGTTACTTTAGCATTTTGTGTCTATCCTGGGTAAAAGATGATGCATTCGCCCTATCTATTTCCTGCATGATTTTATACACCTATAAAATCAGCCTCCTGCACTCTTAGCCTACCCAACCTCACCCTATAGCTCATGCCCTTCATTCCTGGCAACATCCTCGTAAATTCTCTCAACAATTTTCCTCCCTAAATTGAAACCTGATCTTTGCAGGTGTGTGTGTATATATCTTTTCTATCTGTGTGCCTTTCCCTTTTTGAAGGAGGCACCACTTTACTGTGTTTTGGAGTTGTGACTCTTGCCCAGTACAGCAAGTTGAGAAGGCGATAGGGGTCTACAACGGCACTCATGGAGCTAAGTAACACACATGGAAGACATAAAGCCTGCTCGATCTCCAGCTTGACCATTAGGCAAAATGTTCACCACCCCCCTCCCACCATCGCCCCACGGTGGCTAAAGAGTATATTATCTGCTAGATGCTCAGTAGCAATTTCACAAGTCTTATAAAATAACATCTAAACAAAGAGGAGGCCGAAGGAGCCAGTAAGATGGTGGAATCTTGTGCAAAAAACATTTGCTGGAGGAATTCATCAGGTCAGTTATTTCAGTGCAGCTCAACAACATGCAAGCAATAAAAATGATATATTCCGTAAACTGTAGTGTGGCACAATAATTTAATCCTGCCTTTAAGCTTCATAATCCAAACTCAATTCCAGATTTTGACCAAGATGATCAAAATCTCCTTAATGTGATGCAATCAACTCCTCCATGAATGACTTCACCTCCATCCATTAGTTCTCTAATCTCTCCCCTTGTTCCTTTCCCCTCCTTGTTCATTTTATTCTCATTGTTCTGTTTATCATATATTTTCCCCCTCATTATGCTCATTCTTTTCATCATTCTTTCCTGATGAAACAAAAAAGCTTTTCACTGTACCTCGGTACATGTGACAATAAGCTAAACTAAACACTATTTTGCTCCTGTCTCCACTCTGGCGCTCATCTTGCTTTGTCTTTCAGTCCCGACCTCTAATAGCGTCTCCTTCTTGCTATCATCTGCACTCTGGCACAGAACAGTTTATTCTTGCCACACTTATTTTGTCAAAATATTTTACCATGGCTTTTCCCTCCTGTCCTTTTTCTGCCATTTACAAGAGGGTGAATGGGATCTTTTTGATGTGCACTGCCACCCAGCTGGCTGCTTTGAGTCACTCACCCATTTTATTAGGTACGGCGCCACTTTATGTCTTTCTGATCTTTCTCTCTCTGGCTCAACTTCTCTTCGTTGCAGACCCGGTATCAGAAGCGATTAAACAGCTCGTTAATTCTCCAATATGATGGTTGATATATTAGAGCAGAACAAAGCCAGACCTGTCAGTTAACAGACACCTTTGCACATTACCGTGGTGCCGTGGGTTAATTGAAGTTTTCCCTGGATATTGGTGTCACGATATAGGTTAAAAGATTTTTTTAAATGAAAATGCCCATTCTTGTGTGAATTTTTCCATTAGTTTGATCTTTTAGTAAGGTGGGAATAAGAATATTAACCGTTATTGAGGTGATGACAATGTGTCTTTACAGGTGCCGTTGGGCACCAGTGAGTTTTGGATGGGTTTCATACATGGTTGAAGCAGAGAGAATAATGTGCAGTAGCTGAAGTACTTGCTTGAGTTCCCCTTGCACATGCTCTGCTCTTTGCGAACTGCCAATGTACGTGTGTACCTGGGCACAGAATCAAGTGGACCTGATGCCCTCTGCAGTCCAATAGTCTGTTAACAATTGCTATCAGCAGCATGAAACATGGAACGTTGGCAAGGTGCCAATCACCAAAGGCACCACTTTACTTTAGCACACATCAGTGAGAAAGCACTGGCTGCAGGAGCAGTGTAGACAAATGGGAAATCACTGGTGTATCAACTGGACAGCTCAGTCATAGAGTCATACAGCACGGAAACAGGCTCTTCGGCACAACTGGTCCAAGATGCTCCTTCTACGCTAGTCCCACCTACCTGCCATTAGCCCATATCCCTCTAAACCTTTCCTGTCCATGCACTTGCCCAAGTGTTTTTTTTTTTAATATTGTTATAGTACCTGCCTCAACTACCTCCTCAGGCAGCTCGTTCCATACACCACCACCCTCTTTGTGAAAACATTTCCTCTCTGAATCCTATTGTCTTGCCCCTCTCACCTTAAAACCATATTCTCTGGTTTTTGATTCACCAACCCTGGATAAAAGCCTCTGTGAATTCATCCTGTATATTCCCCTCATGATCTTATACGCCTCTTTAAGCTCACCCTCAGCCTCCTGCACACCAAGGAATAAAGTTCTAGCCTGCCCACCTTCTATAGCTCAGTCCCTCGAGTCCTGGCAAAGTCCTAGTAAATGTACTCTGCACTCTTCCCAGCTTAAGGTCTTCACCTTCCAAAATCTTCATATGTTCCTTTGTCCCTCTCGTTGATAGTTTCCTGATATTGAGAGAAGGAAGTACTCCTAGACCCCAGTTGTTCCAATCAGACCAGCAACCACTTGCTGGAGTTGTGGATGTCTAGAAAGGATCGGATTGTGGACAGCTAGTGCTGTTGCCCAAGTAGCAGGGAGTTCTTTCTGGTACCAAAGGAGAGGTTTAGAGATGGACTGTTTGCAGTTGTGGATGGGAGCTGGTAGCAGTGTAAGGAGGGAAAAGGTTGTAACGTCCATGTTTCTTGATGTCTCCCCTTTCAACACACAGACATTGACGTGTGTGGCTGCTCCTTTAAGAATCGCCCGAATAATACACAAAAGCAAGAGTTCAAAGATAACTTCACAGTGGTGCAAGCTGCGTGCCGCTGAGGAAGCTTTTCAATGGAGACAATGGGGCAGTGACGGGTTAAGAGGGAAATTAGAGGGTTTTGAAGGTTTTGCCAGGGAGGGGGTGAAAGGTTAAAAAATGTCCCTTTGTTCCAGCCCTAATTCTGAGGGACATGCTCTCCAAACAAATCGTACAGGTCGGATGCTTTTGTTACCACTTTTACTGATTGATCTTTTACTAGTTTACTTTTCTGTTTAGTGCATGTCTTTTGAAATTCTATGCAGTCTTGTTATGTAAGGTGTCTGCCCATTGAGTGGGAGTCTGAGAGCAGCGCGGCTGTGCATCCAGCTTCAGGCACGGAGGTGCTGGATGGAGGGATTTTGTTTTTGCCCTATCCTCTCCTGCTGCAAGCTCTGGTGTCGGCTAGAGCAGGTTCCAGTTAGTTCCCACTCTCTCTTACCCTGATCTGCCATGTTTTCATTCCTCTACTTGATCAAGATGGCCATAGGGTTTAACTATTACTCGCAGGTAATCTGGAAATCTTCCTCTCACACCTTCTTACAACCTCGTTACCTCTTCCCTTGCTTTCAAAAAGCTTGATTGCATACTCTTCAAAAGCATACAACTCTGCAAACTCTTCACCCCGGCTCCTGCTTGTTTGGTGTTGATTCCCTTTCTTTTCCTCCATCCCGAAAGTGCAAACTCGCCCAGGGTTGCTGCTGTTGTTTGAATGTTTTAAAGTTTTTAATGTTGCTAGCTCTGGTCTTTCCTGTGGGACATTTTGTTTTGTATATTTACTCCATGAAAGCCTTTCATTCTCTTAAAAGATTCCTTTGTCTTTATTCTTAATTACAACCTATTTTAGTTCAGGTATTGTTATAGATGTGGAAATGAGAGAGCAATTGAGGCAGCATCTCTGGAGAACATGGCTAAGTGACGTTTTGGGGTTGGGAGGCATCTTCCGAATCTTCTATTGTTATACATCCTTTGGATGGAAGGCAGGAGAGGAAGACTTGCCTTTTCTTTCTCCTACCGCATGCCCTCACTGAACATTTGGGCCATGAGGCACAGGGACCCGATGATGGGGCTGAGGACTCTCAGTTTTTCTGTTAGTGATCCGCTGCAATTTTGTGATGATATGAAATTGCTGTGAACATATGGAAAATTTGGTTAGAGGTGGATTAAGTAAGTAAGTAAGTTTATTGGCCAAGTATTCACATACAAAGAATTTGCCTTGGTGCTCCGCCCACAAGTAACAACATGACAAACAGTGACAGTTACGAATGACTCAGAAAACACTAAACATTAATAATAATAAAACATTAATGATAAAACACCATTGGATCAAGCATGTGAACCAACAAAATACCAGATCAAAGGGAGGCTACAGATTTTTGGCTGTTGAGTAGAGCAACTACTCGTGGATAAAAACTGTTTTTATGTCTGGCTGTGGCAGCTTTGACAATCCGGAGTCGCCTTCCAGAGGGAAGTGATTCAAAGAGTTTGTGCCCAGGGTGAGAGGGGTCAGAGATGATCTTGCCCGCTCGCTTCCTGGCCCTTGCAGTGTACAGTTCATCAATGGAGGGAAGGCTGCAGCCAATAATCTTCTCTGCTGATCAGACGATTCGCTGCAGCCTCCAGGTGTCGTGCTTGGTGGCTGAGCCAAACCAGAACATGATGGAGAAGGTGAGAACAGACTCTACGATGGCCGTGTAGAATTGGACCATCATTGCCTGTGGCAGATTGTGCTTCCTCAGCTGCCGTAGGAAGTACATCCTCTGTTGTACCTTTTTGACCGTGGAGTCGATGGATTAGAACTCCCCATCTGGCCAAAGTCACTAACCAATAAGAAGATGCTTTCATTTAAGTTATTTAATTTCAGTAAGATATAGGTGTTTTTACAAGAGGGTGCTTTGATGACAAATGGGATACAAGAATCGGCATACCAAAATATAATAAAAGTGATGTTTTAAGGAGGAGATGCCTGAGGAAGTGATGTTTTAAAGTTTAAAACTAAGGTGCTACATTGATAAATATTGTGTGATGGGTAAAGCCAGGAATCAGCATGTGGGATTATGAGAGTATCACTGTTGAGCATTAAGAGATCATATGCAATGTGTCGTGTGTCAAGATCCATGTGTCACAAGAGGAATGGAATATATTTTGGTTAATCAAATCTTAAAGATAAAAAAAGGCTCTCCTGGTATTGGGTAAGTACTTATTTATCCCTCTTCTGGAATGCTGTGTCTTCTGAAACATGCTGAGTGATTGAAAAAAGATTCGGAAAATGTGTTTCCTCATAAAAACCCATAAACATTTCATTCAGGGTGATATGATTTAAGGAGTTTAACTAATAAAAGGAACAGAATTGGGTATGAGTCAGGGATGTATCTTGCATACATAAAATAAGAATAGATGTAGAAACAAAGAACTGAAATACTCGTTTATACCAAAGCTAGGCACAATGTGCTGGAGTAACTCACTGAGGTGCTCCAGCATTTTGTGTCTACCTAATAATTTGACATTCTTGTGTGCCACTATTTAATATACCTTTATCTTTTCCTTCTATTAAAGTAAATAACTTCACATTTCCACACATTATAGTTCATCTACCATTACTATGTCCAGTTATTTAGTGTGTATCTCTCTGCAATCTTTTCATAGTACACATCCACAGATTAGTTTGGTTTAGGAGATACAGTGCAGAAACAGGCCCTTCTGCCCACCAAGTCCATAAAGACCAGCGATCCCTGTATATTGTTACTATCCTATACGAGGGGCAATTTACAGAAACATATTTTCCAAGCCAATTAACGTACAAACCTGTACGTCTTTGGAGTGTGGGAGGAAACTGAAGTTCTCAGAGAAAACCCACGCAGGTCACGAGGAGAACGTACACATTCCGTACAGGCAAGCATCCGTAGTAAGGATTGAACCCGGATTTCTGGCGCTGCAAGTGCGGCAAGGCAGCAACGCTACCACTGTGCTGCCGTCTACTAAGTATCATCAAAGAGTGATTTGTGTAAATTTGACGGCGCAGAAGCAGCCAGCTGTTCTGTACAACTGTTTATGTTCGACACAAGTCTACTTTTGGATCTGATCTATTTGTCAGGTTTAGATTAATTATACTGACATGTACCGTGGTACAGTGAAAAACTTTGTTTTGCATGCTGTCCAAGCAGATCAGATATACCATGCAGGAGTACAATGAAGTCTATAAGACAAGAGCAGAATTAGGCCATTGGGGCCCATCAAGGCCATTCGATCATGGCCGATCTATTTTTTCTTCTTGACCCCATTCTCCTTCCTTCTCCCGTAACCTTTGAAGCCCTTAATAATCAATAACCAATCAAACTCGAGTATAATAGATAGAGCAAAGGAAAGGGGAAGCTACAGAATGCAGAATATAATTCTCAGCTTGTTGCGCACCAGTTCCATAGACAAGGTCCAATGGGGTAGAGGTGAGTTGGACAGTACCCCAGCTTATGGCTTTTTTATTGAGCGGAGGAGTATGTGTGGATGGGAGAGGAGAGCTACTATTAGATTGTGGGGGGTGGCGGAGAGTTAAACAGGGTGCGGGGTCTGGTAGATGAGGTTAAGCTTGAAGCAGTGACCTGGATGAGGGCAAGGATGGATGCACAATTGAGAAAGGACGGGGACATCAATTTGGGAATGGTGGGGGACAGAGAAAAGACATCCTAATGAGACAGTAAATATTACAGCTTCAGAAGGATGGACATCAGGTATTTTCCCCAACCCAGCCCCTCTATGGAGTTGGGGGGTTGCTGTGAAGCTGATGAAAAATGACCAAAAGGGAGTCACCCTGCTGGGATATTATGCCAGGGGAAGGCTCACGTTGTGGGATAGTGGCAGTCAAGTGTTGAACCTTTTCATTGAGTGGATGGATAAAGGCAGTGACACTTCAAACTGAATGTCTCATTGTTTCTTCACTGAGAAAGCAGTTGTTTTTTCCCCTATCCAGGGGCCTGCCTTGTACTTACTTTCGCTCTGCGCAGCACTGCCTCTTTGTTTTTTACCATCCTTTGATCATGGCCCTGCCAATAGATAATTTGGCAATGGCATCTCCCAAAGTGGAAGCGTGGAATTAATGTAAAACAGCTTCTCTTTTCACTGGTTCAGTGGTCGACAAAGCGAAGCAATGGCCAGACGTAAATTTTCACCCAGGAGCTGATTAATTCTGAGTGGAGTGAGACACATGGACTGTAAAATGCTCACCTCCTCATCAAAATTGGATACACCCTTTTTATTAACCTATTTTGCTGATTTTTCGAATTCAGAAAGAGTTTGAAGTACAAAGGAGTTTGAAGAGGAAAGTCCCAAATTGCATTCCGATCTGTATCGGAAGGTCATAATTTGGTTGGAATTAGTAACATTAGCAAATTTGCAGATGACACAAAGCTGGGTGGCAGTGTGAACTGTAAGGAGGATGCTATGAGAATGCAGGGTGACTGGGACAGGTTTGGTGAGTGGGTAGATGCATGGCAGATGTGGATAAATGTGAGGTTATCCACTTTGGTAGCAAAAACAGGAAGGCAGATTACTGTCTAAATGGTGTCAAGTTGTGAAAAGGGGAAGAACAACGGGATCAGGGGGTCCTTGTTCATCAGTCAAAGAAAGTAAGCATGCGGGTACAGCAGGCAATGAAGAAAGCGAATGGTATGTTGACCTTTATAACAAAAGTTGAGTATAAGAGCAAAGAGGTCCTTCTGCAGTTGTATATGGCCCTAGTGAGACCACACCTGGAGTATTGTGTGCAGTTTTGGTCCCCTAATTTGAGGAAGGACATTCTTGCTATTGAGGGAGTGCAGCGTAGGTTTACAAGGTAATTCCCGGGATGGCGGGACGGTCATATGCTGAGAGAATGGAGCGGCTGGGCTTGTATAGAAGGATGAGAGGGAATCTTATTGAAACATATAAGATTATTAAGGATTTGGACACGCTAGAGACAGGGAACATGTTCCTGATGTTGGGGGAGTCCAGAACAAGGGGCCACAGTTTAAGAATAAGCGGTAAGCTATTTAGAACAGAGACTTGTTTAGTCTGTGGAATTCTCCGCCTCCGTGGTGGAGGCCGATTCTCTGGATATTTTCAAGAGAGCTAGATAGGGCTCTTAAAGATAGCAGAGTCAGGGGATATGGGGAGAAGGCAGGAACGGGGTACTGATTGGGGACGGTCTGCCATGATCACATTGAATGGCGGTGTTGCTCGAAGGGCCGAATGGCCTACTCTTGCACCTATTGTCTATATTTGGGACCATTAATCACCATCTTCAGCTGTCTGGACCCACGGGTCTGGAATTTTTCTCCCAACTCTGCCTTTATTTTGTCCTTTAAGATCCGTGGTTATGCAGGGAATGAATGGGTATGGGTCATGTGAAGGCAGATGAGATTAGTTTATCTTGGCATTATGTTCAGCACAGACATTGTGGGCCAAAGGTGCTTGTTCCTGTGTGGTACTGTTCAGTGTTCTAGGTTCTAGGACTTGCCTTAAAACCAATCTTTTTATCACCTGCCCAAATTATCCTTATGTGGCTTGGTGTAAATTTTGATTACTAATCTTGTGAAGTCTTTTGGAACATTATCTCTGTGAAAGTTGATGTATTAATATTGATGGTCATAAAATTTTAAGTGCAGAATAATGAGTCTCTGGGGAGGAGATCTAAGCAGGAGTTTAATTAAGATTAAATGTGTTTATTTCGCTACATGTTCTATGTCTGCAGTGTCACAAAACATATAGTTATTTGCTTCCTCATTGACTAAGTGTGTGTTCATTTCTATTCTGTAGCTTCCTAATTTGTTCATGTTCTCATCACTGTACAAGCAAAAATTCATACTTGCATGTGCATTTCTTCAAAGTTCATACTCTCATGCACACTTTTCCCCCAAAATAGAAACTTGTAACATGCAATAGCTTGTGTTGGGAAGATAAAATAATCACAGTCAATCTTTCTCCCAGTTGCAGGAAAATGTCACTGCATGGTTGCAAACACAAAGCTTCTGCGTGTAAAGGCAGAGCCTTTATCCGTCAATCCTGCAGGAAGGTTCATTTCTAAGGAATGGTTCTTCCTTCAAGGATCAAGAGAAGTCCTGTTAAAGTCATATAGAACTTTGTGTACATCACAACTGGAGCCCTGTACACTGTTCTGGCTTACACATTGATGAGAAATAATATAAAGGCACTAGAGAAGGTAGGCATAAGAACTGGAAGTTATAATTATTTGGAAGCAATAATTGGTCGCGGTTCTGTTCCATAGAAGGAGGAAGCTGAATGGCTTCCTTAGAGAGGGCACTAAAACTTTGAAATAATAAGCTGGAGAAGATGTTTCTGCTTCTAGTTTAACAGTCCGCAGATAAATTCTGTGCAGTGAGGTCAGGGTGATGGCAATGTGGAAATAGCTGTCACGTGTGAGAGGGAGAGAGAGGTCTCATCGTGGAAAAGAAGGTAGTGAGGAGAACTAATGGTGATGTACAAGACCCTGACTGGTTTAGGTGGGGAAAATGATCCCATCAATGAATGGTTTGAAGACCAGGGGCTGAGATATAATGTTACGTGCAGAAGATATTAGGGGGATGTGAGAGAGCAGTTCTGATCTGCAATTTGTTGCCTGTTGGTATTGGTGGAAGCTAAGTCTGTCACAATGTCGAGAAGAAGGTGGGTAAGCATTTGAAAGAACATGATTGGAAAAGAGGAATAATGCAGTGGATTGGATTGCTTAACTTGGAATTATGTTTGTTCAAACAGTATCATTCTGTGCCGTAATGATACGGTGTTGCTATCATGCACTGATGAGATAAATTGGTTAGAGGTTGGAGCTTAAATATCGCCATTGTCCAGTTTGGTTAGCATGCCTGTTGTGTGCAATAAATTCAAAGTGTTTTTACACATAATTCTCACACATTTCCGCCACCTCCAAAGAGATCCCACCACTTGGCACGTTTTCCAATCTCCACCCTTTTCCGCAGAGACCGTTACTTCCGCAACTCCCCAGTTAACTCATCCCTTCCCACCCAAACCACCCCTCCCCAGGTACCTTCCCCTGCACCCGCAGGAGATGCAACACCTGTCCATATACCTCCTCCCTCGACTCTGTCCAGGGACCCCGACAGTCCATTCAGGTTAGGCAGAGGTTCACTTGCACCTCCTCCGACCTCATCTACTGTATCCTTTGTTCATGATGTGGACTCGTATACATCAGCAAGACCAAACATAGACTGTGCAATCGTTTCGCTGAACACCTTCGCTCAGCTGAACCTTCCTGATCTCCTGGTTGCTAAACACTTTCATTCTCCTTCCCAATCCCACACAGACCTTTCTGTCCGAGATCTCCTCCATTGTCAGAGTGAGGTCAAACGCAAATTGGAGGAACAGCATCTCGTATGCCGCTTGGGCAGCTCACAGCCCAATGGTATGAATATTGATTTCTCTCACTTCGGGTAGCCCCGGCATTCCCTCTCTTTCTCTATCCCTCCCCCACCCAATTCGCACTAGCTTCTCGTTTTCACCCAACAAACAGCTAACAATGGCCTGTTTCCTTTACCATTGTTACTTTGTTGCATATCTTTTATTCATTGTTCTTTATCTCTCTATATCACCGTCTATATCTCTCGTTTCCCTTATCCCTAACCGGTCTGAAGAAGGGTCTCGACCCGAAATGTCACCCACTCCTTCTCTCCAGAGATGCTGCTTTTCCCACTGAGTTACTCCAGCTTTTTGTGTCTACCTTGTATCTGTATTCAACTTGATGATGGGCCGGAAAGTTTCCCATGTTTTTAACTCCACCAGTTTCACCATAATAACTGGTGGAGTTAAAAACATTGTTACATGATGTGTTATGAAATGAATCGATGGACAAATTGTCGCCAATGTTTGGCGGACATAAAAGTATTAATGATGAAAAGTTAGAATGATTGGTAATCTAAGAAACGTGGAGCAGTCTAATTATGATAGATGAGGCCTTGGCGGCAGTGGCAGAGCCTCGCGGCGATGGGGCCTCGGCGGTGGTGAAGCCTCGCAGTGGCAGCGAAGCTTCGTGGGTCGACCCGTGGTCGATGAGAGTGTGGGGGGACCGCCGTGAGGAGGGGAAGAACAGTGGAGGACCCGGCGTGGGGGGGGGGGGGGGACTGCCATGAGGGAGGGGAAGAACAATGGACAATAGGGAATGAGGGGGGGGGGAGGGACAATGGGGACCCAGCATGGGGGAAAACGGCTGGGGAAAGAGAGACCAAAGGAGGAACCGGCGTACTTTGTAACTTTATCAGCGATGTAGGTGGCCGCTATTCGTATACCTTGTGTGTGCAAGCAAAGAATTTCCCTGTTTGAGAAGGAACTGCAGATGCTGGAAAATCGAAGGTAGACAAAAGTGCTGGAGAAACTCAGCAGGTGCAGCAGCATCTGAGAATTTCCCTGTGCCTTGTCACATGTGACAATAAAGTATTCCATTCCCATGTGAACAGTTATAGAACATAATGAAATGCTGGCCTTTATGTTTAAAGGACTAGAGTTCAATGGAGCTCTGGTCTAATCACAGCTGGAGAGCTGTGAGCATACTTTATTTTAGAGATACAGTGCCCTCCGGCCCACTGTGTCTGTTATGACCAGATTCACCCCGTACACTAGTACTATCCTACACACTAGGGACAATTTATTCTTATTATTTTTTAACAATGCAAATTAACTCACAAAACTGCACACCTTTCAGACTGTGGGAGGAAAGCAGAGAAAACCCACACATTCACAGGACCCGTCGTCAGGATCGACCAAGGTTTCTGTCGCTGTAAGGCAGCAACTCTACCGCTTTGCCACTGTGCTGCCCAAAAGGACAATATACTGGCCTCGAAGAGAGTAAATGCTTCAGAAGGATGTCAGTTTAATAACGAGTTCACGAATTAAACGAGCAAATGCAAAAGGGTCTCCACCCAAAACATCACCTATTCCTTTTCTCCAGTGATGCTGCCTGACCTGCTGAGTTTCTCCAGCTTTTAGTGTCTGTCTTTGGTTTAATCCAGCATCTGCAAATCCTCCTTGCACATGTGCAAAGACAAGCTGTTGGCATATTGCAGCCTTTCTAATTGAGGTTTGAATGACCTTGATTCTAGAGTGTAGTCACTGTAAGTTGAACAGTATTTTCATTAATTTGACGATTACGCCACACTTACTAGATAGCTGTTGGAGCTGAGGAACAAAAAGATTGAAAAAATTGTTAAGGCAATGATGCAGCTTTGTTTGACCATGGTCTTCACTGACGGTCTCTGTTGTTGACTCATTGGTTAATATATTTTGGATGACTTCATGGAGGAAATGTGAATGGAGCAAATGGATTTCTCGGCAGCTAAATTTGAGGTCGGTGTCCTATAATTTATTATAAAAAGGAACTGCAGATGCTGGTTTACACCAAAGATGGACACAAAATGTTGGAGTGGCTCAACGAGTCAGGCAGTATCTTTAGAGAAAATGAGAGGTGATGTTTTGGGTCAGGACCTTTTCTTCAGATCGATCAGGCTGGGATCTCTTCCAACAAGTGAAGGAGGCCTGGAACTCTATGCCGGAGACAGAAACACTCCGCCCGCCCCCCCCCCCCCCCCCCCCCCCCCCAGTTAGAAAGATTCTGGGTGAGCACCCGGAGACCCTGACCGCCAGTTCACCGACCAAAAGTTAGGAAGTGGAATTAAAATTCATTTGTTGACATGACATGGGCATGATAGACCAAATAACCCATGACTCTCTAAAAGTCTTTAAACGACAATGTGAAAATGACCACTGGTGCTTAGCGGGAAATATTCACAGGCATACCAGGGATATGTCGCCAACTATTCTTCTTCAAGAGAGTCAAAAGTGTATAAATGTCATATTTACTGACATAACAACAATGACATTCTTACTTGCTGGAGCTTAAAAGGCTCATTAATGGAATGACACACAGAAAATGTAGAATAATTAATAAATGTAATACAGGTACACCACTGATATTTCTGTCACATTTGGTTCAAGTGCCTTGCCTGATTATCTGTTTTACTGGTTCAGTAATAATAATTCAACAATATACCTCCGACCCAGTAATTATACCGCACCCATGTCTCCAAAGCACCATGGAGTGCTAGAAACATATAATAATAATAATAATAATAATAATAATAATAATAATAATAATAATAAAAATAATTAACTCTTTTGGGATGGAGGCACAGGTCCCAAAAGAGCCTGAGCCACGCACAGCGTAGTGGTACAGTGATCTAGTTTGGAGCTCGCGGGAATTTTAAGTGCGCCCTCGTAAACCTTGTCTGGATTAAAGGAGGTGCTGGACCATCAGTTGCCGGAAAATCAGTGGTGTCCCTGTACTAGCTAACCATAATAGCGTGTGGGTCTTTGATGATATTGGCTGCATTTTTATGAGGCACCACCTCCTTTAGATACCCTCGATTGCCTATCATGCAATCCCACCTGAATAGACACACATGGTAGTGATTCATCTAATGGTGCATCTTCTATACTACACTGGACACGATCATGGTGGTACCAGCAATGGTAGAACCCCTTGTCTAAAGCATTGGGAATGGCAGCCTGCATCCTCTGCTGAATCCTCTGGAGTGTGACTTGAACCCATACTCTTCAAGCTTGAAGAAGGGACCGTGACAACTGACGCACAGCTGGCACTCTGCATTCACTGTTGGAATATCTGCCTGTTTATAATGAGATAACCTTTCCCAATATTTCTCTCAAACATTCCCAATATTCAGATGAAAGATAGCAGTGAAGACAGCAGGGAGTTTATTTTGCAAGGTCTTTCAGATTGGATCCATTGGAGGTAAATGTGATGGTTGGCCAGAGCGAGCTGGTCTTTGTATGGTTCTTCTCTTTTGTATTGGGATGTTTTTGAAGCAGTTTTAATTCAATAGAAATTATTTGAAAGGTGCCGAATCTGTTAGCGGCTCCTGCGATGGCATGGGACTTGATTGAGGGAGTCCGAAATGCAGCCTAGCAGCACTGACGTGTGTGTAGAAAGGGCCGTGAAATACAAAGGGCTTTGTAGTGGGTGGGGATCTCCCTTGGCCACTACAGTGATGGGAGGGTTCAGAAAGCACTGGAGAGAGAAGTGTTCCAATGTGGAGGGAGGGGGTCAAAGGAGATAAAACAGAAGAGAAGAAGCCTACTTTCTTGTGTGGAGCCTGTCAAGCAAATCTACAGAATCACTGCAGCCAAGTTTTCAAAGGCAGCTGATCGTTTGATAAAACCCGCTCTGACTCACCGCTTTCTCACAAGTGAGGGGACATGACCTCTGACCCTATATCACTTTGCTCTTTAAAAAATAATTCCTTCTCTGGACAATATTCTAACTTGTACGGACCCATTACCCTCCTCATCTTCTTCTCTCGCTTTGCAAACATCTCCACTGTCTGTCTCGCTGTCAGAGATGGTGGGCTGTAATAGGAGCGGGCTTTCTCTCGCCTCCCTCCCTCCCTCGTTCACAATGTCTGTCTGTAACAGTTGCCCCACATCTTCCCATCATTTACATATCTTGGGAGAGCAGCGTAGATACCGTTGAAACAGGTGCCAGGAATTGCGAGGTTCCAGCGAGAGAGACAGTTGGGGGAATTGAGCAGGCAAGAGACACAGATTCCTGAGCCTCACTTTGGTGGGGTTTCATTAGCAAATAGTTTTTTTAAGTCTTTGTAAATGATTCCACGGTCGGTGAGTTTGTTCTGCATGGGTGGACAGTGCCTTCTCATCCCCCCCCCCCCCCCCATCCCCACTGCCCCACCCCCACCCACATTTCTCCTTTTCTTAAAAAAAAGAATGCTGGCTTGACCTCTCTGTGTCAATTCTATTAAAGACCCGATGAGTCTAATTTTTTTGTTTGAATCATAGAAGTTGTATTAATGTTGCTACGGGCGTGTTGCTAGGACTTGATGTCTCGAGGCTTGGAATGAGCTCAATGCCCAAGTTTACACTGAAGATGTCAGCAATGAGGGAGGAGGCGGATGAGAGTGTGTTAGATGTTCTATAGTACTGACATGCATGCTCTGGGTAAAAATTCTATGACCTCTGACCCCTCCAGTTAAGCAGTGAACATGAATACAAAGTCCTGGTTATCAGACCAAGTGCAATACTGAAGGAAGTCCTCTCTCTCTCACTTTCTCTCTCTCTCTCTCTCTCTCTCTCTCTCTCTCTCTCTCTCTCTCTCTCTGAGGTGTAATCTTTCAGAGCAGATGTTGATTTCAGCACAGACGTTGTGGGCCGAAGGGCCTCTTCCCGTGCTGTACTTTTCTATAGATACAGGGAACTGCAGTTGCTGGAATTTTGAGCAAAACACAAAGTGCTGGAGTAACTCAGCGGATCAGGCAGCATCTTTGGAGGACGTGGATACGTGACGTTTCGGGTTGGGATCCTTCTGAAGAACTTTGAAGGAGGATCCTGACCTGACACATCGCCTAACTACATCCTCCAGAGATGCTGCCTGACCTGCTGAGTTACTCCAGCACTTTATGTTCTACACTGTAGTTTTCAATGTTCTATTCATTCATGGTTCATTCATTTCACACGTGAATTAAAAGATTCACAGCTCCATAGAAAACCAGGCAAGTTCTTAACTTTTACTCACCGTCCAACAGGACTTGAACATTTTATAACAGCTATTCATTTTTACACGCTTTATGGATACATACTGTATTGCTGAATAAAACTGCAATAACTGATTGATTTATATACTACCTTTAGTATGGCAAAGCCCACCTCAAACAAACTTTATTACCAAGCCACATGAAGACCTTTTAGTCTGGCGTTTCTTCTGTCCATTCCCTCCACAGATGCTGCCTGATCCGCTGTGTTCCTCCAGCACTTTGTGTTTTGCTCAAAATGTCGTCATCTGCAGTTTTATTGTGAGTAAAGACGTTTTGGGATTTAGGTTCCAACAAATATTTGGGAAGCTTTTGACAAGCATATTAAATGAAGAGAGAGGTTAAGCAGGAATTCCAGAGCTCGAGCTTGGCCATATGTGATATTCTTTGTTGTTTCTTTATTGATTTTGGTTAAAGATGGAGTGGGTTGTGTTTGGACGTTTAGAAACATTAGTGATTTCTCCAATTAACATTGCGGCACAGTTGGAAAAGCCTGTGGGGAACCCCCACAGATGACATTTTGGGTCGGGATCCTTCCGTCTGGTGACATACAACATTTAAGTACGAAATTATCGTGTGCTATATTTTTCTCCGACTCAAAGAAAACATTTTATCTGCAGCGTTTCAGCATTTAATGAGGGTGTGTGGACGCTCTTTTTTTCTGAGTTGGGACATTGGAACAGGAGGATCTCTATTCGTCACCAAGGGTGCTGACCAACGAGGATCTGTATCCAGGATTTATGACAAGCATTGTAGATGGGGGAGGCAAGAGAGCACCTCTGCTTTACAAGAAGCAGTGGTTTCACCCCTGTGGGGTGCAGTGATTTACAAGAATCAATACTTCTCCATGAGTGGCCTGTAGGAGGCAGACTAGAGCTGGGAGCAGTGATCCAATTAACTGGGATGAAGTGAGAAGAAATTCTCATCAAAGTTTTGAGGGATCACAACTGGCTCTCATCCAGCTGCCTAGATTGCGTGACACCATCATGTAGTGACTTCTGGTCTCGGTGGAGTGCCCAGGGAAATAACTGAATTCAAGATGCAAACGGGTTAAAACATTTCTACTAAATTGCCACAGTAAATAATATCTTAATATCTAACAAGGTAGGAAATATTGTGTCTTTTATGAGCTCATTTCACAGGCATGAAGTAATCATTAAATTTGTTCACCGCTATGTCTGAAATATCTAAGAGTGATCACATGAGCAGTGACCTTTGATACATATTTGACACTCGGTTTGAAAGGGTTAACTGACCAATGATGACTCTTCCTCCTCCTCCGATATTACGTTACGGTAGAACCGGTGGTGTCTGCAGACACAGGCGGCTAATGGAGAGAGGAAGTCCATTTCCTCTAACGCTCTGCCTGGGGCGCTTGACGGATTGCCCTCAAGATTTATAGGAGTGATGGAACCTCTGTGCCCTGACACCTCGTTTCCATTTAGAAAGACATATGCCAAGGATAGGAAGCAATTAGGGAGGCATGAGGAGAAGAGAGAGGCATCTCTGATGTTCCGCGGTGTATTACAGTGCAGTAGCTCACAGCCCAGGCTCGAACTGGGTTACTGACTCAAAGCTAACGCCAACAGGTGATAGTTCAAATGCATTATCTTGTGTGCTGCTTATTGTGTGCTGGTTTGTACGTGTTTGGAGTGTGATTTTTGTTTTCCTCTCTCATTATGGTTTTCCTCTGTTTGTGTGTGTGTGGCTCTCGCTCTCTGTCTGTCACTCTTTCTTTCTCTCTCTCTCTCTCTCTCTCTCTCTCTCTCTCTCTCTGTCTGTCTGTCACTATCTCACTGTCTGTCATTGTCACTGTCTGTCACTCTGCTCTGTCTGTCTCTGGGTCTATCTCTGTGTCTCTCTTTCTCTTAGGTTTACTGACATAGAAACATAGAAAATAGGTGCAGGAGGAGGCTATTTGGCCCTTCGAGCTAACACTGCCATTCATTGTGATCGTGGCTGATCATCCACAATCAGTAACCCGTGCCTGCCTTTTCCCCGTACCCCTTGATTCGGCTAGCCCCAAGAGCTCTATCTAATTCTCTTTTAAATTCATCTGGTGAATTGGCCTCCACTGCCTTCTGTGGCAGAGAATTCCACAAATCCACAACTCTCTAGGTGAATTTTTTTTTTTTTCTCATCTCAGTTTTAAATGGCCTCCCCTTTATTCTTACACTGTGGTCCCTGGTTCTAGACTCCCCCAACATTGGGAACATTTTTCCTGCATCTAGCTTGTCCATTCCTTTTATAAATTTATATGTGCCCAAATCAAACTCTTATCAAGTACTATTTTCCTCTGTGAACAATTCAAATGGGATTGAGGGGTTACCATTTTACAAAGAGATGCAGGGGGTGCACGCTACAATTTGAACTGTATCCATATTTTCCGATATGCTTTGGGTTTGGGGGGGGGGGGTGCCCTAAATGGTGACAGGGATCTCATGACAATATGTGAGCTGATCCTGGAGAAGGGATAGGGGAAGGAGGTTCCCCTGGAACATGGTGCTCAAGTACCTGAGTAGATTATTGTAGAACATCAGAGAGACTGCTCTAGAGAATTTGGAGGCACAAAAGATTGCAGTTACTGGAATCTATAACAAAAGAAGGAGAGATGTCGGAGCAACTCAGCAGGTCGGGCAGAGCCAGTGGAGGAAATTGGAGATGATCTTTCTGGTTAAGACCCTTTAACTAGACTGGTCGTATCCACTCTTTCAACCTCCTGCTTTAAATGTTCCGGACACACCCATTAAGGATTGTAAGCTCACCCACCTCCAGGCCCTGGAACTACTCGGGGTCCCTTCTGCTCGCTCCCCTGTCTATTCCCTCCACAGGTGCTGCCTGACCCACTGCGTTCCTCCAGTGCTTTTGTTTTTGTGCTCAAGATTGCGGAATCTGCAGTCTCTTGAGTAGAGTACCTGGAGGTAACATGCAGTTTGGAATTCAATCGAGGATTTTAGAGAGTTTATACAACAAATCACATGCTAGATTCTAATTGAGAGTGTCAGATAGTCAGGATTGAGGGGTCTCCATGTAAAACTGCAACTCGTGCCTCTGACTCAATTTATATTGGTACTTGATGTAAACAATTGATTATTACTGGAGCATTAAATCGAGCAAAGTAGAGCTGTTGTCTATTCAGCGGGGGGGCTTGATATGTGGTACTGTAATTACACACAAAAAAAAAAGACAAAATTGTGGAGAATGAGTGTCCCTGCGGTGCTCCCCTCATCTACTCTCCCTGCGTCACTGAGTAGCGCATTGGAACATATCAAAGGGGCAGAGTACCCTCATGGGCCATTGTGGTAGCAGCCTTGTGTTTTCATCTTGGCGGACAGGAGAGATTGGTATCGAGTGTTACTTGTAATGTAACCAGTTAAAGAGCAATTCGGGGCTGGGAATGTTGCCCTCAGCTGACTTTGTTATGAGGGTCTGCCTTTTAGGCACTTGATGTGTCCTCACCCATAAAGTTTAAAAGGCAGAGAGGCTACAGTATCAGTTAGAATTGAGCCCTCAGGACCAGGTGAGGTTTTTTTTTGAAGATTCTCCTGATTTGAATGCAGGTATTTGTGGTTGCTTTTGTATTTTTGAAGAATCCAAACATTTCTATCTTCAAGAAATTTTTCAGATTATGCAATGAACCCATTTATATTATCTCCTTTAGTGACCTTCGCTGAGAGCAAATTACATAACTTGGTTACTTTAACAAAGGTATCCACAACCATATTGTGGTCCTCGTGTTATGTTAACATTCTCATCTTCACGTTTTAAATCTGTCAGAATTAGCTGTTTCCCCAGACCATAACGTCTTCCATCACTAAAATACTCCTAAGTTGGACAAAAATGCTGGAGTAACTCAGCGAGTCAGGCAGCATCTCTAGAGAAAAGGAATAGGTGACATCACCTATTTCTTTTCTCCAGAGATGCTGCCTGACGTGCTGGAGTTACTCCAACATTTTGTGTCTATCTTCGGTGTAAACCAGCACCTGCAGTTCCTTCCTACACTAAAATACTCCAATCTTTTTTATGCATCACTGATTTTGGTTGACCTCTTCTGCCTTAGTTAATCTCTTCATCTCTTTTTCCTTAGAACACAACTGTTGAACAGAGCTTTTGACCATCTACCCATTATCTCTTTATACAGACAGGGTCAAATTTAGTCCAGTACCGTTTCTATGAACCCTCTTGAAGCCTTGTATAACATTAAAGCTGCTATGTCAATGCAAGTTGTTGTCAGTCTTTTGAAGATGAAAAGGATAGTCAGTACCATATAGTGATAGTGGCATTTAAGAGGCTTTTAGATAGGCACGTGGATATGCAAGGAATGGAGAGATATGGATCACGTGCAGGCAGAAGAATTTAGTTTAACTTTGCATCATGTTCGGCACGGACATTGTGGGCAGAAGAGCCCGATCCTATGCTATACTGTTCTGTATTTTCTAGATTGGAACAGTGATTTTTTTTTTACATACATGCATTCATTTTGATAGTGTAGTTTATCCCTCAGTGTATTAAAAATCAAAAGTGAGTAAGAGGGCCTGCGGCGGGGAAACTTGAAAACTGCCAAGTTCGACTCCAAAGAATGGACAGTTGAGGAACAGGGAGCCGCTGGCGATGATGGATTCAAGGAGTGGGACCGGGATATTGCCTCTGGTGCCTTCAAGGTCGGCTGCAGGAGGTACCAAGGCAGCCGGGCACCAAGGCAGCCAGGCAAGGGGAGGGACATCATTTCACGGGACAAATCCGTCGAGGGCGACAGAGGAGGCTTACCTGGTGCTTACCCTGGATCGGGAGCCACTCCAGTACATCGAGCAGGTGGACCATATGTTAGACTTTTACAAATGGCGCCAATATATGGCGACTCGTGTGAGCTAAGCAAAAACAATTTCACTGTCCAGTACATACGTGACAATAAAGCACCGTTGAGCCATTGATTTGAAGGCTAAGAGAGGTGATTGGGTTGGCAATGTGGCAGAGACAATCAGAAGGAATATTTTAAAACACCCAGGTTGTGTGGGATTAATGTTAGTGTTTGTGTGTGTGTGGTGGTGCCAGCACATGGGAATATCCAGCGTCCACTTGTTTCTGACCTACCTGTGATGCAGATACACCCATTGCCAAATAGCCAAGATGGCTGAAGCTGCTCCTCTCTTCAAATTTCCCATTTTGTTGTATTCTTTTTCATCCCTTGCCAGACCTCTTCTTCAGCCCCAGCCCACACAAAGAGTCTGGGGAGAGAGACGCATTCTATTGATGGTAGTTTGTAGCAAAACTAGTGTCTGTAATGAGCGATTTTGGCAAAGACTGCAAAAGCAGATTGCATTGTAAAACGGGATCGGGTTACAGTTTTGTGAGTACGATTGGTCGATTAAAGTCTAACAGGACATTCACCTGCACCACCTGCTGATCACTGTCTTGTTGCTGTGCTGTTGCTGCAGGTTTGACTTCTGTTGAGATCCTCTTCATAGGGGTGGCATTGTTCAGTGAGTGCAGTGCATCCCCACTCCTACGGCAGCAGCTTCAACAAAATCAGCAGCTTCCTACCAGTTAACTGGTTCAGTCCAGCCCCATGCACTGCAGGGTTTATGCTAATTTATTCCACACCCACGTGGAACTTGAACACGTTTTGTATGGAGTGGTACAGAATGCAGCATAGGTAGTGTGTGATAATGCAGCACATGGATAATACAGATAGGAGCAGCGTGTTTCATAGAAGGTCCAGGAAACATGCAGTTCCTGGTTTGTGTCGGCAGGACTTTGGGATACATTGCATGTACAGGATAATTGAAATACAATCGCAAGATGCTATACAAACAAAGAGCATAAGGAAATTATTTCATATAAGAAGTGTAGGATGCATTTTACAAAGGAGATGTGCAGGAAATGATTATTTACGCAGAGGGTGGTGTGTGCCTGGAATGCACTGCCAGGGGGTGATGGAATAGATATGATAGTGGCGTTTAAGACCGTTTGCATTGGCACATGGATATGCAAGGAATGGAGTAATATCGATTATGTGCAGGCAGAGGAGATTAGTTTAACTTGGCATCATGTTCGGCACGGGTATTGTGGGCTGAAGGGCCTGTTCCTGTGCTGCACTGTTCAGGCAACTGAACCATTCTATCAACAATGAGAGAGAGGTCCTGAGCAACTATCTACCTCATTAAAGATCCTTGATCTCTAATCTCACCTTAGTGGATATTATCTTGCACTAAACATTATCGCCATTATCATGTATCTGTACACTGTGGATGACTCGATTGTAATCACGTATAGTCTTCCCGCTGACTGGTTAGCATGCAACAAAAGCTTTTTACTGTACCTCGGTACACATGACACTAAACAAAACTATGCTCTAAATTCACGATAATGCATGAAACATATAATGGTGGTAGCACTCAAAAATACCATAAGATGCATATCTAGAAGCATAGGATACATATTATAAACTTTTGAAGTGAGCAAAGAAATTGGTGACGAGTTAGATCTGACAGGAACAATAATTGTTTAATGGGCTGCAGAATATTTATAAGAGTTACTTCAGCCCCATTGGGAACCATTTCACCAGTGTGTATTCCTCAGTCCCATTTCCAGCACCTCTAATTTGCTGGAATTGTTCTCGTCTGCCTTCATTGGTCTCGTGTTGTTCTCGGTCATTGGTCACCAGAAAATTGTAGCTAATCTAAATGTGAGCGATTGCATTTCTCATCAGCAAATAAAATATTGCGGTGTCTACGTGTGAACTTCAGCCTTCTTGTGCAAGTGCCTTTCATTGTTGAGTGCTTCTTCTTCCTTGGTTTCTATTTGGTGGTCTTCTTGCGTATGGCGTGCACAGCCTAAAGTAGTAGATCAAGGGTAGACATCCAGGCCAGGACAGCTTCAGTTACTGGGTGGATGGCTTTGATGCCACCAGTAAAAAGCCTCAGTGAGCAGTTATTCACGATGTGTGGGATGGTCTGGTCTGGATGTTCGCAGTCGCAAGTGTCTGCCATCCCCCACTGATGCAGGTGATGAGCTGTTCTTGCTTGGAGGGTGCAGATTCTGTTCGGGGTTAGCCGTTGCTTGCGATTGAGGTCAAAACTCGGTGGTTTTACTGTGGGGTCTGTGATGACCTCTCCGTTGTTGGTGCTGGCATCTTTCCAGGCTCTGCGCCACTCAGTCTTGGAGTTAAAGTCTTCCAGGGATTTAACAGAGGACCAGAAGGCTTTGCGGGACTTCAGGCTCATGTTGGGCAGATTGTGCAAGTCAGCACGGATGGGAAGGTCAGGGTTAGCCTCGATGGTGCACCAATCTTTCAGCATCCTCTCCCTTCCGCGTATGCTGAGAGGGGCGATGTGAGAGGGGACAGGGCGTTGTTGTTGACTTAAGCTTCCCTGTGATGACCCACATTGCAGAGTTAAGGACAGTGTCAACTCGTTTGATATGGCAGCTATTAGCCCAAGCTGTTGAGCAAATCTCAGCTGTTGAGTATAATGTGTACCCCCTAGAGTCACGTGGCCTGCCTCCATACCACCCACTTTCCCCCACCCAGAAGTACGTGCAGTGAACTTTAACAGTCATCACTCATCCTGGGGCTACTCAACCAACGATGAGAATGGGGAATTACTGGATATGTGGGCATCCAGCAATGATCACTACCTCCTCCATGATGCCAAACAACCAGGCACATTCCGCTCAAGCAGATGGAGGAGAGACTACAACATTGAAAACCGATGTTGGCCATCCCCTCCATGTGCATGTAAGATCCTGTCGCACTTCCCTCACAGTCAACATTGACCTGGTCTGATCCACATCGGTGTACAGATCCCTGTGATCTCATCCAAGCCTCTCCCACACTGGAACTTTAGGAAAGCAGATTGGACAGGTTTCACACAAGAAGTTGAGGAAAAGATCATGTCTTGAACCTGTCCCCAAGAACTACAAATCCTTCTGCACGGTCCTGGAGGCTGCAGCAAAGATGTACGTCCCTAGAGGCTTCCGCAAAAAGTTCACTCGTTGCTGGCTCCCTAAATCAGAAGTCCTCTTGAAGCAGTATGAGGCCACAGGCACTGACCCAGATACTGCCACAGAACTGCTAGATTCCCTGGATGCAGCAAGACGTCAGCGCTGGCAAGAGACTGTACGTGACTTGAACTTTACTCACTCCAGCAGGAAGGCTTGGACTCTCCTTTATCATCTTGGTTCAGCTGCTCCTGTCCAGTACAACTCCCCCAAGGTATGGCTGCGCAGTGATATACATATTGCACTTGTTTCAATCTAGATGTTGTGTTGCATTGGGCCTTGACCCCTTTGTCGCAAAGAGTCATGGAGAATGGAAATAGGCCCTTCGGCCCAACTTGCCCATGCCGACGCAAGATGCTAGGTATGTTCCACCTGCCCACGTTTGGCCTGTATCCTTCTAAATCTTTCCTATCCATGTGCCTGTCTAAATGTCTCATAGATGTAGTTATAGTACCTGCCTCGTCTATCTCCTCTCAGCTCGTTCCATATAAAGTTTCTGCGTGAAAATCTATTGACTTTCTTTACGATGACAAGCCAGGAACAAGGATATTGGCTGCCAGTTGCACTCGCCCGCCGAAATTTGATTTCATCAAAGTCAATATAACCCAGTGTTAGGACGTTAATACTCTCGCACCCAATTGACTTGGTGGGCGAAAGGAATTTCTCCTCTATATCTTCTCAGTTGTTTGGTACGTAGATGCGGGAAGAAATAGAATGCGAGAGAGAGAGAGAGAAGGAGAGTGGGAAAGGATGAGTGGGATAAGGGGGGAGGGATGGGTTCAGAGGAACGGAGAACCTTTGATTGAAGAGAATCCGTTAACTTGGAAACGGCGGCCTGGGTTTGGTGCGAACAATGTTGGTACTGTGGCAGATGCTGTCCCGCTAGGAATGGCTTTGTGTTTGTGTGACCTCTGGCAATAATTCCATGCCTCTGAGGTACCTCAAATAATGATGTCAAATGATTAGGTTACCAAAAATGTGAACAGTGGCAATAGGACGTGACATGTTCTAATGATTGCTGGACACACTGGCAGGTCCGCCGTACCTGTGCTGATATAACCTTTGCCACTATAATATCGCTGGTTGACAAAGTGCCTACTTACACACAAAAAAACCTCTTTCCCTTCTTCAAAAGCTGACTTAATTGCGTTTTCTAACTTTTTTCTTTCGCCTCTCCGTGCGGGGATCAGTGGGCTATAAATAATTTGAGTAATCGAGAGTAATAGGGTTGAGGGGGAGGAGAGGAGGGATGGTTTGGCGAGGGGGGGCGCAGGGGGAAGGTTGAACTTTTCCTCTTTTGTATCCTGTGTCAGCGAGGGTCAAAGGTCAGGAGGCTTGCATATTCTATTAGGTCGAGTCCTAATCATTGGAACAAATGAGTTTACCCAACAGTGATTAAAGTGCCAGGGAAGTTCGGCAAGGCTGAATGTGTTTGATGAGCTCTCTGGTGAACGATGTGACAGCCCCCTGAGCCTGTCCTCGCCAAATTGCTGTCGCTCTACGAAGATACTTGAAAATAAAATAAAGTGAGTGAGTTGAGATCACTTGCGCGACCTGCATGTTCCCAGTGATACAAGAAATACATTAATGCGGCAGTTCTCCATGCATGTTCTAATTATGCAATCTGTTGATCTAGTCAGGTGGTTGATGCAACAAACCCCACCTGATCATTGCACCTGTCGCTCCCCTGAAACGAGCAGCTTAAAGGGCCTGTCCCACGTGCATTCGACCTGCATGCGGCAAGCGCGACCAAACCGGAAGCGGGGGCTGCGCGGAGGTCAAGTGATCCCCGTACAGGGCCGGTCCCACCAGCATGCGCTTGCATGCGGCAAGCGCGACCAAACCGGTAGCGGTGGCTGCGCGGAAGTCGAGTGATCCCCGTACAGGGCCAGTCCCACCAGCATGCGCTTGCATGCGGCGAGCGCGACCAAAGCGGAAGCGGGGGGCCTCGCGGAGGTCGTGAGTGACGTGAAGTTCGAGCTTTACCCCCCCCCCAAGGACCCAAGCAGTGTTTCTAGGTGAGGCAGAGGTTCACCTGCACCTCCTCCGACCTCATATATTGCATCCGCTGTTCTAGGTGTCAACTGCTCTCATCCGTGAGACCAAGCGCAGGCTTGGCGATCGCTTCACCCAACACCTCCGCACGGATTGCATTAACCAACCTGATCTCCCGGTGGCTCAGTACTTAAACTCCCCCTCCCATTCCGAATCCAACCGTTCTGTCCTGGGCCTCCTCCATGGCCAGAGTGAGTCCCACTGCAAATTCGATGAGCAGCACCTCATATTTTGCTTGGGTAGTTCACACCCCAGCGGTATGAACATTGACCTCCAATTTCAGGTAGTCCTTGTGTTCTCCCTCCTTCCCCTCGCTACCTCTCCCACAGCCTACCGTTTCCGCCTCTTCTTCTTCCCGCCCCCCCCCCCCCCACCCCCACATCAGTCTGAAGAAGTCTCGACCCAAAACGTCACCCATTCCTTCCTTCCGTAGATGCTGTCTCACCTGCTGAGTTTCTCCAGCATTTTTGTCCACAGTAGAAAGATAGCATCATTCACAACCTTAGTACATACAAGTGTGGTTTCACAATCGGTAAAGTACTTTTGAAGTGTAATTATTGTCAAATTGAGCCATCATTGTATTCATAGTATGCTCCCACCACCGCCAAAGCAACGATGACCAGATGATCTGTAGATAAACACAAAATGCTGAAGTAACTCAGCATCCAAGGGATCTGCAGGAGGCACTACCTCAAGATGACAGGTAATGTCATCAAAGACCCACACCTCCATGGCAAATCTCTCATCTCACTCCTACCGTCAGGAAGAAGGTACAGGAGTCTGAAAACTCTGACCATCAGGTTCAAGAACAGCTTCTTCTCAACACCCATCAGGCTCAGCAGATGTCTGAATAAGGGTCCAGGCCTGAAATGTCACCTATCCATTTTCTCCACTGATGCTGCCTGACCCGTTGAGTTATTCCAGCATTTTGCGTCTATCTTTGGTATAAACAAGCATCTGCAGTTTTTTTATTACCAGATGATTTGTGTTTCAGTTGTTGTTTAGGAGATAACTAATAGCGAGGACACCAGCGAGATTTCCTTCTCTTCCTTAAATGGGCTTTTTAAATTCATTTAAGGGGTGGATTAACTTGTTTTATCCTCTTAAGAAGTGGTAGATCAACAGATTCGATAGACTCTCTGATCTGCAACTAATCTTGCAGCTTTCCAAATTAATTTCACTCCTGCATGGGCAATTGTCGTTTGAAAGCCTGATTGGTTCTATTTCCAATGCGTTCTCCATCATTTTAAGTGTCGAACATGATGCCAAGCAGATGAGATTAGTTGAGCTTAGTATCGTGTTCAGCAGTCTTTTAAGGCCGAAGGGCTGTACTTTTCTATGTTCTACTTCTATCTATGCATGCTGGCCTTTGATACATCTACTAATGGTTGTTCTATCTATTCATCCCATCTTAATCAGTCCTGGGTATACTGCAGCCACATTTGCTGAATGATATAGAATTAATTGGGTTAGCAAGATGTGAGGAAATATGGTTAGGTAATGTTAGGTCCATCATGAGTATTGACCTCCCCACCATCCACAGGAAGCATTGCCTCACAAAGGCAGGTAATATCAGCAAAGACCCACACCACCTTGACAACGCTCTCATCTTGCTACTACCATTGGAAAGAAGGTACAGGAGTCTGAACACTATGACCAGCAGGTTTCTTCTTCTCAACAGCCATCAGACTCTTCAGCCACACTACAAATGGACCACGATGGGCTTTGTACAAGTTGCACTACATAACTTTGGCTTGCAATATTCTGGTCTGGTTTCCACTGTCCATGTTAAATTGACTGAAGATGGAGAAATTCCGCTGAACTTTGCATCAAATTTCTGCTTTCCCACGCCGTCTGAGGTCAGGATCTCCACTTAGTGGCATGATTTATGCCAGATACACTTCTTTCCCTAATAACCGCCTAGTATTGAAATTAATTCTGTATGCATTAACTGCCTGTTGGCCGTCTTGTGATCTGGCTCTTAAAGTCTGATTGTGAGCTGTGGTTAATTTACACTGAGCTTATGGAATTCCCACCTCACAATATTTGTCAAAGATCCTGAGTGGCAGCCCATCGACCCATATGGGAAAAAATGGCTACAAAAATCTTCAACTTTAAATTGTGGAAAATACTATTCATATAGTCGGGGGCTAGATTTTTTTTTTGTGCTTTTTCCTTCGGACTGTAAAATTGAGTCTGACTGTTACTGAAGTATTTCAAAAACTGGATAAGTAGGACAACTGACAGGTCTCTGTGAAATACTGGCATTATCTATTTGTGGTCCAACAGACCTGTGAAATGTTGAGTCTAACGCTTCATAATTGCCCAAGAAGCCATCACCCTGTGAATAGGCAGGAACTTTGTGGGATAATAATAATGATTTGTGAAGCAATAATAATTTGTATTTATACAGCAACTTTAATGTTGAGATTCATTCTCGTAATAGAATGCAAGGGTGAGTATTTTACAATTGCATGCATGGACACAAGACTGATGAATGAGGTGGAATTGATGCTAGGTACAATAAGCTCTCCCGAGTCTTGGATGAGTTCATGTTTGAGGAAGTTGGAGGATTGGAATCGGAGGAGTAAAAAACTCGAGTGATAGAATTCAGGCCTTTACCTCGTGCACCATTTATTAACAGGGCTGCCAACTCTCACGCATTGAGCGTGAGTAACGCATTTGAGGAAATTCTCACGCTGATGACAGAAGTTCTCACGCTCACAAAAATATTTTAAAAAATATATGAATAAATAAATAAAGTCACACTCCTCCACACTCACCAATGAGAATAGTTTTTTGTTGGCGGATTCCCCGTAAAGAACGAGCAATTTAATTGGCTTAAGCCCATCGCACACTATTTAAAATGGCAATGTAGACAACAATGCTGGGGAAACTCAGCGGGTGAGGCAGCATGTATGTCTGAGTTTGACCCTTCTTCAGACTCAAGCATTTCTCCAGCATTTTTGTCTACCGCTCTATAGATGCTGCCTCACCCGCATTCACATTCCCGTGCAGATGGTGTGATAGATGCCCCAGCACCGACACCCCCCCCCAGGCACCGCTCACACCTCCCACCCTCACCTGCGGCGGCTCTGAACACACCAAAGATCCTATAGTGGAGCTATAGGATCTTTGGTCCACACTGCATGGAGTTGCCAGGAGCGAACCAGCATCTTGATCTGCATGGACAAGTTGGGATGAAGGGCCTGTTTCCTTGCTGTAAAACTGTGACACACTGTGGAAAGGGTGCAATTGCTCTGGAGAGGATTCAGGGGCGATTTATGAACATATTGGCGGGGCTGGAATTTTTTTTTCACTTTGAAGAAAGATTTGATAACTGGGATTGTATTCTCTGTAGCAACGGAGGTTAAGAAAAGTCAAAGTTGAGGTGAATAATATTATGTGAATACGACCTGTTTCGCTTAACAAAGAGTGTAAGAAGGAACCGCAGATGGTGGTTTAAACTGAAGATAGACACTAAAAGCTGGAACAACTAAGCAGGACATGCGGCATCTCTGGAGAGAAAGAATAAGTGATGTTTCGGGTCGAGACCTTCAAACTGAAGAGGTTGAAAACCAGCCATAAAACACAATGACTGGAGATGTGTGTTATCCAACTAAGGGCAGAAATTATAATCATGTGTTCATCTTTATTGACGTGACGCCATCATAAATATATTACAGAAAAAATAATTTAATGGGGTGGCACGTTGGCGCAGCGGTGTCTTGCAGCATCACAGATCCAGATTTGATCCTGACTACGGGTGCTGTCTGAACAGTATTTGTACATTCTCCTTATGACCACATGGTTTTCTCTGGATATTCCAGTTTGTCCCACATCTGAAAGAAGTGCAGGTTTGTAGGTTAATTGGCTTCCGTAAATTGTCCGTGGCGTGTAGGATACAACTGGTACAACTGGATTGCTGGTCGGTGTGGACTTGGTGGGCCGAAGGGCCTGTTTCTATATATATGTTTTACATATATATCTTCATTTCATTGAACCATATACAGTTGAATATGTAGCATTATTTTCGTCTTGTTTCTATAGTCAAAGGGTAAGGTTGATTGATTTATTTGTGCAGAACAGTGATGGAAGTCCAACTCCTCTTGCCTTGTTTCTAGGTTTTTGTTTCTCTATATAAATGCTTAACAGCATGAATTAAATCTGATTTCCATACATGAATATACTAAGGTCATTCATGTGTGTTCCTGTCATTCCTGACGAATCTCGTGGAATTTTTCGAGGACGTAGCGTGGATAGGGGAGAACCTGTAGATGTGGTGTACCTGGACTTCCAGCAGGCTTTCGACAAGGTCCCACATAAGAGATTAGTATACTTTCATTGGGGGCATTGGGGGTTCAGTATTGATGTGGATAGAAAACTGCTGGCAAACAGGAAGCAAAGAGTAGGAGTAAACTGGTCCTTTTCACAATGGCAGGCTGTGACAAGTGGGGTGCCGCAAGGGTCCGTGCTGGGATCCCAGTTATTTACAATATACACTAATGATCTGGATGAGGGAATTGAAGGCAATATCTCCAAGTTTGCGGATGACACTAAGCTGGAGGGCAATGTTAGCTGTGAGGAGGATGCTAGGAGACTGCAAGGTGACTTGGATAGGCTGGGTGAGTGGGAAAATGTTTGGCAGATGCAGTATAATGTGGATAAATGTGAGGTTATCCACTTTGGTGGGGAAAACAGGAAAGCAGACTATTATCTAAATGGTGGCCGATTAGGAAAAGGGGAGATGCAACACGACCTGGGTGTCATGGTACACCAGTCATTGAAAGTAGGCATGCAGGTGCAGCAGGCAGTGAAGAAAGCAAATGGTATGTTAGCTTTCATAGCAAAAGGATTTGAGTATAGGAGCAGGGAGGTTCTACTTCAGTTGTATAGGGTCTTGGTGAGACCACACCTGGAGTATTGCGTACAGTTCTGGTCTCCAAATCTGAGGAAGGACGTTATTGCCATAGAGGGAGTGCAGAGAAGGTTCACCATACTGATTCCTGGGATGTCAGGACTGTCTTATGAAGAAAGACTGGATATACTCGGTTTATACTCTCTAGAATTTAGGAGATTGAGAGGGGATCTTATAGAAACTTACAAAATTTTTAAGGGGTTGGACAGGCTAGATGCAGGAAGATTGTTCCCGATGTTGGGGAGGTCCAGGACAAGGGGTCATAGCTTAAGGATAAGGGGGAAATCCTTTAGGACCGAGATGAGAAGGACTTTTTTCACACACAGAGTGGTGGGTCTCTGGAACTCTCTGCCACAGAGGGTAGTGGAGGCCAGTTCATTGGCTATATTTAATAGGGAGTTAGATGTGGCCCTTGTGGCTAGGGGGAGCAGAGGATATGGAGAGAAGGCGGGTATGGGATACTGAGTTGGATGATCAGCCATGATCATATTGAATGGCGGTGCAGGCTCGAAGGGCCGAATGGCCTACTCCTGCACCTGATTTCTATGTTTCTGTGTGCTGCACCTGATGATCAGAGCCTGGCTCTACTGTGGAATGTAGTTAGGAATGTAATTTAGCCTAACCTTATTCATACCTAATCCAATTTGAAGCATAAATGTTGCATTCAAGTGTAAGTTAATAGACTTGCAACAGTATGCACCAGATTGCACAATTTCAAGCTGAAAAATGCGAAAGCTCCCTATCAAAAACACACCCCCCGCTCGGTCGCTACGCCCCCTCGCAATTTCTCACTCTCAACTTTCACCCAATGTTGTCAGCCCTGTATTAAGATATTTTATCTTGGCATTCTTGCCATAGAGGGAGTACAGAGAAGGTTCACCATACTGATTCCTGGGATGTCAGGACTTTCATATGAAGAAAGACTGGATAGACTTGGCATGTACTCACTAGAATTTAGAGGATTGAGGGGGAATCTTATAGAAACTTACAAAATTCTTAAGGGGTTGGACAGGCTAGATGCAGGAAAATTGTTCCTGAAGTTGGGGAAGTCCAGAACAAGGGGTCACAGTTTAAGGATAAGGGCCGAGGTGAGAAAAACATTTTTCACACAGAGAGTGGTGAATCTCTGGAATTCTCTGCCACAGAAGGTAGTTGAGACGACCAGTTAATTGGCTATATTTAAGGGGGAGTTAGATGTGGCTAAGGGGATCAGGGGGTATGGAGAGAAGGCAGGTTCGGGATACTGAGTTGGATGATCAGCCAATGGCCTACTCCTGCACCTATTTTCTATGTTTCTATCATTCACCTACACCATATCTCTTAATTTCCTTAATATCTAAAAATCTATCATCTCTCTTTTGAATGTACTCGACAGCCGGGCATCCAAAACCCTTGTGGGTAGAGATGGTTCCAAAGTTTTGCCACCTTCGTGTGAAGAAATGTCTTCCCTTCTCAGCCCTCCCCTTAAATTGAGACTCGCTCCCCAGCTTCCCCACTCCCGTTTGGGGGGAGGGACACAAATAGAGAAAGCCAGTAGACTGGGTCTGAGGCAGGAGGCAGAGAAGGGAAGCACTCAGACCCAACATGTAGGGGAGAAAGAAGAAAAAATAAATAAACAGAGAATAAGAGGTGGTGGGTTTCCAGGGCAAAAATCAAAAGGGACCACTTGTCAACATAATTGTATAAGGAGGAAGAGTGTTGTAAAAACAAGCCTGAAGGCTTTGTGTCTCAATGCAAGGAGCATTCGTAATAAGGTGGACGAGTTGAATGTGCAGATAGCTATTAATGACTATGCTATATTTGGGATCACGGAGACATGGCTCCAGGGGGACCAAGGCTGGGAGCTGAACATCCAGGGATATTCAATATTCAGGAGGGATAGACAGAAAGGAAAAGGAGGTGGTGTAGCGTTGCTGGTGAGAGAGGAGATTAATGCAATAGAAAGGAAGGATATTAGCTTGGAGGATGTGGAATCGATATGGGTAGAGCTGCGAAATTCTAAGGGGCAGAAAACGCTAGTGGGTGTTGTGTACAGGCCACCTAACAGTAGTAGTGGAGTTGGGGATGGCATCAAACAGGAAATTAGAAATGCGTGCAACAAGGGTAAAACAGTTATAATGGGTGACTTCAATCTACATATAGATTGGGTGAATCAAATGGGCAGGGGTGCTGAGGAAGATGATTTCTTGGAATGTATGCGGGATAGTTTTCTAAACCAACATGTAGAGGAACCAACGAGAGAGCAGGCTATTCTAGACTGGGTATTGAGTAATGAGGAAGGGTTAGTTAGCAGTCTTGTTGTGCGGGGCTCCTTGGGCAAGAGTGACCATAATATGGTTGAGTTCTTCATTAGGATGGAGAGTGACATAATTAAGTCAGAAACAAGGGTTCTGAGCTTAAACAAAGGTAACTTTGAAGGTATGAGAAGTGAATTGGCCAAGATAGACTGGCAAGTGATTCTTAAAGGATTGACAGTGGATGTGCAATGGAAGGTATTTAAATACTGCATGGATGAACTACAACAATTGTTCATCCCAGTTTGGCAAAAGAATAAATCAGGGCAGGTAGTGCATCCATGGATAACAAGGGAAATCTTGGATAGTATCAAAACAAAAGATGAAGCATACAAATTAGCTAGAAAAAGCAGCCTACCAGAGGACTGGGAGAAATTCAGAGTTCAGCAGAGGAGGACAAAGGGCTTAATTAGGAAAGGGAAAATAAATTATGAAAGAAAACTGGCAGCGAACATAAAAACTAACTGCAAAAGTTTTTATAGATATGTGAAGAGAAAGAGATTAGTTAAAACAAATGTAGATCCCTTGCGGTCAGAAACAGGTGAATTGATCATGGGAAACAAGGACATGGCAGACTAATTGAATAACTACTTTGCTTCTGTCTTCACTAAGGAAGACATAAATAATCTGCCGGAAATAGCAGGGGACCGGGGGTCAAATAAGGTGGAGGAACTGAGTGAAATCCAGGTTAGCCAAGAAGTGGTGTTGGGTAAATTGAATGGATTAAAGGCCGATAAATCCCCAGGGCCAGATAGTCTGCATCGCAGAGTACTCAAGGAAGTAGCCACAGAAATAGTGGATGCATTAGTGATAATTTTTCAAAACTCCTTAGATTCTGGTGTAGTTCCTGAGGATTGGAGGGTAGCTAATGTAACCCCACTTTTTAAAAAAGGAGGGAGAGAGAAAACGGGGAATTACAGACCAGTTAGTCTAACATCGGTAGTGGGGAAACTGCTAGAGTCAGTTATTAAAGATGGGATAGCAGTACATTTGGAAAGTGGTGAAATCATTAAACAAAGTCAGCATGGATTTACGAAAGGTAAATCATGTCTGACGAATCTTATAGAATTTTTTGAGGATGTAACTAGCAGAGTGGATAAGGGAGAACCAGTGGATGTGTTATATCTAGACTTTCAGAAGGCTTTCGACAAGGTCCCACATAAGAGATTAGTATACAAACTTAAAGCACATGGTATTTTAACTTAAAGACATTCAGTATTGATGTGGATAGAGAACTGGCTGGCAGACAGGAAGCAAAGGGTAGGAGTAAACGGGTCCTTTTCAGAATGGCAGGCAGTGACTAATGGGGTACCACAAGGCTCAGTGCTGGGACCCCAGCTATTTACAATATATATTAATGATTTGGACGAGGGAATTGAATGCAACATCTCCAAGTTTGCGGATGACATTAAGCTGGGGGGTAGTGTGAGGAGGATGCTAGGAGGCTGCAAGGTGACTTGGATAGGCTGGGTGAGTGGGTAAATGCATGGCAGATGCAGTATAATGTGGATAAATGTGAGGTTATCCACTTTGGTGGGAAAAACAGGAAAGCAGACTATTATCTAAATGGTGGCCAATTAGGAAAAGGGGAGATGCAACGCGACCCGGGTGTCATGGTACACCAGTCATTGAAAGTAGGCATGCAGGTGCAGCAGGCAGTGAAGAAAGCAAATGGTATGTTAGCTTTCATAGCAAAAGGTTTTGAGTATAGGAGCAGGGAGGTTCTACTGCAGTTGTACAGGGTTTTGGTGTGACTCCACCTGGAGTATAGCGTACAGTTTTGGTCTCCAAATCTGAGAAAAGACATTCTTGCCATAGAAGGGGTACAGAGAAGGTTCACCAGACTGATTCCTGAGATGTCAGGACTTTCATATGAGGAAAGACTGGATAGACTTGGCTTGTACTCGCTAGAATTTAGAAGACTGAGTGGGGATGTTATAGAAACTTACAAAATTCTTAAGGGGTTGTATAGGCTAGATGCAGGAAGATTGTTCCCGATGTTGGGGAGGTCCAGAACAAGGGTCACAGTCTAAGGATAAGGGGGAATTCCTTTAGGATCGAGATGAGGAAAACATTTTTCACACAGAGAGTGGTGAGTCTCTGGAATTATCTGGCACAGAAGGTAGTTGAGGCCAGTTCATTGGCTATATTTAAGAGGGAGTTAGATGTGGCCCTTGTGGCTAAAGGGATCAGGGGGTATGGAGAGAAGGCAGGTACAGGATACTGAGTTGGATGATCAGCCATGATCATTTTGAATGGTGGTGCAGGCTCGAAGGGCCGAATGGCCTACTCCTGCACCTATTTTCTATGTTTCTACGTTTCTAACCAAGGAATGGTATAATCTCAGATCTGTTCAAAATATTCCAGGTACAATTTCACCTGGAGCTTCTACAATTGGAGCAAGACATATCTACTCAAATTATTGCAAAAAAAGGCTCTCGCATCATTTGCCTTCCTAATTGCTTGCTGTACCTGCTGTTAACTTTAATTGAATGATTTGCGTACAATGACACCAGGTTGCTCTGAACAGTAGCACCTTTCAATCTCTTATCATTGAAAATGAGCTGTGAAATATACTCTTGCTTTCTTTTTTTTATTCCTATCATACTAGATGACCTAGCATTTTCCCGAACTACATTTGCTATGTTCGTGCCCATTCATTATCATGTTTATATCACCCTGAAGGCTAATCCTTCTCACAGTTCCCATTATCTCAGAGAGGTTTGAGAGTAATTACCATACCATGTCCATACACACATCTTTCCATTGATGGCCTCCATGTGGAGCTCTTATTGACCTCGGCAGGATCTCAAGCCATGTGCGGTCTGTCTCTTTGCACAATCACTAATATTGTAAGGGCACATCGTGCTGGAGGACCAGCAGGTCAGGCAATATCTCTGGAGAACATGGATATGTGACGTTTTGGGTCGAGACGCTTCTTCAGGCTGTATTCTTAAATCAGGATTATAACAGCTCATCACGTTGGTTCTTGGATGGGCCAACCTGACGGCCCTGAATTGTTTAAGGGATCCAAGGTGTGTCCAGGAATTTGGTCCTGGGTCAGGAATTCAAGGTCCTGGGTCACTCTGCCACAACTTCTCATGGGTAGTTACAGTCATGTTGCCAGCTACCTATATCTTTGTGAAGATGATGAAGGATAATCCTTGCCGGTCATAGTTGGCATGTTTTTTATGTTACTTCAATACCACGGCAGTGGTGGAGTCAGATGTTAAACGTTCAAACATAAGGCAATGGCAAAAATCACCATTGACTTGAGGTGACTACATATTCAGCAACTGTGGATGGGCTAGACAGGTGAAAGGAGAGCCACGGATGTTTTTTTGGTAGTGACAAAGTTTGTAAAGAGGGTAATGGAACCTGTTGTGCTGACATAAGACAGGTAGATGGTCAGCAGTGGAAATGAAGTCTGGGTGAAAAAACAAGTCCCTGAAATCCTTGCACTTGAAGTCGTGGGTAGAAAGGGAAGAGGCAGGAGAGGATGAGATTTAAAAAAATAGTATTGGATAAAAGAAACCAAGAATATCCTTATTCTAAGGTAGAGGAGTGGGCCATGGATTTGGCAGAGATTTAAATGCTGAGTGACGTGTGCAGTTACAGTGAACTGTAATACTTTTGAAACTAATACAATTCGATAAAGCGACCCTAAATAAACAGACTCCATACATTGATGCTGTGAATCGCCTGAAAACAGAGTTAATCTGTAAACCTGCACAGAATCTGTAAACTTGCAAAGAAAAACCGTTAACCTGCTTCATAACCTTTGTGAAGTTGTACTATATACAAATCGCACCCTTTTCATTAGTCTATTTTAAAAGCAATTCACGCATTTCAGGTGCTGTTTCATGAGTCACTAATTCTGCCTCCATGTGGTGAATTGTTCTATTTGCCAATCAGCAAAGGCAACTAATAAAATGAGCCAGGGATATCTCTGTCCAGTTATCAAAGGGAGGTTTATTTTCATTGATCAAAAATTGTAAAGAAGTTTGAACATTTTGGTCCTTTAGTGCTAAAATAAGTTTCTGAGATGCCTTAGTGCCTTTGTCTGGGGCTTGAGGTGAGGATTGCAGCAAAACCCTGGCTATGAAAGGTTGGGCTGGGGAGGGCTCAGTGTTGGTGGTCTGCCGACCAATTTTAGTGTGGCAGGTTTTGTATGAATGGAAACTAAAAGCTATTAGTGTGTACGTGAGTGTGATGGTCCCCCAGGGGTAGTGAAAGGGGCTAGGTGGTGGGAACACAGCAGGTAGTGGCAGGAACAGGGGAGGGGGTCTTTCAGGTGATCCACAGCCTGTGTGGGATTGTGCAAACTGCTCCACCCCTGTATTGTGTTGTGTAATAAATGATTCAGGCCTGCTCAAGAGCAGTGTACCAACTGGAGAAAGGCTAATTCCAATCTCTTCCCCCCTCCGAGCCCCTTCGTCACACCTCCCCTGCTCTTAACCATGTATCCTGCACTGGATTAGTGTTAACCCATTCCATGATAGAACCTGCATGCATGATTTGTGCAGACCCATTCTCGGTTTATTTTGTGCAGGAAGGAACTGTAGATGCTGGTTTACAATGAAGATAGATACAAAATGCTGCGGTAACTCAGTGGGACAGGCAGCATCACTGGACACCCATTCCTTCTATGCAGAGATGCTGCCTGTCCCGCCAAGTTACTCCAACATTTTGTGTCTATCTCATTTTTTTTTAACCTCCTGCATTAGAGCTCTGATAATACAATACTAGCCAAAGTGCAGCTTGTTTCATACAGAAATTATGGATAATGATGGATGATCCACTGCTACTACCCCTTCTCACTGTCCCTCGATCCCTGGGCAAGGCTGACGAATAAAGCTGGCTGGTGCCTTTGCAAGCTCCAAAATTGATCTTGAGATGTACAGAGCAAGGGATATGAGGGAAAAAGCAGGAACGGGTACTGATTTTAGATGATCAGCCATGATCATATTGAATGGCGGTGCTGGCTCGAAGGGCTGAATGGCCTACTCCTGCACCTATTTTTCTATGTTTCTATATTTCTAGAGCAGTAGTCCGAGGGTCTCCAATGTGGTGGGTGGGAGGTCAGGACCGTTCTCGAGTTGGTGATAGGATGGTTCAGTTGCCTAATAACCACTGGGAAGTAAATGTTCTTGAATCTGAAGGTGTATGTTTTTGCACTTCAGTACCTCTTGCCCGATGGGAGAGGGGAGAAGAGGGAGTGACCGTGGTGAGACTCAAATTTGTTGCCCCCATGTCTCTTTTCCGTCTCGTATATAGACTTTTGCACAATGGCCCCTGACACAAAATGTTATTGGGGTAAAGTGAGGATTACACACATCCACTCCAAATCAAGGGCTATAGAATACAGGAATAGAAAAATATATAATTTATTTTGATGCATCATTTTGTTTGGTAAGTGCTTGTACTTTCTCTTTTCTAGCTCTGTTTTGACCGGGACTGCTTGCTGTGGCCATGCCTCACCCTTACGGATATGGGACCTTCAAAGGTAAGGGAACCAACCCCATGAATCTCACAGTCGGTGTCCTTGTGGTGTCACTGGAGCCCTCCTCTATTCAGAGGGTGGAAAGAACCTGCATTTGGTCAGCACCCTTCACAACCTTCAGCCATTCTAATGTGTTCTACAACCAGTCAGATACTTTTAATGCGCAATCGGCATGATGAGGAAACACAGTGGCCAGCTTACGCACAAGGGGAAACTGCCGCAAACAGCAATGAGATGACAGCCAGGTTACCTGTTACTAGGGTCCAGACCCTAAACGTCACCTATTCATGTTCTCCAGAGATGCTGCCTGACCCGCTAAGTTACTCCAGCACCTTGTGTCCTGTAGTTGTAAACCAGCATCTGGTGTTCCTTATTTCTGCACCTGTTATTAGAGTTGTTTGAGATACAAATATTGCTTGCAACTCGTGGGAGAACTCTGTTGCTGCTCTTTAGAAAGCTCCATGGATCTTTAATGTTCACTTGGAGGTGAGAGGATACCTTAGTTTAATATCTCATCTGAAAGAGCAACTCAGACAGTGCAGCACTCCTCCATTTTCGCCGGATTTTCTGCCCAGAAACAGACCCTTAGAACTGACACATCGATGCCAAACATCCAGTACCCATCTATACCAAACGTCTTTGTCCAACACTTGGCCTTCGATCCTTTTTGCCTTGATGATTCCAGTGCTCAACAAATGCTTCTTAACAGTTGTGAGAGCGCCTTCCTCCACCACCCCTTTAGGCAGTGCATTCCAAATTCCATAACCCCTCTGGGTGAAAGAAAATAATTCTCGCCATCTCTCTAAACCTCCTCTCTTTACCTTAATCCTGTGCCTTTTGATTTCCAGCATCCCTGCTCTTTATGACCCTCATAATTTGTATACATGGAACATGGACTATACGATGCAAGAATAGACTCTTTGGCCCACAGTATCTATAATCAGATTATCAACCCCCCACTTGCCTCCTCTATTCCACAGAACACAAACCCAGCCTGACCAATGTCTCCTATACATTGTATAGGAGACATTGTACACATAGATCTTTCTGTTCCTCAGTTCTCCCTCGGGATCTACCAGTCATTGTGTGAAATATTATGAGTCCTCCCTTGCACTTATCCGGATTAAATTCCATCTGCTCTTCTTATCAACTGATCAATAGCATGTTGTCACCTAAGACAACCCTCCTCACTAACAACACCATTGATTTTCCATGCTGTCTACAAACTTGCTAATCATACCTCCCAAATTTGCATCTAAATCATCAGTGTATGTCACAAACAGTAAACATCACAGCACCGATCCTATGCTACACCACTGGATGCAGGCTTCCAATCCACTATCGCTCCTATTACCGTGGCAATTAAATTTGGCTACAACTTGCCAACTTGTCCTGGAAGGGGATTTGAACCATCAACTTTATGACTCGGAAACAAGAATGCAGCCCACTTAGGGCAGCACAGTGGTTGAGTGGCTGCCTTACAGTGCCAGAGACCCGGTCTCGATCCTGACTACGGGTGCTGTCCGTACAGAGTTTGTACATTCTCCTTGTGACTATGTGGGTTTTCTCCGGGGGCTCCCATTGCCTCCCACACTTCAAAGATGTACAGGTTTGTAGGTTAATTGGCTTCTGTGAGTTGTCTCAAGTGTGTAGTATAGTACTAGTGTATGGGGTGGTCGGTCTGGACTCGGTGGACTGAAAGGCCTGTTGCCACGTTGTTTCTCTAATGTGTAAAGCCACTTAAAAACCATGAGGAAAAGACTAATTCAGCGTTTTGTATTAAGGTGATGGGGAAGAATGAGCAGAGAGGGTGTTGATTAACCTTGGACATCAACACAATAAGGAAGAAGAGCATGCAGGGAGTTGTAGTGAAGAGAGGGATTGGCGACCTCTAACCATTCCTGTGACAACCCTCCTCTATATCAGGTGTAGGTAGTAATATTATGAAGCTGTACACTCGAGGGGTCAGTAAACAATGCCAGTGATTTTAAATGTGAAGGAAATTTATAGGCCTGTTTTCATTGCAGTGGAGTGATAGCTCAATGCAGCTGGGGAGCCTGAATCTGCCCGAGTAACAAAGCTGTATTAGTCAGGATTAGCAACACGGATAGACAGGGTTTGAGTTTATCTAGTGAAGAGGCAAGCACAGGCAATTGAAGGAGATTAGTCTTGTCTAGTAGTTTAATTTCTCTTTTAACTGGCAATCGCTCTTCATTTGACTGGCAGCTTGTGCAAGTGGTTTAGTGTCGAGCCTGCTGAGAAGGGCAAGAAGTAACAGATCTATTTGTAATAGACAGGTGTCACGTTTAGGTGTTGAGTGAGGCTGTTCAAAGGCTCTGACAGACGATGTGGCCTTTTTCTCTTTCTTTGATTTGACTTTCTGTGTTCTCCCACTATCTGTCCATAAATTGCTTGCATTTCCTTTCCTTTTCACGCCCTTTATTGTAATACTTTTTGGTTCTATGTTTCAATAATGTTTTTATTTTCTCTCATGTCTAGCAATTTGTCTTTATATTTGTCACTCTTTTTCTGATTTGCTTTATTTCGCTCTTTATTCATTCTTTCTTTCTTTCTTCATGGCTTTTCAATGATTCAACCTGGTAAAATCATACAGCAGACCTTGCCTCGGCAGGACACAAAAGAGTCGCCATGTTTCTGCACCGACAGTCACTAAATGTTCATCGAACATAGAACATTCTTTCTCTTGCATTCTCTGTTCCTATTTGTTTGCTGGCCTCACATTTAACTGTTAAATGAAAGATAGACTCAAAATGCTGGAGTAACTCAGCATCTCTGGAGAGAAGGAATGGGTGATGTTTCAGGTCGAGACCCTTCTTCAGATTCGATCTGCCATTTTTCACAACAGTTCGATCTGCCATAATATGATATATCCCTCCTTTGTCAGGTATTTACTTCCTGCTGATGGTGGGATATTGCTCTGTAAAAATTGTTTAATGTGTTTTTTGCAATGGTGGGCTCACATTTAAAACTAAACATTTTATTAGCTGAAAAATTACAATTGGGCATCCTGAAAGGGGTGTGTAAGGAGCTGCAGAAATCCATATATAGGGTGAATTGTAAATCTTCTCTCTTTTACTATATTCAGCGGGTCAGTGAGAAACATTGAAATAGGTAGATAGGATAGGTTTAGAGGGATATGGGACAAATGCAGGCAGGTGGGACTAGTGTAGATGGGACATGTTGGTTGGGCTGAGCAAGTTTGGCCTGTTTCCATGCTATATGACTGACTCTAAATGGGTGGGTGCTGTTTTTCTTTCAAAGAATCAACAATAGTAGTTCCAATAGTAGTTCTTGCAACCGCAAGAGATGCTACACTTGTCCCTTTGCCTCCCAACTCCACTCCTTTCAAGGACCCAAGCAGTCCTTCCAGGTCCGACAGAGGTTCATCTGCACCTCCTCCAACCTCATCTACTGCATCCGCTGCTCTAGATGCCAGCTGATCTATATCGGTGAGACCAAACGGAGGCTTGGCGATCGTTTCGCCGAACACCTCCGCTCGGTCCACAATAGCCAACCCGACCTCCCGGTGGCTCAGCACTTCAACTCCCCCTCCCATTCCGTATCCGACCTCTCTGTCCTGGGCCTCCTCCATGGCCAGAGTGAGCAACACCGCAAATTGGAGGAACAGCACCTCATATTCCGCTTGGGGAGTCTGCATCCTCTTGGCATGAACATTGAATTCTCCCAATTCTGTTGACCCTTGCTATCTCCTCCCCTTCCTACCTCCCCCTCAGCCCTCGGGCTCCTCCTCCTCCTTTTCCCTTTCTTCCCCCCACCCCCCATCAGTCTGAAGAAGGGTTTTGGCCCGAAACGTTACCTATCTCCTTTGCTCCATAGATGCTGCTGCACCCGCTGAGTTTCTCCAGCATTTTGTGTACCGTCGATTTTCCAGCATCTGCAGTTCCTTCTTTAACAATAGTAGTTCAGTCAGTCCCTTGAATCTTTCCCATCCTTCACTACTGTGATTAATACTTTGCCTCAGTTCCACTTTCCCACTTAATCCCCATATTCTTTGATTTCCCCAATTTGACTACCTGCCTCTCTGGATTGGAGAAAGCCAAACACTCACAGCACTCTGAGAGAATAAATATTTCCCCATCTCCGTCTTAAGTGGCTGACTATCCTGAGACTATGCCTCTTGTTCTAAACTTGCCATCAAGCGAAATAGCCAGTCAAAATATACCCTTTTTATGCCTCTAAGAATGTGTTTACTTTTCATTAAAATCACTCATTCCTCTAATGTCAGGAAAGTACTTTAAGGAAACATTCAAGGCTGTGCTTAGTTCATTCATATGGTCTGACCATGGTGGCTTATCAATAACAAAGCGAGTTTGAAGTGAGCAAGTCCGTAACCAGCTATTTCTGCATAGTAAATGTATGCACTGTGCCTACTGTGACATGCCAATATTATTGTCAACCTATATATACCACACTTGCATATTAGTTTAGTTTATGGTCAGGTGTACCGAGGTACAGTGAAAAGCTTTTTTTTGCTTGCTACCCAGTTTGCTGTGTGCTAACATATGGGTTACATCCCAGACTTGGGTATTGAAAGAAAATAATAATTATCAATCATTTTTATATGGTGGAAACTACAATTGATCTGGATAAATAATTGTGGACTAAATAGGAATGTATATGTATTAACACATCTCTGGGATTTAGTTCAAGTCTGAAATCAAATCAAGTGATTCAGGTGGTTTATATACGGAGGTTAATTCAAAAGTTTGTGGTCTAATCAAAATGTTTAGGTAGTTCATACACTGAATTATTACAGATACCTAGAGGTATAAGTTGTTGCTGTGCATAGTTTAGTCAGTGAAGATAATGTAAGGATCTGGGAGTTTGGATTTATCTTCTTTTTTTTTCCCTTGTGGGGGCCAGATGGGCTGCTGTGAAACAGATGTTTTGCTTTCATCCTTTTATCTTCTGTGTGTGTAATCATGTATGTTTTGTCAAAGTACAAAGTAGCCCTGGTACAGGTTTACCTTTGTGAGCCATTGTGATGGCAAATGTCTTGTGTGTGATTGTGTGTGTTTTCTCCCACATATAGGGGCCACCTCGGCCTCCCCTTTTTTTTTGTGTATCTTCCATTATCTGAAGCTTTTTCTCTGCATGTCGTGCTATTGAAACTCGTGCCCGGGCTTGCGATGCAGGTTCCCACCATTCAAGACAGAACGTCAGGTGTTCGGGAAAGGGAGAGCTCTTTGAAGTAAACCGCTGAAGTCAGCACCAATCAAGGAATAAACACAAGCTGCACTGAGAGGCAACAGAACCTGCCTCAGTCTGGACGACAGCTGGACCTGCCTGCAACCTCACTACAGTCCAGCAGAAAAAAAAAAATATTTTTTCTCTTTTTCCTTTTTTTTTTTGTCCATCTTCCCATAGAGGTCAACGTTTGCCAGTTTGACCCAATGTCCAGCATACTTTATACTTTATAGTCATGTGAACCGAGGTTGCGTTTAGTTGCGTGCTACCCAGTCAGTGGAAAGACTCTATGCATGATTGCAATCATGCCGTCAGTGTACAGATACAGGAGAAAGGAAATAACGTTTAGTGGAAGATAATGTCTAGTAAAGTCCAGCATTGTGTTAATGCTGGCTGAGTATAGATTGTGAATGCTGATATATTTTCTCCCCTCCCCGCCCCCCAGAATCTGCCCTTATCTGGCAATAACATGCCCTTGCGGTCAGCATAACCTTTCACTGATCGCACCTAGTCCAACGGAGATCTGTTAACCAAGCGTAGACTGAGACGTGAAGTCACGTCTGACCTGCCTCTAGGCTTGGCGTGGTATTGTGCTGTTGCCCCTGTAGGCAGCTTTTTATTGATAAACATTGTGTTAGATGAGGTGTTTGAAAAATACATCAAAAGTAATAAACACACCTTTACATTTTCCCCGCTGGGCTGTTTATAACTAGAATAATGGACACCTGGCAGTGTGTTATAGTCTGGAATCTAATCAAGGTGTTTGGGAAGTTTACATGTAGAATGGTGGATACCTGAGCGTGAGTTACAGGGTAGAGTGTAATTGAAGGGTTCAGGGGCTTCAATTATTGAATAACATACCTGGAAGTGAATTACAGGATGGAATCTAATAGAGGGACTCAGGTGGTTTGTGCATAGAAAAGCAGATTGGATTTGGGACTGGACACTTCTGTACGCTTGAAATTAGTTCAGTGGGATAGTTTATGCTATGAGGAAAGATCAAGTAAGACTTGAGTCTGTACTCACTGCAATGCAGAAAGTAGAGGGTATCCAACTAAAGACTCTTAAGGGAGTGACAGGGTAACTATTTCAGAGGATATTTCTTCAATGCATAACATTGTAAATGTTCAGAATGGTTCATTTTTGCATGTGCAAGATCCACCAAGAATTCATAGTCACACAACATAGAAACAAGCCCTTTAGCCCAACTTGTCCATGCTGTCCAAGGTGTCCCTCTAAGCTAGTCCCATTTGCATGCGTTTAGTTTATATCCCTCCAAATCGTTCCTCTCCATGTACCTGTCCACCTGTCTTTTAAACACTGTTATAGTACCTGCCTCAACTATCTCCTCTAGCTGCTCGTTCCATATAGCCACCACCTTCTGTGTGTTAAAGTAGCCCCTCAGTTTTCTATGAAATGTTGCCTCTTCACCTTAAACTTATGTGCTCTGGTTCTTGATTCCCCTAGCCTAGGTACAAGACTTTGCGTTCAGCCTATCTATCTCCCTCGTGATTTTACACATCCAAATAAAATCAATACATTTTTGTAAGATTAAATATAAGATCTGATTTTTGGAAATTAAAGGACCTGTCCCACTGTTCAAGGTAATTCAAGCGTTCTCCCGAATTTCCCTAGATTCGAACTCGGGGAATTACGGTAATAGCTGCTCGTAGGTACTCTGGGCTCTCGTGGACATTTTTCAACATGTTGAAAAATCTTCACGAGTCTTCGCAAAAATCTTCACGAGTCTACCGCGTTTCCCGAGTACCTGCCATTAGCGTTATGAGCTGCTAAGAGACGTCCCAAGCTCTGACGTACCCGCTACGTACATTCAACGTACCTACCACGAGTTTGATTTTTTTTTTTAAACTCGGCAGAGCTCTTGAATTACCTCGTACAGTGGGACAGGCTTTTAAAGGATTTAATAAAAAATAAATAAGTGTAGGATCAGCCGTGTTACTGAATAGCAGAGCAGGCTTGAGAGACCTCTAGGGCTTCTCTCACTGTTATATTGTGTTCTTCTGTGACCTAGGGATAAATATTTTTTTTTATTTAGAATATCCCATACCTGGGAGTGAGCGGGATGGAGGGGTTTGAATGATTAATTAATAAACAATATCCAGGAATGATGTGTCACAGTGGCACAGCGGTAGAATTGCTGCCTTAATGTGCCAGAGACCTGAGTTCATGTTCATAAGTCAAGGAGCAGAATTAGGCCAATTGGTCTGACTAAGGGTGCTGTCTGTGTGGATTTTGTACGTTCTCCCTGGGACCACGTGAGTTTTTGCAGGGTGCTCCAGTCTCCTCCCACACTCCAGAGATGTACAAGTTTGAGAAAGACTTTCTTCACACAGAGAGTGGTGAGTCTCTGGAACTCTCTGCCACAGAGGGTAGTTGAGGCCAGTTCATTGGCTATATTTAAGAGTGAGTTGGATGTGGCCCTTGTGGCTAAGGGGATCAGAGGGTATGGAGAGAAGGCAGGTACGGGATACTGAGTTGGATGATCAGCCATGATCATATTGAATGGCGGTGCAGGCTCGAAGGGCTGAATGGCCTACTCCTGCACCTAATTTCTATGTTTCTATGTTTCTATATGTACAAGTTTGTAGGTTTATTGGCTTCTGTAAATTGTCCCTAATACGTCGGATAGTGCTAGTGTACTGGGTGATCGCTGGTCGGCGTGGACTGTTTCCGTGCCATATCTCTAAAGTTGAAAGTCTACGGAAAGTGCTAAATGTAGTGTAGGAAGGAACTGCAGATGCAGGTTTAAATCGAAGATGGACATGAAATGCTGGAGTAATCTCTGGAGAGAAGGAATGGGTGACGTTTTGGGTCGAGACCCTTCTTCAGACTGATGAATGTGCTAAATGTAGTGTTAAACATTGTTTGGTAGAGGATAAACATCAAATGTGATGGGCTGGATCACTTCAATCCCCTTGTTTGCAACACTCTGCCAGCTCTAGTAGCTTGTGGTATGACTGGGATTCCTTGATGTGGCATGGTCTCCAACGTGGGATCTTTTGATGTGATCTCACCCTCATCCTCGGTGAACAATTTTGTAAACTCTGCTCTTTGCCAAACTGGAAGTTTGCCTTCTCTTTATCTACTGAAAGCTTTGCAGAGATGAGATGGGGAACCACATCAAAGAAGACATCTTGTTACTGACCGCAATGATTCGGAAGTGTACAGACCCACCTGGCAAAGATACCAAAGCACGGATGGTGCCTGGTATTGCACTTTCTGACACCACTGACCTTTCAAAGCACCCTCTGACTGAAGTGCAATCCAGTCCAACCTAATGAGGTGGCAATGTCGTCTTAGCCCTAACTGGACTAAAGCAAGGCCTTTAACAAGGCCCTGTGCGGTAACAGATCGGGATGATTAGAAGACTTGGGATTCAGGGTGAGTTAGCAAAGTGGATACAATAGTTTGGTGAAAAGAGGCAGAGGGTGGTAGTGAAGGATTGATTTTCAGGTGGAGGCCAGCGAGCAGTAGTGTGCCATAGGGATCGATGCTGGGCCTTCCATCATTTGTCACACATGTTAGTGATTTGGATGGGAACATAGGTAGCATGATTAGTAAGTTTGAAGATGACACCAAAATTGAGGCAGGACAGTGAAGAAGGAGTCTATGGTTACCATAAGATGTAGATCAACCACGCCCATTTCCCCCCTCCCGCTCTCCTTACACCTACGTTCCCCTCCATTGTCTTCACAATTCACACCTATTCTATCTTTATCTCACACATTTGTCTTTTTATCTCTAGCCTTTGTCCAACCATCTGCTTTGTCCTGCCCCTCCTCTCCTCAAGCTTTCTTCCATCTCACCCAAATCTGAAGAAGGGTCCAGCCTGAAACGTCACCTATCCATGTTCTCAAGGGATGCTGCCTGACGTGCTGAGTTACTCCAACACTCTGTACCTTATTTGGAAGCCAGCATATACAGTTCCTTGTTTCTATAATAGGAAAGTTAGTTGTTGACTTTTTCAAACATCCTATTCTATGCCAAGAGGCTACTGGAATTAAGTTATGAATCTGGCCAATAAAATTTTATTGTTAATTGTTTGAGAAATGGGAAGGCTAAATGTATGTAAATGTTTTATTTAATCGGGTATGGTTAGCAACTTGTATAACGCTTGTCATTATCATCGGCGGTCACACAAAACGAGTACGACTGTCCTCTCCTCTGCATAGGGTCGTCCACTTGTGGGTCTGCAGATGTCTGTAGAGGCCGATCTGCGATTCACACACCTTGGTGCAATGTGGGCCTTGGAGACTGGCGGCGGTTGGTAGTCGTCAAGCCCCCTTCTCTCCTTACGGTGCTGTTGCTTTGTCTCTGCGACACGGTGTAGTTCCATTTCGTGAAGTGCAGCTCCTTCCTGTATGGATTTCCTCCAGGAGCGCCTGTCCAGTGCAGTGTGCTCCCAGTTGCTTGATATGATGTGGAATTTCTTCAGACTGTTTTAGCCTTTAGGTCTCGGTCTTCAAAGACTCTTTTCCTGAGTCTGGCTTAGGCTTCGCTGGCATAACTCAGGCGACGGTTAACCTCAGAGTCGATGTCAGCTTTTGAGGAAAGAAAATCCTGCCAAGGTAGGGGAAGTGGTCAATGTTTTCAAGAGTGGTGTCTTCCACTTTTATAGTGGGCTGGGTAAATGGCTGGTTGGGTGGAGGATGATGTAGGACCTGGGTTTTCTTGATATTTAAGGCTAGCCCCATGGCTCTTGGCAAAGGCATTCAGGATGCCCTGAAGGTCTTCTGCAGAGTGTGCTGCAATGGCACAGTCATCCGCGTACTGAAGCTCCATGATGGCGGTGTTACTGACTTTGCTCTTGGCCTTCAACCTATTGAGGTTGAAGAGCCCACTGTCAGTTCTGTAGAGGATTGGGATCCCCTGCGGCAGCTCTTCACCAATGAGGTGAAGTATGGCAGCAATGAAGACGACAAACATGTTGATGCATCCCTGTTTGACCCCCGTTTCCACAGTGAACGGTAGCTGAGCATTTGTATAATGCTTGTATATCATTGTGAATGGCTTGACCTATTTACATGCATTGCATTGAACATGAGCTCCAGTCTGGTCCAGCATCAAAACCCTAAGGTTATTTGTGAGTAGAGACTGGATTCTTTCTTTGTGGTCTTCCTCACAGCTAAGTACTTTAGTTGAGTTTAGTTTACTAACTGTCACGTATACCGAGGTACAGCGAAAATCTATTTGTTTCGTGCAATCTAGTCAGCAAAACGACTGTGCATGATTACAATCAAGCTGTCGACAGTGTACAGGTAATGGACTAGGGAATAATGTTTAGTGGAAGATAAAGTCCGATTAAAGATAGTCCGAGGATCTCCAATGAGGTTGATGGTAAGTCAAGACTGCTCTCTGGTTGATGATAGGACAACTACAAATAAATACAAATTGCCTTTATTGTCATTCAAACAAACAGAGGTCTGAACAAAATTTCCATTGCCTGAGAACAGCTGGGAAGAAACTGTCCCTGAATCTGGAAGTTTGCGTTTTCACACTTGTGTACCTCTTGTCCGATGGGAGAGTGGAGAAGAGGGAATGACAGGAAATCTTGTGTTTCTGTTGTGTCGTACACAATCTCAGATGCCCCAAAGGACCTTACAGCTATTGAAGCACTATAAAGTTTGTTCATGGGACATCGAGGCACTCAAATTGCGACAGAAAGCAAGAGGAAGCAGAAAAATAAATGGCACAAATCTGTTGAAGTTATGATTATTGAGGGACAGATGTAGGCCAGGATATCGGAGAGAGCATCCCTGATTTTTGTTCACGATAATGTGATCTAAGTGGCCAGACTAAGTGCGATGTTGCCTCCTATACAGATAACATCTCCACGTGCAGCACAGGTGTTGTACTAGTTGTGTCAGGCTAGGTCGTGTGCTCAGAACCCACAACCACTTAACTTACAGACGGCAGAGTCCTGCCCACAGCTGATGCCAGTTAGAATATCAAAAAAAAAAGCAAATCTAACAATCGCTTCTGAATAGTCTGGCAGAACGTGAAGCTTGTGTAAGTTTAGCTTCAAAGGGCAGCTGGGGCTCAAGAGGAATAAGGTGTGCATTTGTTTAAAGTATTACTTTGACATCTAAACATTCTTTGAAGTGTTTTTGTTCTATTTCTGAAACTGTTGATGTCTTCAGATTAAGTGTAAAAGGGTGAGAATCTTCCTTTAGCTTCACACCCCAGTCTCTGTTTCTGATTATGCTTCAATTTCCCTGTACTTTGTCTAACGACGTGGATTCTTTGGTAGGGTCGACATCAGTGTGAGGTCTGACGTGTAGGGAGCTCAAACAGAAGGGCCATTTAAAATGCGACTATCCTCTCTAAATGTCAATTCATTACCTCCTGGTTTAAAAAAAAAACGGTGGTATTGATTGAACTCTTCGAGATCGATATAAAGGGAAAGATAAATGAAATTATAATGATAAATAGTGATAATCAGATGCAATCAAATAAATCACAAAATAAATTAATAATTTATGTGCCCTTTTTTGTACCTCAAGGTTAGGACTTTATTTCTTAGAGGTAATCTTGTAGCATTGTATAAAAGCATGAGGATGCAGATAGAGTGGAATGTACAGTCTTTTTCCCTGGGTGGGGAAATCAAGAGCCAAAGGTTTAAAGTGTGAGTGGAAAAATTTAATATGAACCTGAAGGGCAACTTTGCACACACAGGGTGGTGGATGCATGGAACGTGCTGCCATTTAGGAGGTAGATGAGGCAGGTATTATAACAACATTTAAAAGACATTTGGACAGGTACATGGAGAGGAAAGGTCTAGAGGGATATGAGCCAGGCATAGGCAAATAGCCTGGATGGGGATCTTGGTCAACATGGATGAGTTGGACCGAAGAGCCTGTTTCCACTCTGACTCAAGATGTCTCAAAGAAGCTTATAGCCGATTAGGTACCTCTGTTGGTCAGTCAGTGTTTCAAAGTAGGAGATTACAGCAGATCATTCGTTTGGAAGATCCCACAAGCAAATAATTGTGATTGTGCTTTAGTGATATTGGCCGAGGGAGGTGTACAATCGGCAGAGGAGGATGTCCCTGCGGGAGTCAGTGGCCAACTGTTCCCAGTACTGGTCCATCCACCTGTGATGAGCATCGTACACAGGAACCGCGCAGTCGGCAGCTTTTCAGCAATTCGACTAGAGAACAGCTTCTTCTCCTCTGTAATCAGGCTTTTTAACAGTCCTTCCATATTCTAGGGTACTGTCTGATTCACCTCTACCCCACTGGACTTTGTCCCTGGAACTGATGCACTACAATGCTGAGAGCCATACTCTGCACTCTGTGCCTTTCCCTTTGCTCTACCTATTCTACTTGAGTGCTTGAATGCCATATCTGATCTATTTGGATAGGATGCAAAACAAAGCTTTTCACTGTACCCCGGTACATGTGACAATAATAAACTAAACTTAGTGTTGTCCTCCATCCTAGTTGTCTTCTCTTCTCACTTCTCCTGTGCAACATTGAGGAAGTAGCACCTGATGCCATTACTTGCGGTGGGTGTAAAAAACTGAGTGTTCAGCTAGTTGTCCAGATGGAGACTACTGGAGTAAGGGCAGAGGTCTCCCAGGATCAATTTGGTCAGCATTCTTTCCTCATTGGAGAAGTATGAGGCGCATCATAATGTAGTGGTGCCTCCCTACCCCCCCCCCGTCTACCCCTCTCCCCTGCCTTTGACTCGCCTTCAAAAGCAGAGGATGTGAACAATAAAGTCCCTGCGGATCGTTGGAAAACCTCCCAATCTCTCACATTGCTTGACCCTTCCTCCTCTTTCTTGTGTTTGTAATTTCTCTCCATCTCCCTCCATTTTTTTTCGATCTCCCCTTTAATGCTCCACATTTATCTACTCTCTTGGGTATTCTCAATTCCTGAATCCCATTTTTACCCCAGTGCCTTATCCTCAAGTCTACTTGGCACCCTGTGTGTTATTTAAAGGTTCTCCCTTTTAGATTTTTTTTTTAAAGAAAAGCTGATACAATGACTTTGTAGTGCCGCAGCCGATGCAGCCATACCTACCCACCAATGCGTCCCACCTCGACCTTAATCAGTTAAACTTCACCCCCTCCCCTTTCTCTTTAAGGCTGCACAGCCTGGCTTAGATCCCCACAATGATGTCAACCAAATCTGTGTTGCTACGCAGCCAGCAATGAAAGGCAGGCTGCATTGAAAAGCCTTATTGCACTTCCAACATGCCTCATCGTCCTCCAACCCTGCCGCATTGTGTGTTCTCCTGAAGGGTCGGAGTGGTGCAGAGGGAAGCTTTCGGGTCCCTTGCTTGCAACAAGGGGAGCTGGGGGAGGAGGCTTTTGCTTTAGTTGTGGGTGGCCCGGTGGAAGGCGGGCTGCATTGTGTTGTGGCACAGTGCAACCACTGGTAGCAACAGATGGTTAATAAGGAGAGGGTACAGTGCCATCTCTGTTTGTTTTTGCAGGAGTAACAAGGGTTGCAGGTCACTGTCTTTGCTCGCCGTCTGCCCCAGTTGCAGGGGGTGGCTGTTTCTCATAGCTGTGCGACATGACCATTTACACACACAAACTTAACCTTTACAAGAGGGGTTAAAATAAAAGAGAGAAAAGGCGCAGCCGTACCCAGCGGCTGTGCGGAGGGGAGTGGAGGAATCTGGGCTTTGTAAAGGAAGGTATTGCCTTTGCTCAATGCGAGGGCTCTGCAGCTAAAAGAAATCCTGATACGCTGCAGGCAGCTCCAGTCAAGTGAATATTTCTAAAGCGAAAAGCGAGTAAAATTCCCCTCCTCCAGGATTTCTACCCAGACACATTGTGCTTGCTCCACTTGATTGAATGTTTGGTTTTCCAAACTTCATTTTTAAGTTCAGCATTTTTTTTTTTTTTTAGTATCTCTTTTCCTCTTTCCATACGGTCTACTCTTCCTTGATGTTTTGCTCAGGAGGAATAATCCCTGATTGTAAAAAGATAATTTACGTGTGCTTTTCTCCCAGATGTCTGTCAAAGAATCATGCGGCATAGAAACAGGCCCTTCGGCCCAACTCGTCCCTCGCCGAACAAGATGCCCCATCTACACTAGTGCCAGCTGCCTGCGTTTGGCCCATTTCCTTCTGAACCTTTCCTATCCATGTACCTGTCCAACACTCTTTTAAATGTTGTTATAGTACCTGCCTCAGCTACCACCTCTGACAGCTCGTTTCATATGCCATCACCCTCTGCGTGGAAAAAGTTACCCCTTGAGTCCCTATGAAATCTTTCCCCTCTCACCTTAAACCTATGTCTTCTGGCTCTTGCCTCTCTTACTCTGGGTGAAAACTATACGCATGACTCTGGACATAATTAATATCGGAGACACCTGACTAGGATCCCTGAAAACTCCTTTGCACATTCTCACACTCTGTATTGCTCAAGGATATTCTTGCACAAGTGTGATCCTGCACACTGATGGTCTAACACACTCTCGACCATTGATTAACTATCTCTTGTGTAGGAAGGAACTGCAGTTGCTGGTTTATACTCAAGATAGATACAAAATACTGGAGTAACTCAGCGGGTCAGGCAGCATCTTTTGGGGGAAAAAAGGAATAGGTGACGTTTTGGGTCGGAACCCTTCTTCAGACAGAAAGATAGAGGTGGGAAATGTTCTTTCACTCCCCCCCCCCCCCCCCCCCGCCCCACCCAAAGTACAGGGAACACTTGTGTAAAACCCTCTGACTATTTTGGCAATGCTAGGAAATCCAATCTGAATCTGTTTGAAACATTGTTCCTCACTTTCAGGTGGCCTGCTTTATCGTTTTTACCATTCTGGGTAGCACATTGTAACCCTGCGACATGACTCCTGTTAATCCGTTAATGTACAAAATTGCAGTGGGCACAGAGCAGGGAGTTAACCTTTCAATCAGCAGGTCAAATTGTTTCCTAATTCTGCAAATACCCCACAACAGAAACAGTCTGACAACTTCCCAAATGCATTGTACAAAGGGGTCTGTAATTAAAGGATGGTCTCCAATTTCAGTCTGGTCCTTTCACGTTTAGTTTAGTTTAGAGATACAGCACTGAAACAAGCCCTTCGGCCCACTGTGTCTGCGCCGACCAGCGATCACCCCGTACACTAGCACTATCCCGTACACTAGGGACAATTTACAATTTACAGAAGCCAATTAACCTACAAACCTGTACGTCTTTGGAGTGCGGAAGGAAACCGGAGCACCCGGAGAGAACCACGGGGTCACAGGGAGAACGTGCAAACTCCATACAGGAAGGTACAAATTTTGTACAGGAAAGTACAAACTCTGTACAGTTTCATGTCATGTATGTCCTGGAGGAGGCCATTGAGCCCTTCGATCTAACTCCTGCTAGCTCATCAATGATCTGTGATTCTAACGACCACATCTAGGCTCCATTTTTTAAAATACTCATGTCCAGTAAATATCTATTAATCTCTATTTTAGATGTATTAGGAACTCTATAGATTTAGTAAGAACTTGAGGGCAATTATTGTCACACAGATGGTGGGTATATGGAACAAGCTGCCAGAGGAGTTACTGGGGCAGCAACAATAATATTTTTGAAAGACATTTGGACGGTACATGGATAGGAAATATTTAGAGGGAGAAAGGTCAAATGCAGGCAAATGGGACCAGCATAGATGGAGCACTTTGGTCGCCATGGACAAGTTGGGGGCCTGTTTCTATGCTGCGTGATTCTAATTAAAATTTGACATCAAATGTTAGCCTTTGTGAGGCTTACGTAAGAGTAAGATTATTCATCGATGTTTAACAGAGTTCTGCCCTTCCCTGCAGTCACTTCCAAGCTTTGTTTTAGATCACAAGGCTGCTCATTTCTGATCACGCTGAACATGTTTGTTATCCCTTCTGTGTGTAAACATGACGCCTTTAAAATAGCAAATTGACCTAAGGCAGGAGGATTTTAGAAAAAAAAGTTATGTCATCAAATGAAATTAGGAATTTGTCACGGGAGTCTATAAAACCAAACTATTTGTTACTATTGGTTTTTGACATAGCGTCCGTACAGGTTGCTGTGATGTCAGATGCAGTGCTCATACAAATAGTCATGCGGACAATAAAATGGAAAACATGGATAGATGACGTTTCCATCCTTTTTCTCCTGAAATGCTGTCCGCCCTGCTGAGTTACTCCAGCGCATTGTGACATTTTTTGCAAGGCAGCAACTGCAGTTCCTTGTTTCTAGACCAGACAGAGTCTCGGTGTAACTTCACACCTGGAGTGAAATGAATCCAGCAAGTTCAAGAAACTAGAGTGATGAATGGAGAAAGATTGTGATTTTTAAAACAACTTTTCCTGGACCACCGCTCCAGTGCCGATCTGATGGGGCAAGAATACCCAAGCATTTGTAAATTGAATTATAGCATTGATTATAGGAAAACCCAGATATACATTCAAAGGTACCTGTGCAATAAGCGGGGTTTAATGATGTTCTGAGGTTTCCGCATGAGCAGCAGGGGCTGGGTGAAAGGGTTAAACAATGTGCCTCTTTGTTCTCCGCTTTGTTGGCATGTGAATTTTCCCACTCGCAATTGGGACGAGCCGCTTCCCTCCCCCCCCCCCCCCCCCCCCCCCCTTCCACCAACTATGATTCCCAGTATCTTTTTTAAACATACTCTTTCAAACCCACTGGGCTGGTACCGAGACTTTTCTTCAACTACATTCTTTTGGGAACTCCTGAGAGGAGAACAGGCAGTGTACGTAACAAAACTGCCTGATCACCTCCAACTCGCCAGTTCACTTTGAGATAGACCCTTCTCCTTTGTATCCATGTCCCTTTACAAGGGGTTTATCCACTTTGTTGATCTCTGCACACGGATGCCATGACACCTCTCACCAACACACAAGGAGCTGGAGGAACTCAGCAGGTCAGGCAGCATCTGTGGACGTAATGGACAAATGACGTTTCAGTTTGATGTCCTTCAGGGATAGAATTCAAAAGGATGCAATAGAGGTGGTAAAATTGGGGAACTAAAGAGAAAAAGAGAGACTACTACGCAAGAAATTGCAGAGAATTGTGGACGCATCCCAGATAATCACACAAACCAACCACCCTTCCATTGACTGCATCTGCACCTCACGCTGCCTTGGCAAGGCCACCAGCATAATCAAGGACCAGTCTCACCCCAGTCACTCCTCCTCCCTTCACCCATCGGGCAAGAGGTACAGAAGTGTGAAAACACAGACCTCCAGATTCAGGGACAGTTCCTTCCCAGCAGTTATCAGGCAAATTAACTATCCTATTACCAAATAGGGAGTGACCATCATTGGAGACCCTCAGACTATCTTTAATTGAACTTTACTAGGCTTTGCACTAAACGTTATTGCCTTCATCCTGAATCCGTACACTGTGTCCAGCTCGATTGTAATCATGTACAGCCGTTCAGCTGACTGGTTAGCACGCATCAATAGCTTTTCACTGTACCTCGGTACACGTGACAATAAACTAAACTGAACCTGGAGATGAGAAAGGTGTAGGAAAGAACTACAGATGCTGGTTTTATCGAAGTGTAAGCTACCCAAGTGAAATATGATGTTGCTGAAGTCATGGTTACACATTGGGCAGCCTGAGTTGAAGCGTTCAGCAGGACCTGGCATCTTGGTTTCAACCGCCGACTGAGCGACAGACCTTCAAACCGTATGGCCCGCTCGGGGTGGGGGGGGGGGGGGGGGGGGAGAGGTCAATGCTGAGGTTTGCTCATCTAGGTGGTGAATGTAGGAAGCCGTTAGTGAGTCCAAGAATTGAGCACGGGAATCTCCTCTGGCATTTCACACTCAGCAGAGAGCCCTTCTGCAACCAAGTTGCTTTTCTGTACTGCCTTCCAGAAAGCCCACAGCACATGGAGTTATATAACTTATACAGGATGGAAACTGGCTCTTAGGCCCAACTCATCCATGCCAACCAAGTTACATAACTGTTGCTCGTCCCTTTGGGTATTCTGTTACATCATTTTCGTTGTTGAACTAAATTAAAGTGCATGTTGCATTCAAAAGCGCTTGAATAGTTGGTTGGGAAGACGGTCAAAGTGAAAGCTAGAGGACTGGCATCATTTTCAAGAGCAGCCAGCTCCTGTGCCTGGCCCATATCCCTCCAAACATTTCCTATCCATGTGTCGGTCCAAGGGTCTTTTAAATGACTGACCCATACTTATGCTTAGCACTCGGTTATATTCATTAGAGCATCCTCTTCCATTTTGATGCCACTCTTTATATCCCTTTAGGGATGAAGGAAATCGGAGGATTTGGGTTATTGCGAGAAAGTGCCAATGATCAGCCATAAACTGATTGAACGGTGGAGCAGGTAAGGGGTGTGGAAAGATCTGCTCCAGTTCCAGTATTAGAGTCATATGGTCATAGAGCCATACATGCAGTGTGGAAACAGGCCCTTCGGCCCAACTTGCCCATGCCGACCAACATGCCCCATCTACACACATCCCACCTGCCATAATCCTCTAAATCTTTCCTATCCTTGTATGTTCAAAGGTCTCTGAAACGTAATGATAGTACCGCCTCAACTACCTCCTTCAGCAGCTTGTTCCATATAGCCACCACCTTTTGTGTATTAAAAAAAGTCACCCCTCGGGTTCCTATTAAATCTTTCCCTCCTCATCTAAAACCTGTGTCCTCTGATTCTCGACTCCCCTATTCTGGCAAAATACTCTGTGTGTCTACCCGATCTATTCCTCATACACCTCAATAAGATCACCCCTCATCCTCCTGCGCTCCAAGGAATCGAGTCGTAGCCTGCTTAACCTCGCCTTATAATTCTGGTCCTACTAACCAGGGCCAGTTATGCCAGCACTTTGTCTTGTTTTGTTAACCAGCCTCTGCAGTTCCTTGTGCCAACTTTGAATTATCTTTTTTGATTTCCTCCGTCTTGGCCTAATCCTGACCCTCTGCGCCGACCATTTGGAAAGCCAAGACTCTCCGCCTGGAACCACAGCCTGCTAGCATCGTGACACCTTGCAAGGACTCGTGTGGGTACACAGGACCCCAGAGGAAACTGAACACAAAATGCTGGAGTGACTCAGCGGGTCAGGCAGAAAAAGAATAGGTGATGCTTCTGGTTGGAACCCTTCGTCAAACAGTCTGAAGAAGGGTCCTGACCCGAAAAACATCACCTGTTCTTTTTCTCCAAAGATGCTGCCTGGCCCGCTGGGTTACTCCAGCCTATCGTCGGTGTAAACCAGCACCTGCAGTTCCTTCCTTCGCCAGAGGAAACTGTACAGATATAGTCCGACGGTCCCCGGGTTGTTTTGAAAGGTGCGTGTTTGGCACAAAGCCTTTGAAACGTTGTTGCTGAAGACAAAAAACAGCTTTGCAAGAATAAAAAGGGAGCCTCGCAGTGAGAGTGCTTTGTTGAAATTGTGAAGATATCAAATTCCTTCCTTCCCTGGACTTTCTCTCTCACATCTTTTATTTTTTAAATAAATATCAAACACCACTGAAATGACGGGACGCACTTAATTTGCATCTGGAACTTTTCATGTACTCCCGGTGGGAGAGTCCAGGACAACATGGGGGCGACCCTCAAAAGAGCCTCATGTTCCAAGGCATCATCTATTTCGGCAGCCAGGCTGGTGTGGGGCATCTGGCCAACCAGTGTCCCCTCACTCCCTCTCCAGCCACGGCCATCCACATCTGTTGACTCCACCTGCTTCAATATCACCTCATTAGACAATCACCAATGCTTCCTCTACTATTTGATTACATTTATTTGTTGTTCAAGCTATTCGGGTTTCTTCAAAGTCTACAATGGTTGAAAGTAGTGAGTTCTGCTTAGTAGTTATGCCTGGCTGCCTCCATCTGCAATTGGCTTCTGAACTTCCTGACTTGCAGAGTTGGTCGAAGCATTTCCTCCACCTAACCCTCGACAATGTAGAGACAAGGAACTGCAGATGCTGGTTTACCAAAAAAGACCCAAAGTGCTGGAGTAACTCAGCAGATCAGGCAGCATCTCCGGAGAACATGGATAGGCGACAGTTTGGGTCGGAACCCTTCCCCAATTCAAAATGTCCCATATTCTCCAGAGATGTTGCTTGAGCTGCTGAGTTACTCCAGCACTTTGGTTCTTCCTTTGAACCCTCAACAATGATGCTCCTCAGGTGCTTGCTCAGTCTCTTGGTGTGCACCAAGCACAGCGACAGCTCAAGCTTTAAGGTCACCGATGATGCCAGTGTCATCGGCCAGATCAACACCAATGATGAGACAGAGTACAAAAAAAACAGTTCAGGACCCTTGTATCACGGTGTCAGAATAACATAACCCTTAACATCAACAAGACAAAGGAATTGGATGTTGGCCTCGGGAAGCAAGGGAGAGAACACAACCCCATCCGCATCATCGGAGATGCTGTAGAGATGGTCGACAGCTTCAGGTTCCTGGGCATCCACCTAACCTGGTCCCCTCACACTGATGTGGTGATCTACAAAGCTCATCAGAATATTTACTCTCTTAGGCATCCGAGAAAATTCGGCATGTCTTCAAGGGTTCTCCCAAACTTCCATAGATGTGCTATAGAGAGTATTCTGATGGGATGCATCTCAACCTGTTCTGGCAACTGCTCTGCTCTTGACCACCTGAACTTGCAGAGAGCGGTGAACACAGCCCAGTCCATCACAGGCTCCTCAATTCCTTCCATCCGGTCCATCCCCACGGCGCGTTGCATGAGGAAGGCGGGAAGTATCGTCAAGGATGCTGACATCCTGCCCATTCTCTTTTCTCTCTTCCACCTCTGGGAGAAGATGCAGAAGATCAGACATTCAGACTTAAGAACAGCTTCTTCCTCACTGCTATCAGACTCCTGAACTAATTGCCTTTTACACACCCACTTCCCAGTGGTGCTGGCTCAAACTCTTACTCCCAACTCTACCTCATTCGGTGATTCCTTTGGTGCACTTTTTATTTTTGTACACAATCAGATTAGTCTTCAATCTTGCGCCATTTTGCTGATTTGTATCTGAACCAAACTTGGAAGTTTCTTTGCACCCTGGAGTATATGAATATAAACTAATCGCACTAACTTTAACCTCCTCCTTCCCATCTTAAACCTGTGCCCTCAGGTTGTGGACCCGGCCATGGGAAACACACGCTGGCTTTCCAGCGATCTCTGCATCTTATACTTTTACATACCTCTATCATGTCACCTCTCAAACCCCAGGAAAATCAGAGGCAGCCTTGTAACTCAAGCCCCCCAATGCAGCTACAATGCCATTGTTTCATAGTATAAACAACGGTATTATTAGTGTAGCGCACGGTGTTAAATAATTAAAGGAGTACTGAGTTATTTTTAACATATTCAGCTGTTTTGAACATTGTAATTCATCATGCTATGATGTAATAGATGTACAGGAATGTTACTTTCAATAGCATATATTGTCATCTATATTAATGCTAACAGTTTCACAAGATAGAACACAGGACAGTGCAGCCTTCGGCCCACAATATCCGTTCCGAAACCTGATTCTAAGGCCAACTTTTATCTGCCTGTATGTTATCCGGGGCGGCAGAGTGGCGCAACGGTAGAGTTGCTGCCTTACAGCGCCAGAGACCGGGGTTCGATCCTGAACACAGGTGCTGTCTGTACGGAGTTTGTACGTACCCCCTGTGACCACATGGGTTTTCTCTGGGTGTTCCGATTTTCTCCTACACTTCAAAGACGTGCAGGTTTGTAGGTTAATTGGCTTCTGTAAATTGTCCCTGGTGTGTAGGATTGAACTAGAGTGTGGAGTGATCGCTGGTTGGTGCGGACTCGGTGGGCCGAAGGGCCTGTTACCACACTGTATCTCTAAAACTAAAAAAAAATCCATATCCCTCCATTCCCTACATATCCATGTGCTGATCCTAGACTCTTAAACACCACTATCGTATCTGTCTCCACCACCACCCCGCAGTGCGTGTAAAAAAAAACCTGCCCTGCACAACTCCTTTAAACTTTGCCCCTCGACACATTGTAAAGCTTTTTTGTTGCGTGCTGTCCAGACAGCAGAAATACTATATGTGATTACAATCAAGCTGTTCACAGTATACAGGTACAGGACAAAGGAAATAACGTTTCGTGCAAGTCCAGTACAGTCCGATTAAAGATAGACCGGGGGTCTCCAATGAGGTAGATGGTAGCTCTCTAGTTGGTGATAGGGTTAGTGTGAGCATAGATGGAACATCTTGATGGGCATGCGCAGCTTTCTCTCTCTCTCTTCTCTCCCCCCCCATTCACCCCTCCCCCTCTCTCACCCCTCCTCTCTCTCTCTCCCCCCCTTCTTTTTCTTCCCCCCTCTCTCTCTCTCTCTCCCCCCCTCTCGCCTCCCTCTCTCTTTCTCCCCCCCTCTCTCCTCCCTCTCTCTCTCTCTCTCCCACCCCCTCTTCTCCCACCCCCCTTCTTTCTCTCTGTTCTTCTGTTTTCAGCTCTTCATGAGATGACGGAGGAAGACCCTGTCTCACTGGCCCAAGGCGTTTGTGCAGTCCCGTCTGTTTGTGTGTTTAATCACAGAATACGTTTCTCTAAGTGATGCTGGTTGTGGGTTTTTTTTGATGTTCAAAGTGTTGACTGAGGATTCTTTCCCTTTGAATCTCCTGTATCATGTCCCATCTCGTCCTGCGCTCTGAGTGCACCCACCGGGTGCTGCGATAAGGGATTGGCCTTTGTGCCGCTCTGTCCCGGGGTGGTGCTATAGAGCAGTGCCCTGGTGCGGCAATCCCAGATACTGCCGTGTGCTCGCCTACCAACCCTGCACTCGCTGTCTCAGACCTGGTCGGCAAAGTGGCACAGCGGTAGAGTTATTGCCTTGTAGCACCAGAGACCTGGGTTCCATCCTAACTATGGGTGCTCTCTGCACATGTGGGTTTTCTCCAGGTGCTCCGGTTTCGTCCCACATCCCAAAGGTTTGTAGGTTAATTGTCCTCTGTAAATAAAACAATACAATTCCCACCCTGAGTCTTAACCACAACTCTACCTCAGCAACTGTGATCTTCTATCTGTACGGTTTCAGTTGTACTATGGACTTTGCTTGGTTATCAATTAGTTCCTGATTATTAATTTATTGTATTGTTGATGATTACGTATTTGTCTGTGCGTTGTTTGCACCGTTAATGAACCTGCTAAGCTGCAGCAAGTAAGAATTTCATCGTTCCTCTTTCAGTGCATGACAATTAAATGCTCTTAAAGGGCCTGTCCCACCAGCATGCGACTGCATGCGGCGAGCGCGACCTAACGTGGTCGCTTGAGCCATACGGCCACGCGGGGCTGGTCCCACTTCAATCGCCGTAGGCGTATGGAGTTGTGTGGGGCTGGTCCCGACATCGCACGGGGTTCCGAAAAACCGACATTGTTCAAACATCCCGCGCGGCAACAGCCTGTCGGCCCGCAACCGCATTGAGGACGTACGCATTGTGAAAAACGCAAACCAATGCTAATACAAATTCTGCCCGTATCATTGTCTCCAGAGGGAACTTAAATGTCTGTAAAGTTCATGAATAAAATGGGGAAGTTTGGCCACTTTTCCCCATGTCCCTGCAGTTTTCACGGGTTGAGCTTGGTTATTTTTCATCCCATCTGTTCTAATAAGCTACCAATGTCTTTTTAGACGAATGACAACAAATTTAAAGCAGCAATTATGGTTCCATAATGATAATGCATCTTAAATTTACATGTGATCGAATTAAGCAGGATCGGGTAAAAAGAATCAAGTAATCTCATAGCCAATGTCATTAAAAAAATATAAATTTTAGAGCAGTCAACTCGCTTGGGGATCACTCGACCTCCGCACGAAGCCCGCTTCCGGTTTTGTCGCGCTAGGCGCATGCTGGTGGGACAGGCCCTTAAGGCATAGAACATAGCACAAGAACAGGCCCTTCAGTCCTCAATATCCCAGCCGAACATGATGCCAAGACTAACTATTATCTGCCTGCACATAATTTATACATGTTTCCCTCCATTCCCTGGCTTTCCAAAAGCCTCTTAAACGCCACAATCAACATCTGTCTTGCGCACCAGCCTGGTGCGTTCCAGGCAACCACCATTACTTTACACTTTATGTAAAAAAAACATCCTGCACACCTTTAAACGTTGCCCCTCTCACCTTGACACATTTCCACCCTGAAAAAAAGGTTCTGACTGTCTACTCAACCTGTGCCTCTCACAAGTTTTTATACTCTTGACTCCCAGGTTCCTGACATTTGTTTTCATCACCGTTAATTTGTGGGAGTTAAGGTGGCACGGTGGCGCAGCGGTAGAGCTGCTGCCTCACAGCGCCAGAGACCCGGTTCCATCCTGACTACGGGTGCTGTCCATACTGAGTTTGTACGTTCTCCCCCGTGACCTGCTTGAGTTTACTCCGGGAGCTCTGGTTTGTAGGTTAATTAGCTTGGTATAATTGTAAATTGTCCCTAGTGTGTGCCGGATACTGCTAGTGTGCGGGGATCACTGGTTGGCGTGGACTTGGTGGGCCGAAAGGACCTGTTTCTGCGCTGTTTCTCTAAACTAAACTAAAATTCCCCTGCCCCTGAGAGCAAGGCAGTGCAGCAAGGGTTAAAATCTTGACTCCAGTGGGTTTGGGTCACCTCCAACGTGGAGAATCTGCAACACAATAACACTCCACTGCAGGTTAATGTCAAGGATTAGTCAAACTACTTGACGATAAAGCTTGTGAAGGGATGCTTACAAGAGCCTGTTGCCAGGGCCGGCCGAGCTACTTTGGCTGGTTGCTAGGGGCAAGGTATCGAGGTGCAATGTAGACATGCCCAGTCACGGCCAAGGGGAGAATTGAACATTGACAAAGAAATTGTTACTCTAAATAATCTTCTCTTTGGAAAGCGAGTGGGGACAGGTCTCCCCCAGTGTGTGATTAGCTGTGATCAGAGCAGCGTAGTTAGTCTCTGCTCCGTCTGCATTGGGGCGCTGTGTTAGATCTCCAGCACTTCGCTTCAACTAATAAGCTCCTTTTGCAAACCGTTCCCCGGACAAAGGTGTTTATTTATATTTTAACATTGCCTGGCCTTTTCTCTCCGCTCCACTCCAACTTTTGGTGTGGTCTCCATCTTAATAAAGTCTGACCCCGCTGATATGCCGGGTCAGTCAAATAAAATAGTCACCGCTCTCTTTTTTTGCCTGTGTGCTGCGGCCTTGTTCTTTAAAATGTTTTGCAAACTTCGGTCAGCGTTGTCCTGCGGAACAGCTCCATCCAAGAAATTACAGAGAGCTGTGGACGTAGCCGAGACCATCACACAAACCAACCTCTCGTCCTTTGACTGCATCGGCACTTCACGCTGCCTCGGCAAGGCCACCAGCATAATCAAGAACGAGTCTCACCCCGGTCACTCCCACTTCTCCCCTCTCCCATCAGGCAACAGATACAGAAGTATGAAAACGTACGCCTCCAAACTAAGGGACAGTTTCTTCCCAGCTGCTATCAGGCAACCAAAACCATCGTATCACCAACTAGAAAACAGTCCTGAGCTACCGCCTACCTCATTGGAGACCCTCGGACTATCTTTAATCAGACTTTGCGGGACTTTATCTTGCACTAAACATTATTTCCTTTATTTTGTATCTGTACACCGTGGGTGACTTGATTGTAATCATGTATAGTCCTTTTGATGACTGTATAGCACACAACAAAAGGCTTTTCACTGTACCTCAGTACATGTAAAAATAGTAACCTAAACTGAAACGAAGTCTTCCCTCGACCACGGGTGAGACTAAAGGATACGGTAGTGATGTTTAAGCGGCTTTTAGACAGGCGCATGAATACACAGGGAGGGACACAAAATGCTGCAGGATCTCAGCCGGACAGGCGGCATCTCTAGAAAGAAGGAACGGGTAACGTTTCAGGTCGAGACACTTCTCCAGACCGAGACTGATACGCAAGGAATGAAGGGATATGGATAACATGCAGGCAAAGAGATTAATTTAACACCATGTTCAGCATTGACATGGTGGGCCGAAGGGCCTGCTCCTGCCCTGTACTGTTCTATGATTGTTTCTCAGTGATATTGGGAATAACAAAAAGCAGTTTAACAAAGTCAGTTTGACGCCACTGACATAAACTGAAAAAAGTGCAGAAAAGATTTACGAGGATGTTGCCACAACTAAAGGGCCTGAGCTACAGGGAGAGGTTGGGCAAGTTAGGAATTTATTCCTTGGGGTGCAGGAAGCTGAGGGGTGATCTTATGGAGATGTATAAAATCATGAGGGGGATAGATAGGGTGAAAGCACAGAGAAAGCAACATGCCACATCTACACTAGTCTCACCTGCCTGCATTTGGTGCACATCCCTCTGAGCCTATCCTATCCATGTACTTGTCTAAATGTTTCTTAAATTTTACGATAGTACCTGTCTCAACTACCTCCTCCGGCAGTAGACAAAAATGCTGAAGAAACTCAGCGGGCGAGGCAGCATCTACGGAGAGAAGTAATAGATGATGTTTTGGGTCGAGACCCTACCTCCTCCGGCAGCTCACTCCATACACCCAGCATCCTTTGTGTGAAAACGTTGTCCCTCAGGTTCCTATTAAATCTTCCCCCATCACCTTAAACTTATGTCCTCTGGTTCGTAAATCCCTCACTCTGGGTAATAGACTTTTACCTGATTTGCCTTATATATACCTGTGTTTACCTGATCTATTGCTCTCATGATTTTGTACACCTCTATAAGATCACCCCTCATCCTCCAAGGAATAAAGTCTTAGCTTGCCTAATCTCTCCCCATAGCTCAGGCCCTCGAATACTGGCAACATCCTCGTAAATCTTCAATGCACCCTTTCCAGCTTGACGACATCTTAATCAATGCTGTGTGTCTGATCCATTCCAGTGGCCATCTGGAGAGCAGCTTGGGGTCGGACTTCCGAAGGGGAGCCGGGGTCCTGGACATCGTGTATGAGAGCCCCTCGGTCGTGCTGAGTTGCGGGTACGATTCCTACATCAGGCAGTGGGACACACGGGCCGGCACCAGGTAAGCCCAGCTTCTCCAGCCTCCGAGCACCGCTCCCCGCTCTTCTCTCTCTGCACACGCTCGCTTGTAAAAAACAAGAGCCGTGCTTTGGGCTCGTCTGTACCACGGCCATGAGATGCCCCAAACCATTTCCCAGCCAGTCACGGATTCATACAGCACAGAAACAGGTCCTGGGGAGACAGGGGGATTCACCTGCAGGGAACCCAGGCCTGTGTGACGAGAGAGCGTGTAGTGGTACAGCGCGGTGATTCTCACTCCCTGTGGGATAATGCTGCCATCTGCTGGATAGCCAGAGAGATTCATACTCTTGCAAACACACCCACTCTGAGGTGAGTAATGTGGCTGATTTAGACTTTTCAACTTTAGAGATACAGCGCTGAAACAGGCCCTTGAGCCCACCGTTCACACCGGCCAGCGATCACCCCATATAGGAGCACTATCCTACACGCTGGGGACAATTTACAATTTACAGAAGCCAATTAGCCAACACACCTGCATGTCTTTGGAGTGAGGGAGGAAACCGGAGCACCAGGTGAAAACCCACACGGTCACAGGATGTACAAACTGCGTACAGAGAGCACACGCAGGATCGAGCCCGGGACTCTGGCACTGTGAGGCAGCAATTCTACCACTGCGTCACAGTGTCGCTCCATATGAATGACTAGTGTAGATTGGTTTATGCATGAGAACCAATCATAGTAGAATAGAAGCAATCACCCCACCCTACTGCACAATTTATACTAACACCCACTTCCTGTACTGGTCAGTCTTGGAAGCGGTCAGGATGTTGTACAACCTGCTGTACCGCTAAGTTTGAATACTGATTAAAGATGATCTAGAACTTCAGATTGTATTATTTAGTTATTTACATGGTGTCAGGAGTGGGATTGTGGTAGTGTTGTTGGCCTGGCTGAAGAACCTCGATCCAGCCTTGTGGACTATGATGGCACCATATACCGTAGGAGCCGCCAACACTGGCTTGCCGTGAAGGAACCACGTCCACCAGCCGGTCCTTATGCTCCACCAATGCAGTTCCAGCCGTCTGCTGCCCTGCCTTCCACCAGTTCCAGCATGTCCTGTACCCCTCCACGACCGGCGGCTATGACTAACCACAAAAATATCTCTCCTGCATGCTCCCCCTGTCTGCCACCACAGGTGTCCCCTGCTGCTTTCTCACTTCCGGGTTCACCACCTCCTTTTAATCTTTCTGGCGAAGGGGGAAGGGCTTGGTCCGTACACGTTCGGGCCGTATTAGCAAACCGCCTGATAGATATGGCGAATAGGTTTAAATTCTTACGACATGTGTGCTTACCATACTCTTTACGGGGAAGGATGTAGATTAGTTTATGCATGAGAACCAATCAAAGTAGACAAGCATCACTCACCCCACCTTACTGTATGATTTATACTAACACCCACTTCATGTACTGGTCAGTCTTGGAAGCCGTCATGATGTTCTAACAACTAACAACCTGCTGTACCGCTCTAGTTTGAATACTGATTACAGATGATCTTGAATTTCAGATTGTATTATTTAGTCATTTACAACTAGATAAAGACTTTCATTCAGAGGGTGGTGGGTATATGGAAGGAGCCGCCAGAGAAGGGGAGCTCCCAGATTCAGGGACAGTTTTTCCCAGCTAACTGAGCCATCCTATCATCAACCAGTGAGCAGTCCTGAGTTACCATCTACCTCATTGGACACCTTTGAATTGGACTTTATTGGACATTATCGTGCATTAAAGGTTATTTTATTCCATTTATCCTGTTTATGCACACTGTGGACGACTTGTTTTTAATCATGTAGTTATTTCACTGACTGGATAGCACGCAACAGGAAAACCTGTACCAGCTGCACCAAGGTGCTGCCCAAATGATGCATTCTCTGTTCTAACCTGCCCCTTCCGTAACAGGCGCTGTGTGATGGAATGGGAGGAGCCCCACGACAGCGCTCTCTACTGCCTGCAGACCGACGGGAACTACATGATCGCCAGTGGCTCCTCGCACTATGGGGTGGTCCGCCTCTGGGACAGGAGGCAGTCAAAGAGCCTCCAGGTAGGATGGGTATGGCAGAGAGTTTGACCAAATCATCCATGATCACCCGGAGTGTGATTGTCCCGGTGGGTCCCGTCTGTGGATTTTGAGATGGCTGATCCTGAAGCCACAGGCGTCCTGTCCCTCCAGGCGCACGCCCATGGGTGATGTCCTTTCCCGTGGGGAGACTGGTGCACGGACAACCATCACACGGTCTCCGACAGAGACTGACCAAGTCAAACAGCATGGAATCCACCACGGTTGGGAGTCTCTCCCCGCTGCCGCCTTCTCAGCCGTTGTGGTCCCCACCCACCGGCCACCATCCCCTGCCATGATCTTTTTGGGCCGCGCTTGGTCAGGAACCTCCCCCTCGTGCTCCCAGCCAGCACAGCTCCACACGGATCTCAGGATCGCACGGGCATCTCCACCACAACAAAGTGATGACCCTTAGAGGAGTCCCATTGTAGACACCTGGTAATTGAACCCATATCATTTCCCACTGGAGGCCAGGCAGCAATACCCAACAAAACCACCCTGGCACCAACAATACGAGGTTTTGGGTGGATAATGGTGACTGGCATCCTCGGGAAAGGAGTCGACACTCTCATCTCTGAGGGTTGTCTTCACATCATCAGTTGTTGAGGCAAGGGACCCTGACAGGGTTTCGAACCATTGAAAACATAACTTCCCTTTCCCTTTGCCAAATGCAAATTGGAGGAACAGCACCTCATAGTTTGCTTGAACACCGTACAATTCATCAGTATTAATATTGATATCTCTAACTTCAAGTAACCTTACATCTCCTCTCTCTTCATCCACCCCCCCACTCTAGTAATCATACTAGTTTTTGCGTAGTTCTGCTGAGTTTCACTGTTTGTATCACTCGTTATCACCTTTCCCACAGCCAACAATGGACCATCGTAGGCTCTACCATCCCTTGATCATCGTTGCTGGCTTTGATTTGTTCTATGTACATTATCATATCTCTCGTTTCTCTCTCCTGACTGTCTGAAGAAGGGACTCGACCCGTAATGTCACCAACTCCTTTTCTCCAGTGATGTTGCCTGACCCTTAGAGGGTGGATCAGAAAGTCTGGGATAACATAGAACCAGTGTGAATAGTTGATCGATCATGATGTTTGGCGTGGGCTTGGTGGGCCGAGCGGCTTATTTCCATGCAATATCTCTGAACTAAACTAAATTAAACATCCCATCCCGGTCACAGCTTCTTCTCCCCATTCCCATCCGGCTGAAGGAACAGAAGCTTGAAATGTGCGCATCACCCGACGCAGGAACAGCTTCTTGCTCTATCTTTCAATCCATCAAAAATGACACACTGGGCACAAATCGGAGCAGGCACGTTTCCGCGCTAACTTGTTGTTTCCTCTTCCACCAGATGTTCTTCCTCTCCTCCCCCAACAGCAGTCCCGTGTACTGCCTCCGGTTTACTACCTCCCACCTCTATGCTGCCTTAGCCAATGCACTTTACACACTGGACTTCACATCCTCCAAGCTTTGGGGCTTGCCAGGTAAAGAGCCCCAGACACCAACCGTGACATATCCAGGACAGTGCGCCTGAAGTCAAGGTCCGCCCAGCACACTGGCAGATGATGCATTTGGAACAGACACCACTCCTTCATCCTTCCAGCTCTGCAGCCTTTAAAAGTCACCTTCTGTGGCTTTTTTTAAAATATAAAAGAGTGTTCTTTATTTGCAATAACTTTTATATGACTAGTGAATGAGGTTGTCCATTCACTTGAAGCGTCATCTGTAACTGGATTTGTGTACAGTCGGAAGATGCTAAAGGCTGCACCAGTGTTCGGGTGTTTGAATGCAATTTAAAATTAAAATAAAAAACCTTGCATTTGCAAGCGACACAGCCTGATCTATCAGCTATCTCATGGTGTAATGCAAGCAAAAGCAACAGCTGGTTGGTACATACAATTATGACCTTTGAAAGACATTTGGACAGACATATGGATAGAAAAGGTCTAGCGGACTATGTGCTAAATAGGACAGTATGCCAGTGGTAGAGTCGCTGCCTCACAGCACCAGAGACCCGGGTTCAATGAGATCTGTATGGAGTTTGTACTTTCTCCCCGTGACCGCATGGGTTTCCTACATGTGCTCCATTTTTTTCCCCATAGCCCAAAGACATGCAGATTTGTTGGTTAATCGGCTTCTGTAAATTGTCCCTAGTGTGTAGGATAACCCTAGTGTACAGGTGATTGCTGGTCTAATGGCCTCATTCTGCTCCATGGACTAGGTGGGCTGAAGGACCTGTGTCCATATTTTATGACTGACTCTTTGTGAGAGCTACTACACGGAGTGAGGTATCCCAGTAAGTGACTGATTTGACACCATGAAGGGCTTTGAGGGCTTGGGAAACAAATGTCATGACAATATCAGATGTAGAAAGCATTTTATCGGATGCATCACAGCTTGGTTTGGGAACAGCTCCATCCAAGTGCAAGAAATTGCGGAGAAGTGTGGGCGCAGCCCAGATAATCACATAAACCTACCTCCCTCCCATTTACATTTCACGCTGCCACGACGAGGCCACCAGCATAATCAAGGACCAGTCTCACCCCGGTCACTCCCTCTTCTCCCCTCTCCCATCAGGCAAGAGGTACAGAAGTGTAAAAACGCACACCTCCAGGTTCAGGAACAGTTTCTTCCCATCTGTTATCAGGCAACTGAACCACCCTACCAAAGACTAGAGAACGGTCCTGAGCTTCCATCTACTTCATTGGAGACTCTCAGACCATCTTAAATCAAATGTATTCCCCTTATCATGCATCTGCACACTGTGGACAGCTCGATTGTAATCATGTAGTCTTTCATCTGACCGGATAACATGCAACAAAAAGCTTTTCACTGTACCTTGGTACACGTGATAATAAACTAAACTGTTGGTAGAATTTACTATGGCCACAATAAAATGAAGACATTCTATATTCAAAAACTATCAGAACTTTAATGGGATTTAAAATATACAACTGGAAGGTAGATTTGAAGTAGTGTGTGCGACCACAGGTTTGTGCCTTCTCCCTACACGTTGCCTGTGGAGGCAGACACCAGTGCTGAGGATCACTGCGTTTTACACTGCACATCTCCATCCTCTGCCACCTTCATCTTCTTCAGTTCCTGCTGCACCTCCTGCTCCAGCTGCAGGATTGCTGTCGGCTTTTGATACTGATGGGAGGGAAAAATATCCAGTGAACACATTTATAGTCAGCACCCAGCCAGCCCGTCCCTTCAGCTGTTAACACCATGCCGCTCTCAACCACACGCAACGCCACCACTTTGCCGATACATGGAAATGCAGATCTTGGGTTACAAAAAACACACAAAGAGCTGTAGGAACAATGGGTCAGGCAGCATCTCTTGAAGGCATTGGATAGGTGATGTTTTGGGTCAGGACCATTCTTCAGACTGATTGTAGTAGGGGAGAGAATACTGGAAGAGAGGTGGGGGCAGGACAAAGCCGGGTGAGTGATAGTCAAGTCAAGTCAAGTGAGTTTATTGTCATGTGTCCCTGATAGGACAATGAAATTCTTGTTTTGTATCAGCACAACAGAACATAGTAGGCATTGACTACAAAACAGATCAGTGTGTCCATATACCATTATATACGTAAATACACACATGAATAAATAAGTGGATATAGTTGAGGGGGCTGATAGGCTGATGGTTGGACAAAAGCCAGAGACGAAAAGACAAAAGGTCGTGAGATAAGGAGAGAAAAGGCAAAAGGACACAGAGTGTGGGAGTAACTCAGTAGGTCTCAACCCAACACGTCACCTATCCAGGTTCTCCAGAGATGCTGCCTGACCTGCTGAGTTACTCCAGCACTTTGTGTCCTTTTGTGCATTAACCACCATCGGCTGTTCCCTGTTTCTATGCTACGGATGCAAGAGGCATGACATTTGGGATATAGGTGGAAGGAGAAGGGGGAAAAGAACCATTTTTCTGCCTCCCGTGGCCTGAATTGTCCACAATTGGACATGGTTCTGAATTTGTGGCCTAAGATTCTCTCCTGGATTATTTTCACCACTACTCCTTCCGTAAATCCAGGGGAGTCGCTGACCTGCCCAACACTGAATGAATTAAAAATCATCTGAAGCAGCTGGGCCAGCCAAATACGATGAGGCTGCTCTATACCTGTGCTCTCAGTCTGTACATGGAAGGTTAGAGTAACGCAGCGGCTCTGGCAGCATCTGTGGAGGATGCGGATGGGTGACGGAAAGTGCTCACCGTGATAATGAGGGTATTGTTAGCATGAGTGAAGCTGAGTGCTGAGCTGTCCAGAGGGAGGTGGCATCGGTCCATATCGGCAACACTAAACTTCTTGTAATACCTGGAAACAAGAAAGAGCCCACGTCACTCTCAACAACAGAAGACAACAGAAGACCTAGAATTGGACTGATTGGCCCAGGACTACCTGTACCTCCATTCAATCATGGCTGATCTATTTTTCCCTCTCAACCCTATCCTCCTGCCTTCTCCCCATAACCTTTGACATGCTTACTAATCAAGAACCTATTAATATCTGCCTCATGTTGACAGTGTTAACATAAAGAGAAACAACTTGCATCTGAACGTACTGATACTCCCCCCAGGATATCCTAATGCATCTTCTCATCCCCTTAAAGCTCTGACCCTGGTCCTCAAATGGGAATGGCCTCCCTCTCTAAACCAGACATGCGTTAATCCAGCTCCGCAGCCAGAGATCTACCCTATCAACACTAAATGAATGCTGGGATTCTGAAATAAACACCTTGGTTTTGAGGCCTAATCACTTTTTTTTTGATTGAAAGACATAGCACAGAAACAGCCCCTTTGGCCCATGAGTCCACACCAACCATTGATCACCTGTTATGTTATCCCACTTTCTCATCCACTCCCTACACATTAGGGGCAATTAACCTACAAACCCGCACGTCTTTGGGATGTGGGAGGAAACTGGAGCACCCTTAACCCCCTTCCAGGAACCCAACTGGGATCATCAGAGGGCGAGGGAAAACGTAATAATGCCACATAAAATGATGAGTGGCATAGAAAGGGTAGACATTCAGAACCTTATTCCCAGGGTGGAAAATACGACCGGGCATAGATTTAAGTTTCCAAGGGGGAAAATGTAAAGATGTGCAGGGCAAGTTTATTTTTTGACACAGAGGGTGGTGGATGCCTAGAACGTGCTGCAAGTGGTGGTGGTGGAGGCAGATACTGTAGTGGCATTTAAAGAGGCTTTTACATAGGCACATGGATATGCAGGGAATGGATGGATACAGATCACATGTAGGCAGAGGAGATTTGTTTGATCCCGGGATACAAGGCATAACATTTGGGATGGAGGCACGCAGAATTTCATCGGGATAGTGAACCTGTGGAATTCCGTCACAGCAGGCTATGGAGAACAAATTACTCAATATATTCGGAAGGCAAATAAATGTGTAGCCACAAGAAACATTGAGGTTACTCACACTCTGCCATTTTCCCTGTCCACGTCCACCAGATCAAACTTCCACAGATGCTTCCTACAAATTTGGGCGGCACAGTGGCGCAGCGGGTAGAGCTGCTGCCTCAAAACGCCAGAGACCCTGGTTCGAGCCTAACTCCAGGTGCTGTCTGTGCGTGGAGTTTGCACATTCTCCGTGACTGCGTGGGTTTCCTACAGGTGCTCTAGTTTCCTCCCACGTTCCAAAGACGTGCGGGTTTATTGGCCCTCTGTAAAAAAAATGGTCTCTAATGTGAAGGGAGTGGGTTAACATAGAACTAGTGAGAACGTGATCAATGGTCAGCATGGACTATGTGGGCCAAAGGACCTGTTTCCATGCCGTATCTCTAAACTAATCATCAATGGGAGTCTGAAACAGGAGAGGAACCATGGGCATGGTGTTGTTGTAGAATTGTAACAGCAGCAAAGTAAACTAATTGGCCTACGCCCGTGTCTGCATGCTGCTGGAGAGGTGTCCTTGAGGACTTGAGGCCTTCCGTGAATGCCGGTCGCCACAGGGGAGGGGGAGAACGGGACATCCAGTGCATCGTGGATATGATGTAATTTGATTGATCTTTGCAGTGCTTTATAACGGATTACTTTTTGTTCGAGGTCCTCACGATGCAGCATCGCTGGTCTGAATCAACGGTTACACTGTACACGTTCTTGGGGTACGGTAGATTCCGAATCCGCCACTGGAAACGGGTCTTGGTGTCCTGCCGTGTGAAAATTGGCTGCAAGATTAACAAAACAAACAAATTAACTTTAGAAAGGATATACTCTCTGAGGTTCAGAAGAATGAGAGGTGGCATTGCTGAAACTGGGAAGGACTTCAGAGAGAAGTAACTGACCCATGCATCTTCCGTCGGTGCTGGTGGGGGGGGGGGGGGGGATATTGAGAACCTTGGGATGTGGTTCTGGCATAAATGGAAACTACATAACATTATCATTGTGTTAATGGTCGTGTTAAGCTGCAGCAAGTAATAATTGCACTTCTGTTGTAAGTACGTGTGGCAAAGTTCCTAACGAAAAAATAAAGTTCATTGAAATTGAATTGAATAGACATAAACACTTTTAGATGGTGAAACAAACTCATGGAACTGAATATGTTTAGAGTTATTCAGCACAGGAACAGGCTATTCGGCCCAATTCTTTCATGCCAACCAAGATGCCCAATCTAGGCTAGATCCATTTGTCCGCATTTAACCCACATCCCTCTGCACCTTTATTTCTTATGTTATTTTGTCTTTTTTAATCAATGGAGGGAGGCTAGAAATGATCAGCCAATCCAACTAAAGTCGTTTCTGTAGGTTCAGGAAGGCTTATGCAATTCCTTGCTCCGCCGGTACTCACTCTGATGAATACGGAGCACTTTAAGAGTTGTTTACAACCCTTGCTCCAGACACTTACACTGCTGCCACTCTCGTGTATCAGCTGCTGCTCCAAGGTCCCTGCAGGTCGAGAAGACGCTTCCCCCACCTCAAATTGCCACTGCCCAGGGGATCCCAGTGTGGTCTTCTGCTTCCACTTCCTGACTACAAGCAAAGGTCTCAAAATGAACATTCGAAGAGAACCATAAAAAAACATGATGCAAAGACCAATTTATATCTGCCTGCATGTAATCCATGTTCCTCCATTCCCTGCATATCCATAGTTCTTTTAGACACCACTATCATTTCTGCCTCCACCATCACCTCCGGCAGCACATTCCAGGCACTCACCACACATTGTGCTCATCTCTTTTAAACTTTGCCCCTCTCACCTTAAAACTTACCTCTGCTATTTGATTTTTCCATTCTGAGAAAAAGGTTCCGACTATCTACTCTATCTATGCCTCTCATAATTTGATATACTTCAATCAGGTCTCCCTGGAACCTCTGGCATGCCAGAGCAAACATTTCAAGTCAGTTCAACCTCTCCCTGTAGCTAAGTAGTACCCCTAATTTAGCCATCATTCTGGTAAACCTCCTCTGCACCCTTTCCATTCTTGCTGCTATGTGACGACCAGAACTGCACGCAATACCCGAAATGCGGCTTAATCAAAGTCCTATAAAGCTATATCATGAATTCCTGCCTCTTATGCTCAATGCCCCGACCAATGAAGGCAAGCATACCGTACGCATTATCACTGGGTATTACTTGCAACTGATCACCCAATACTACCCCTATTTACTCTATAAGCACGATTAATACAATTGAAAAACAAATACTAAATAATGATACCAAACCAACAAGTTGCCAGTGGATGCGTGTAATTCTTACCCTTTAGTTGATCGCTGGAAATGTCATATTCTTCCACCATTTCTGCACCATCGGTAAATACATAATGGACTTTCCTCTTACCTAGGGGTTTGCAGGGGAGTCAGGAACAGAGTTAGTAACCATTGTAACAATCAATACAAGTGGCAGAGATGACGTATGGAGATACAAGAGTCTACAGATGATGGAATCTTGAGCAAGACACACAAAGTGTTGGAGGAATTCCCGGTTGGAAGTTCCCAGCCAGTGCAGAGGTGCCTGGCAAGCTGCGGCCATGCCTTGACAGCAGGCCCTGAATGCCCACCATAGAACCAGGAACCCGACTGGAGTTGTCCAAGGCTAATCTCTTGCTAGACCCCATAGACCAGGAACCGGGAAGAAGAGTGGAGGAATATCTGGAGGAATAAAAGATCTGCACTCATTGGAGAGATGGGAGAAGAAATGGCAAATGATGTTCAAACCAGAAAAATGTAATGTCATGTGTTTTACTACGAAACGTAACTCAATCCATCATTCCTATACACTCTCTGGACATCAGCTACAGGCAGTTTCTAGTCATAAATACTTAGGAGTTACTTCGTCTGAAAACATTTAATGGAACAAGCATGTGGAAGGGGCAACAGCCAAAGCCAGCAGTGTCATCGGCTTTCTACGTCGCAATCTGCAAAATGTACCCAAATAAGTTAAGATCCAAGCATATAAAAGCCTTGTATGTCCACATGTTGAATATTGCTGCTCTGTGTGGGATCCTTTCGTTCAAGGGAACATTAATAAGATCCAGGTAGTGTAAAACAGAGCAGCAATGTTCACATCTAACAACAACGCGGCAGGGCTCAGTCTCCAGCATGATAAAGGACCTTAAACTTTACCCACCTATTACTCATCGCAAGTTCATCAGACTGACAACATTCCACAAGATCAAGAATACCACTATTGATTTAAAGGTGGAGGATCACATCCAGTTAACCCAAGCACCCTTAGGTTTGTCAACCAAAAGCTACCAACATGGAAATTATTTCATTCCGCACGGCGTTTCATTTGCACTTTCTGTAGATGATATGTATGTACACCTTTAATTGACAGTAACGATGTCCATGCTAACCACTCCCCCACCAGTTAGTATAATTGTAACCCACATGCCCCTAGCTCTCTCTCTAGTGTTCGTGACAAACCACGTACAGCCAGGGCTATGTATAATGTATGCTTAATAAAGTACTGAAGACTTTAAGGTGTCTGCGTACCTTCACTACATGGTGTCAGAAGTGGGATCCCACGGGAACAGCATGCAGCCGAGAAGTGGTTGGGCCTGTTGCAGAAATTACAGGTTTTCCCCAACGCCGGGCACACATTAAAACGGTGCGAGACAAAGTTACAATTTGGACATCGTTGAGGCGGTCTGAAGCCCTGCAGTGGTCTTACCCTCTGTCGCCGGGGAGCATTGTACTGGGGACCAGCGAGACTGGCTGTGTGGACCACAGGGTCAGGTACAGCGGAGGAGACAGCCTCAGCTAAACAAGAGGCATGCAGCGCCTCATCAAATGTCAGATCAGGCTTACGCAGCAGCTCAGAGCGCAGCTTATCATCCCGCAGACCAAAGACTAAAATGTCACGGGTCAAAGTATCAGGGGTCAGAACATGCAGGTCACATCGGCGAGCCAGCTGGCGCAGCGCGGCCACAAAATTGTCAATAGATTCCCCAGGGTTCTGGCGTCTGGAGAACAGTTTGAAACGCTCTAAGATGTGGTTAGTGGGAAGGTCACACAGCGCCGTAAATTTAGCAAGCAGGCAATCGGGGTCCTGGATACTCTCACCATGCCCATAGACGAACGACTCCGAACGCTCGAGCGCTTCTGTACCAGCCAGGTTAAGCAGCAGGAAAGCCTTGACGGCGGGGGCCACAGCAGGGTGAGCGATTGTAACATAGTGCTCAACTTTGATGCATCACACGTGAGAACGATGGGGCCCGGGAGGTTAACCTGAAGCTCAACCCGAAGAAGTGCCGATTCCGGGTCCCTGAGGTCACCTACGTGGGGCATGTTTTCACGGCATCGGGGCTGAAGCCCGACCCGCAGAAGACGGCCGCAATATCCGAGATGCCTGCACCTGCTGACGTGCCTGGCCTGCAGCGCTTCTTGGGCATGGTCAACTACCTGGGAAAGTTCATCCCCGACCTGAGCGAACTGAGTGCCCCTCTGCGGGATCTGGTGAAAAAGGACACTGCCTGGGCCTGGTTCCCGCAGCACCAGCGAGCATTTGACACCCTCAAATCTAAGCTGATCAGCATGCCAACGCTGAAGTACTTCGACCTCCAGCGCCCCATCGTTCTCACATGTGATGCATCAAAGTTTGGCCTCGGGGCCGCCTGCCTGCAGATCCATGACGGGGTGCAACTGCCTGTGTCCTACGCATCCCGCACAATGACGACCGCTGAACAACACTATGCCCAGATTGAGAAAGAACTGCTGGCGGTTGTCTTTACCTGCTCCAAATTCAAAGACTATATCCTGGGCAACTGCTTCACTGTCGAGACGGACCACCAGCCTCTGGTCACCATCCTCAACAAGCCGATACACATGGCCTCCTCCCGGCTCCAGCGCATGATGCTCCAGCTACAACGCTTCACTTTCACAGTGGTTTATCGCAAGGGCAAGGACATGTTTGTTGCTGACACGCTGTCTCGGGCGCCTCTCTCATCCACAACCCAGCATCTGTACGAGACGTCCGATCTGATAGTCCTGGGCGTGAACTTCGTGCCCTCCGGTCAGTTGAAATCCCTGGCCGAGCACGCGGCAGCAGACGCTTCACTACAGCAGCTGGCCGCGGTCATCAAGCAGGGTTGGCCAGACCGCCGTTCTTCCCTGCCGGCCGCAGCGGTGCCTTACTTCTTGGTTCGTGACGAGTTGGTGCTGCGTGATGGTGTGATTGTGAAGGGGCACAAGGTGGTGGTGCCCGAAGCACTACGAGCACAATACTTCGAAACCGCTCATCGTGGCCATCCCGGGGCCGAGACGACCCTCTCTGTCGCTCAGAGCTAGTTTTTCTGGCCTGACATGCCTCGCTACTTCCGGGATAGGGTCTCCGCGTGCCCTACCTGTAACAGCCTCGCTCCACAGCAACAGCGGCAGCCGCTCCTGCAGCAGCCAGCTGCTGACCTGCCATGGTCAGCGCTAGCAACCGACATCTTCGAGTGGCACGGAAAGCACTTCCTGGTGCTTGTCGACTCTTACTCCAGCTGGTTTGAAGTTGACCAGCTCCACTCCCTCTCTTCCTCCGCGGTCATCAAGAAGTTGCGCCGCCACTTTGCCACCTTCGGGTCCCCCGTCAGCCTGCAGTCGGACAACGGCAGCCAGTTCACCAGTGCCGAGTTCCGCGCTTTTGCTGAACGATGGAACTTTCGTCATTACACCAGCAGCCCGGAATACCCACAGAGCAATGGACTGGCCGAGCGCGCGGTCCGCAATGCTAAAGGATTGTTGGAGCGTTGTCGCCTATCCCGCTCCGACATCTACCTGGCCCTGCTAAACCTCCGAAACATCTCCCGCGACCATGCCCTGGGCACCCCGGCTCAGCGACTCATGTCCCGAGTCACGAGGCCCACAGTCCCGGTGTCTCAGCAGTCCCTGTCCCCCTCCGTCTTTAAACCTGCCTTGGTCCGGGAACACATTGCCGAAAAACACAGTATCCAGAAGCGTTCCCACGACAGGTCCTGCCGTGTCCTCCGCCCTCTTCTCCCCGGCCAGGTCGTCTGTATGTGGTCCTCTTCTGGCCATTCCAGGCTGGCCGTGGTCGTCGGTTCTGCCGGTTCCCCTCGTTCGTACCTTGTCAACCTCGACGGAAGGGTGTACCGCCGGTCCCGCCAGCATCTCCGGCTCGTGAACGAGCCTCTCCCTCCCCCGGCAGCTCCGTATGCCCTCCTGCTGCCGCTGTCGCGGCCCTGTGCTTTGCCCGTTCCTCTGGGGCCGACCTCCCCTCGTTCTCCTCCGGAACGCCTCCCGGCTGCGGTCCCGCTTTCTCCGGCTTCCTCGCCCTTCTCTTCGCCGCCCCTCCCCCCCGATGCCTTCGTCGCCAAGGGGTTCTCCTGTCCATAGCCCCCACCGTGCCCCAGCGTCCCCGCTTGTTCCCGTCAGGGAAGGAGGTGATGGCGAGGTGCGGACCCGGTCTGGTCGCCTGGTCAGGCCACCGGTCCGTTACGGCGATAACGTGTGATCCTGTATCCCTGTGCTTTACTGTTTGCACTCACCCTAGCGCATGAGACGTGGTCGCCCTGTCACTCACTGTTTGTTTTGGTAGAGGAAGGATGTAGATGATATGTGTGTACACCTTTAATTGATAGTAACGATGTCCATGCTAACCACTCCCCCACCAGTTAGTATAATTGTAACCCACACGTCCCTAGCTCTCTCTCTAGTGTTCGTGACAGACCACGTACAGCCAGGGCTATGTATAATGTATGCTTAATAAAGTACTGAAGACTTTAAGGTGTCTGCATACCTTCACTACATTTTCTAACTCGTTTTTCTTCAAGACAGCGAGGGATACCCTACCAGCCAACATCAGAGATCTCCAAAACATCAACACATACAAAGATGCATTACAAAAGCATCTCCATCTCGACCAGCACGTCCACCACCATCATAGTGCCGAGTGAGTGATGCTCCACTTAGACACATCCAGATACTTTACTGGACCTTATCTCCCACTAAACGTTATTCTTTTTTAAACTTTTCACTGTATCGCGGTACACGTGACAATAACCTTTATCACTCCTCTCCACACCGCTCGCCCTCTCCTTAACACCCCCTCCTCCATCCACCCATCCACGTTCTCCATCTCAATCCGCCCCCTCTCTCTCTCTCCATCCATCCCCTTTTTCTCTCGATTCCTCTTCTCCCTCCCTTCCTTCCTTGCTGGCTTCAACCACCCATCTCCTCATCCTCCACTCACCCTCCTGCACCACCGCCGTTTTCTTCGCTTCCCGCAGACTCTCCAGCCAGACCCGCGCCGCCATCTTGCATCAATCGGGCTGCCCGTCTCCACGGCAACGGGCGCCCTGGCCCCGCCCCTCTCTGGCGGGACGCCCCCTGACCCGGCCCCGCCCCGCCCCCGCCCCGGGTCCTCCTGTCCTCCGGCCCCGCCCCTCTCTGGCGACACGCCCCCTGTCCCCGGGTCCTCCTGTCCTCCGGCCCCGCCCCTCTCTGGCGACACGCCCCCTGCCCCGGGTCCTCCTGTCCTCCGGCCCCGCCCCCTCTCTGGCGGCACGCCCCCTGCCCCGGGTCCTCCTGTCCTCCGGCCCCGCCCCCTCTCTGGCGGCACGCCCCCTGCCCCGGGTCCTCCTGTCCTCCGGCCCCGCCCCCTGTCTGGCGGCCCCGCCCCCACCGGCTGCACTGATTCCGCCCGCTCCCCGCTCCCGCCGTTTCCGCCGCCGCCGCCGCCGCCGCTTTATGAATGGACGCGGTTTAATTCACGCGGGGCCGCTGTCCGCTGGGTACGTCCGGCTCGGTGAGTGAGGCCGCCGCCGTCTCCGCCTCCATCTCCGCTTCCGCACCCGCCCGGGCCGGCTCAGCGATCGGCGCTCCCCTTCCGCCGCTCCGGTGATTTAATCCAAAGACCGTCGCTCGCTCCAGTCATCGTGCAGAGGCCGCGGGGCCACGCAGCCTGTCGCACCGGCCTCGCCCGTTGGTCGCTTTAACCCAGACACAGGCCCTTCGGCCCAACTTGCCCAATCTGGCCCAGATGTCCCACCTGCCTGCGCTTGGCCCCTATCCCTCCTAGCCTGTCCCATCCATGTACCCGTGCAAGTGTCTTTTAAATATTGTTAACCTCTTCCCTATAAACATCAGGCTATTAAACATCATAAGCTCCAAACGACATAGATTTTGGGGCATCAGTTTTGTCTTTGCTCACATCCATATGCACACATTTTTTCCATTTATTATATTGTTTACAAAGTACATATTCATATTCTATTGTGCTGCTGCAAGTATGAATTTCAATGTGCTGTCTGGGACATATGACAATAAAACACTTGACATAGCACCAGCCACAACTACCTCCCCTGACAGATTCCATATACCCTGTGTGAAAAAATCTTTCCCCCCTAACCCTAAACCTATGACCTATCTCCCTAAAGCTTGGGCCCTGGCGTTCTGGCAAACATCCTCGTAAATCTTCCCTGTACTTTTTTCAGTTTATTGGCATCTTTCCTATAGCTTCAATTAAAAGTAATAGTCATAACATTTGAATTATCACAAAAATAGTTTCACACCAGGTTACCCTGGCTTGAGTTATAGAGGGAGGTTGGATAGGCTGGGACCATTTTTTTAGAGCGTCGGAGGCTGAGGGGTGACCTTATTGAGGTGTACAAGATCATGAGGGGCATGGATAAAGTGAAAGCTCATAATCTTTTTCCCAGGGTAGAGGATTCAAAAACTAAAGGCATCTGGAGGAACGAGTTTTCAAACCTCTTGCCTGATGGGAGAGGGGAGAAAAGTGAGGCGAGACTCACTTGATTATGCTGGTGGCCTTGACGAGGCAGTGGGGTGTAGATGGAATCAATGGAAGGGAGGTTGGTTTGTGTGATGGTCTGGGCTGTGTCCATAATTCTCTGCAATTTCTTGCTGTTTTGGTTGGAGCTGTTCCCGAACCATTCTGTGAAGCATCCTGATAAAATGTTTTCCACAGCGCATATGAAGAAGTTGATGAGGGTTGTTGGGGACATGCCAAACTTCCTGGGCTTCTAAGGAAGTTGGTGCGTTTTCTTAGCCATTGCTTTGATATGGCTGGTCCAGGACAAATTGCTATTATTATTTTTTCCTAAGAACTTGAAGCTTTCAACTTGAAGCATCTCTACTTTGTCGCCATCAATGTATACCGGGTATGTGTATCGCTTCAGTTCCTGCAGTAAATCGTAGGAAGACTTCCTGTCTCTTGCGTTAGTTCACTCATTACCTGCCCCTGATCCAGTCCACAGCTGTGTTTCGAGAAGTCACATTGCATCAACGTTGTCCTTCAAGACCCGGCCAGCAGTCAGTGCTGATGCATGTTGGAAGGTTTTGCCGCCCAGGATATTTCTGTATCCTTTGCTAACTTGCATCACTAACACTAACTCTTGCAAGCATGGGTGGTAGCTATGTGGGTGACCCGAGTATTCCTGCTGCAATTTTATTGGCACATCAGAGACAACAAAAATATATATGTTAAATGATCTGTTATTCTAAGTAAACTAGACCATGATCGAGTACAAATCAAAGTACTTTGAGCTGGTGTTTTAGTGCAAAGTCCTTAGTGGGTCGGTGCTGTGCAAACTGTGGCGAGGCTTGGCTACTTTGGGGAGTAAACGCAGGAGCATGGGTGCTGACACGTATCTTTCTCACCAATCGTTGTACAGGTGGAATAAACGCTAACCCTCACTGGCTGCGGGCTGTGCATGGAGCCTCAGGGGATCGTGAAGGCTTTCCGAAAGGTGAAGCGAGGCCAGGATGTCCAGTCCACCACAGACGGGGAGCCCCTGAAGAAGACAAGGCCGGAGGATGCCAAAGGTAGAACCATTGATTGATTATTGTAACCTGTACTGAAGTACAGTGAATAGCTTTGTGTGTGCGTGCCCTCCACAGGATGGAGCAGTGGGTTTAGTTTAGTTCATTGTCACCTGCACTGAGTTATAGGCAAAAGCTTCTGTTGCCTGCTAACCAGTCAGTGGAAAGACTCTACATGATTACAAAGAGCCAAAGAGTCAAAAGAGTTTATTGTTATGAGTCCCTGACAGGACTATGAAATTCTTTCTTTGCTTAGCACAACAGCACATAGTAGGTAGGCACTGACTACAAAACAGATCAGTGTGACCATATACCATTATATACGTAAATATACACATGAATAAATAAATTGTAATCGAGCCATCCACAGCGTACAGATACAGGATAATGGGAATAACGTTTAGTGCAAGACAAAGTCCACGAAAGTCCGATTAAAGAGTTGCTGCCTCACATCGCCAGAGACCCGGGTTCAATCCTGACCCCGAGTGCTGTCTGCGTGGGGAGTTTGCACGCTCTCCCTGTGACAGTGAGAGTTTCCTCCGGGTGCTCCTGTTTCCTCCCACATCCAAAAGACGCACAGGTTTGTGGGTTAATAGCCCTCTGTAAACTCCCCCCCTAGTGTGTAGAGAGTGGATGAGAATGTGGAATAAACACAGAACTTGCACGCTATCCATTCGAATCATACTGCCTAGAATATGTGCGGGCAAAGAAGAGTTGGTCTTGGCCTCACATTGGGCACAGACATTTGTGGCCCGTTCCTGTACTGTTCAATGTTGTACATTGTTGTTGTAACACTCTTATCCCCGCATCTATTCCGTTGCAGAGCAGTGGTTGAGTGGAGTGACGGTGTACATCATACCAGCCGGGATTGGAAAGGCTCGGACAGAGATCTTCCAGAAGCAGATAGCACAGAATGGGGGTGAGGTCAGCCTGGTCTTCGGCCCAGCGGTGACCCACGTGGTGGTGGACGATGGGATGGATGCCGAGCGTGCCCTTCGCCTGCTGCGGCTGGAGGTGCTGCCACCCAGCGTCTGCCTGCTGCGTTCCGCCTGGCTCAGCTCCTGCATCTCGCAGCGGAGGCTGCTGAGCACTGCGGCCCACGCCCTCTGCACCCCGGGACACCTCCTCCCGCCCGAGCCGCCGCTCCCCGCGCCGACGGCAGGAGACGAGGGCCAATGCGAGACCATGCGCCCTGAACTCAGTGGGCGGCCTACCATGTCGCCAAACGCCAGCTCGCTGAGCCCAAAGGCAAAGGGAGTAGCAGCCCAGCACCCCCAAGCCCTCACAGAGAGCAGCGAAAAACATCATGCCTCTACAGCCCATGTAAGTAAACAAGAGTCGAGTGTTTTATTGTCATGTGTCCCCAAAACGAAATAATGAAATGTAATCATGCCCAACATTATGCTCCACCGTTCAATCACGGCTGATCTACTTTTCGTTCTCAACGCCATTCCCCTGCCTTCTCCCCGTAATGCTTGACTCCCTTAAGAACCTGTTGATCTCTGCTTTAAAAATTCCGAATGACTTGGGCTCCACAGCCGTCTGTGACAATGAATTCCACAGATGTACCACCCTCTGACTAAAGAAATTCTTCCTCCTTTCTAAGGTGTGTCCTTTTATTCTGAGGCTGTGCCCACTGATACTAGACTCTCCTACCAGTGGAATCATCCTTTCCACGTCCATTCTATCTAGGCCTTTCATTATTTGGAGGATTTCAATAAGATCCCTCCTCATCCAGCGAGTACAGACCCTGAGCTGTCAAACGTGCCTTGTACGTCATTCAACCCAGTCGTGCCAGGGACCCTGCCACTGAGCACCATTTATGATATCTCCGCAGCTCCCCAACACTGACAGTGGCAGCGAGTCTGAGGATGAAGGTGTGTCCCAACGTGACCTGCGAGCTCTGATCTCTGGGGGCGAGCGTGGAGCTGTGGACCCCGACCCCTGCAGAGCCCCTGGCAAAAGCAAGTGGGTGTGTTCCCTCTCGTCGGAAAGTAAGCAGCTCAACCACAACCAGGCCATCACGGACAAGCTGAAGATGTTGGAGACGGCGTACACACACCAGGGTGACAGGTGGCGAGCGATGGGATACAGCAAGGCCATCAACGCCCTGAAGAGCTATCACAAACCAATCTCCACTTATCAGGTAAAACATTCTCACTGCCTCTCCAAAGGAATGAAGCTTCCATATCACAGATAGACACAAAAAGCACAAAAAACTCAGCCTGATGAAGGGTCTCGATCCGAAACGCCACCTATTCCTTTTCTCCAGAGATGCTGCCTCTCCCACTGAGTCAGTCCAGCTTTTTTGTGTCAATCTTCCATTTAAACCAGCATCTGCAGTTCCTTCCTGCACAGGTTAGTATCACAGCTTGGTTTGGGAACGGCTCTGCCCAAGGCCGCAAGAAATTGCGGACGTGTGGATGGAGCCCGGCCCATCACACAGACCACTCTCCCCACCACGGACTCAAGCAGCATCTGTGGAGGGAATGGACCGAGGGAAGTCACCAGAGGAGCTGCCTGACCCACTGCGTTACTCAAGCACTGTATGTCTCAGTCACATTGACTGGGGCACCATTCCTAGTATGAGCTTTTTAACCAGGAATTATTTCATTATTTGAATTTAAATTCCCAAGTTGTTTTGATGGGAAAAACACTTGCATCGAGAAATTAAAATCAAAAGATTAGATGCTGGAAATCTGAAAAAAAAAATAGGTGCTGGAAAGGCTGCATGTGTGGAGCAAAACATTGAACAGTGCAGCCCAAGAACATAACCATATCCCTCCATCCCATCTCATTTAGTTTTAGTTTAGAAATACAGCGCGTAAGCAAGGCAGGTCCTGCTTTGGCCCACCGAGACTGCGCTGACCAGCAATCACCCGTACACTGGTTCTATCCTACACACTAGGGACCATGCCTTTGGGATGTGGAAGGAAATGGGAGAACCCAGAGAAACCCCCAAATGGTCAAGGAGAACTTACAAACTATAGTTGGAATCAAACCCGGGTGACTGGTGCTGTACGGCACTCTACAGCTATGCCACTGTACCGCACTATACCTATTATCTACTTGCGTGTAACCCTTGCCCCACCTTTCTCTGCATGTCCATGTGCCTTTCCAAAAGTCTTTTAAATGCCATGAATGTGAATCAATGAACAAAAAAAGAGAACCAGTTGGGGTTTCAGATCTGGAATTCCTCAGCAGAAGTTCTATGGGCCTGAAACGTTCAGCCCTCCCTGTCTCCACAGATGATGCCTGACCGGATATGAATTTCTGACATTGTATGTTTTATTTTGCATTTCTAACATCTGCATGTTTTTTATGATTTGAAAGTCTGGCCCTCTCCGGGTTTTATGCATTTCGGAGTCATCATCGCTCCCGTTCACTCTCCGCAGGAAGCCTGTGAGATCCCCGGGATCGGCAAGAGGCTGGCCGAGAAGATTTGGGAGATCCTGCAAACTGGCCATCTGCGCAAGTTAGATCACCTGGGCGACAGTGTCTCTGTGCTGGGGACCTTTGCCAACATCTGGGGAGCTGGTGTGAAGACAGCCCAGATGTGGTACCAGCAGGTGAGGAGCTCATGGTGTGCAGAGTGCCGTCAGTACGTTCAACCTGGTAGGGTGGCACAGTGGCGCAGCAGTTGAGTTGCTGCCCACAGCGCCAGAGACCCGGGTTTGATCCTGTCTACGGGTGCTGTGTGTATGGTCGCCCCATGACCTGCGTGGGTTTTCGCGGGTGCTCCAGTTTCCTCCCAAATGGCCAAAAAAACCCCAACATCGTGCAAAGACAAAGATAATGCACCAAGTCCCTAGCGCAATCAAGAAAGTTTGTCGTTCAGTATAGTTGGAGTTCGCAGAGTTCAATAGCCTGATGGTTGTTGGGAAGAAGCTGCTGCTGAGGAATATGGACCAACACAGTAAAATAGGACCAGCTCCATTAGACAACGTGGACAGCATGAACGAGTTGGGCCGAAGTGCCTGCTTGCATGTAATGTGACTATGATTCTATAAATGCTGATGTATTGGTTAGAAACTGAAACCTATTAAGGTCTCCACAGCCCATCCAGGCTCGTAAATACCTAACTTTTTCTGGAAATTAAGATCCCTTCTGCATTGCCACTTTCTTTCCCTTGCACTGTTCACTGAACAGCTTCAGTGCCTTTGCTGTGTTTTGCAGGGATTCAGAACTTTGGAGGACATTAAGACGAAAGCCAGTCTCACCAGCCAGCAGGCGATAGGTCTCAACCACTACCATGACTTCCTGAATCGCATGCCCAGGGAAGAGGCAACTGAGATTGAGAAAACTGTAAGTGCTTCTGTGTGAGTGTGGGTGTGGAACCATTGCTACTCCGGTTTACTCCCACACCCCAAAGGCTTGCGGATTTGTAGATTAATTGGCCCTCAGCACATTTCTCCTAGTGTGTGGGGACTGGATGTGAAAGTGGGATAACATAGAATTAGTGTGAACGAGTGATCGATGGTCGGCATGGACTCAAGTGGGCCGAATGGCCTGTTTCCATGTTGTATCTATAAATCAATCAATCAATCAAAAAATGTGTATAGGAAGGAACTGCAGATGCTGGTTTAAACCGAAGATAAACACAAAAAGCTGGAGTAACTCAGCGGGGACAGGCAGTATCTCTGGAGAGAAGGAATGGGTGACATTTCAATCGAGACCCTGCTTCAGTTTTTAGCTTGCGGTTTGTCTGGTGGGTCGACCCGCATCTATGGGAAGGGGGGGGGGGGGGGGGGTGGAGCGAAGCGAAAGGGACGGTCAATATTTTGGGTCAAAACCATGCTTCAGGATTGAAGGCTTTCTCCTGAATCTGCCCTGCGGCAAATTATCAGGCAGGTTCTGTCTGATAAATAACAGTCTTCACTACTTTTTACAGGGAATCAGAACTTTATTTGCAAATCTACTACAACTTTCTCCTCTGGCAATGAGTTTCCAGAGGGAGGTAGTTGAGGCATTTCCCATAACAATATTTAAAAGTCAGAGATGGGTCGGGCAGGCAAAAGGTACAAGAGTTTGAAAACGCATGCGGGGTTACATATTCAGGATACTCTCTTTTCGGTCAACAGAGCAGTCTTCTCACCAGCTAGAGTGTGGTCCTGACCTCCTACCTACCTCATTGGAAGCCATTGAACTTTATTGGACTTCATCTTGCACTAAACATTATTAACTTTATCTTGTATTTTCACGCTGGACGGCTTGAGTTTAATCATTTATAGTCTTTTGTTAATTGGATAGCACGCAACAAAAAGCTTCACACTGTACCTCGGTACACGTGACTTTTAATAAACTAAACTAAGCTTCAGAAAAAGAGGGATACGGGCCAATTGAGCATTTGGGGCATCTTGATCGGCATAGACGTGTTTAGCCAAAGGGCCTGTTTCCGTGCTGCATGACTCTGTGCCCTGTGCTGTCCAGGTTTGTGACATGGCGCGTTCCATCAACCCGGGACTGATTGGCCTCGCCTGCGGTTCGTTCCGACGGGGGAAGCCCACCTGCGGGGACGTGGACATCCTCATCACCCACCCCGATGGACATTCGCACCGAGGCGTCTTCAACAAACTCCTCGATGGTCTGCGCAGCGAAGGTGAGCATGGGCTGGTGTGGCAACTCGGACCCCCAACAAGGTTTAGGTTCAGAGGCATCCCGGGTTCGGAGGCAGGATATCTCCAGCGGAAAACCAAATTTTGGAGTTATTGGGAGTATTGAGTGCTGTTGTGGTCACCCGAATACGGGGAGATGTGGAGGCTTTGAAGAGGGTGCACCAAAAGCTTACCAGAATTATGGATTGGAGGATTTCTGCTAAAAGGAGAAGATGGGCGATGATTCTCTCAATTCTGTTGACCCATGCTGTCTCCTCCCCTTCCTACCTCTCCCTCAGCCCTCGGGCTCCTCCTCCTCCTCCTCCTCCTTTTTCCTTTCCTCCCCCCACCCCCCATCAGTCTGAAGAAGGGTTTCAGCCCGAAACGTTGCCTATCTCCCTCGCTCCATAGATGCTGCTGCACCCGCTGAGTCTCTCCAGCATTTTGTGTACCATGGGTGAACTTAAGATTGTTTTCCCTGGAGCGTTGGAGGGTGACGTGATAGAAGTATATAAAATTAAGAGAGGCATAGATAGAACCTCTTTCCCAGGGTGGAAATGTAGCTTTTAGGTGAGAGGGAGAAAGTTTAACGGAGATGTACGGTTCAAGTTTTTACATCTAGGTGCTGGACTGCATTACCTGGTGTGATAGTGGCGTTTAAGAGGCTTTAGATAGGCACATGGAAGTGCAGGGAGTTAAGGATATGGATCATGTACAGGCAAATGAGTTTAACTTGTCATCATGTTTAATACGGACATTATGGCCCAAAGGGCCTGGTCTTGTGCTGTAGCGTTCTAAATCAGGCCCGCATTAACGGAGTGATCCAAAAAGTGAAATGCCAGAAACACTCATTAGGTCAGGCAGCGACAGTAGAGAGCTAAACAAGGTTGAGGATGCTTTGCACAGATGCTGCCTGATCTGCTGAAGGTTTGTAGAATGTCCTATTTTTATTTCAGGATACACAAGTTTGACATCCGTGAATGTGGGCCTGCTTGTTTTGCACGGTTTATTGACCGCTGAATTTTCTGCTGCTAGGGTTTATCACGGATGACCTGGTCAGTCAGGAGAACAGGAACCAAGTCAAGTACCTGGGTGTCTGCCGGCTCCCGGGAGCCGGGCGTCGCTACCGGCGGCTGGACATCATCGTGGTGCCGTACGCGGAGTTCGCCTGCGCCTTGCTCTACTTCACCGGGTCGGCCCACTTTAACCGTTCCATGCGAGCCCTGGCCAAGACTAGGGACATGAGCCTGTCGGAGCACTCGCTCAGCTGCCGGGTCCTCAGGAAGGGCGGCGCCAAAGTCGATGCCGGCATCTCCGTCCCCACCCCCAGCGAGGAGGCAGTCTTCGAGAAGCTGGGACTGGTGTACAGAGAGCCGCGGGAGAGGGACTGGTGAATCTCTGCAATTCATTGCCACAGACAGCGGTGGAGGCCAAATCTGAGTCGAATGGCCTACTTCTTTCTGCTCCTATGACTTATGAGCATTGGACCTCTTCCTTTGGGCCTGAGGGTTGTGAATCTGTGGAATTTGTTGCTACAGACGGTGGTGGAGGCGAAGTCAACGGGTGTTTTTAAAGCAGAGAATGATAGGTTCTTGATTAGTAAGGGTGTCAAAGGTCACAGGGAATGGCGTTGAGTTGAGTGGAAAAGATGGATTAGCCATGATTGAATGGCGGAGCAGACTCGATGGGCTGAATGGCCTAAATTCTGCTCCTATATCTTGTCGTGAATCTTTGCATTGGCACAGCCACTAGGGTACGATCAAAGATCCTGAACCCCCTCCCTACTCACTGGTACCGTGCCCAGGGAGAGGTTCATAAAGTGGTGGGCGTTGTGCTAGCAAGGAATGGACAAGTTGGGCTGAAGGGCCTGTTTCCACCCGATCACTCTATGACCTTTCTGGGGATGAATGGGGGGGAAAAGTACTATCTTACGGAGACACAAGGAACTGCAGGTAATCACGATCAAAACACAAAGTGTGGGAGGAACTCAGCGGGTCAGGTAGCATCTGTGGAGGGAATGGACAGGTGACATTTTGGGTCGGGAATTTCTTTAGACTCGTCTAATATTAACTTGGGAGTATTGCGTTCTGTTTTGGTCACCCTGCTAAAGGAAAGGTGACATTAAGCTGGAAGGCGTGCAGAGAAGATTTGAGGATGTTCCCAGGATTCAAGGACCTGAGCTATAGGAAGAGCTTGAGCAAGCTAGGACTCTATTCCTTGGAGCGCAGGGGTGATCTTATAGATGTATGAAATCATGAGATGAATAGGGTGAATGCACAGAGCTGTTACCCAAGGTAGATGAATAAAGAATTAGAGGGTTTGAAGGTGGGTGGGGAAAGATTTAATAGTAATCTGAGGGGCAACATTTTCACACCAAGGGTGGCAGATACAGTGAACGAATTGCCAGAGGAGGTAGTTAACGCAGGTACTATAACAAGGATCAGAGGGATAATAAACCCAATGGGACTAGTTGGTCAGCATGGATGAGATGGCCTGAAGGGCCTGTTTCTATGCTGTATGATTCTGGTTCACCAACATCTGGATTAATTTATCTCATTTTAATGAAGTTATCCAATCCTGCTGTGTTGTCTCTGTAAAAGCTTTCACATTTTAATAAATGACATTGTTCGTCATGTTCCCTAAACAGCTGCATTAAGATCAGATTGTTGGCAAGAGTCAGGTCCCAGATCTCAAACTGGTGTTCTGTCTCCACCTTGTGGACAGAACCTAAGCTTGCCAAGGCAACACAAGGAACTGCAGATACTGGAAGTTTATGAGCAAAACCCATAGTGCTAGAGGAGGTCAGCAGGTCAGGCAGCATCTGTGGAGTGGACAGATGCAGTTTCAGGTCTGGGCGAAGGAACGTGTTTAAAAAAAAAAGTTCTGTTGACTAATTGTTTAGATGTACATCGTGGAAACAGGCCCTTTGGCTCAGCCGACGAACACTAAACACTAGGGACAATTCACAGAAGCCAATTTACCTACCAACCTGCACGTCTTTGGGATGTGGAAGGAAACGGCATGTGGCCACAGGGAAACAATTGAAATAACAAATGCTGAAAAATGCAGCAGTCTGGCAGCATCCGGGGAAAGAGAAACCCAATTGGTCAGGAAAGAAACTGCAGATGTTGGAATCTCTAGCAAAAAAAAGTGCTGGAGGAACTCAGTGGGTCAAGCAGCATCTGTGGAGGGAATGGCGGGCGATGTTTTGCATGGGGACTTTTAGCTGTGGAGTTAGCGAGAACATAGAAAATAGGTGCAGGAGTAGGCCATTCGGCCCTTCGTGCCTGCACCGCCATTCAATATGATCATGGCTGATCATCCAACTCAGTATCCCATACCTGCCTTCTCTCCATACCCTCTACTCCCCCTAGCCACAAGGGCCACATCTAACTCCCTCTTAAATATAGCCAATGAACTGGCCTCCACTACCCTCTGTGGCAGAGTTCCAGAGACCCACCACTCTCTGTGTGAAAAAAGTCCTTCTCATCTCAGTCCTAAAGGATTTCCCCCTTATCCTTAAGCTGTGACCCCTTGTCCTGGACCTCCCCAACATCGGGAACAATCTTCCTGCATCTAGCCTGTCCAACCCCTTAAGAATTTTGTAAGTTTCTATAAGATCCCCTCTCAATCTCCTAAATTCTAGAGAGTATAAACCGAGTCTATCCAGTCTTTCTTCATAAGACAGTCCTGACATCCCAGGAATCAATCTGGTGAACCTTCTCTGCACTCCCTCTATGGCCATAACGTCTGTCCTCAGATTTGGAGACCAGAACTGTACGCAATACTCCAGGTGTGGTCTCACCAAGACCCTGTACAACTGAAGTAGAGCCTCCCTGCTCCTATACTCAAATCCTTTTGCTATGAAAGTTAACATACCATTCGCTTTCTTCACTGCCTGCTGCACCTGCATGCCTATTTTCAATGACTGGTGTACCATAACACCCAGGTCGCGCTGCATCTCCCCTTTTCCTAATCGGCCACCATTTAGATAATAGTCTACCTTCCTGTTTTTGCCACCAAAGTGGATAACTTCACATTTATCAACATTATACTGCATCTGCCAAACATTTGCCCACTCACCCAGCCTATCCAAGTCACCTTGCAGACTCCTAGCATTCTCCTCACAGCTAACATTGCCCCCCAACTTAGTGTCATCCGCAAACGTGGAGCTATTGCCTTCAATTCCCTCATCCAGATCATTAATATATATATTGTAAATAACTGGGGTCCCAGTACTGAGCCTTGCGGTACCCCACTAGTCACTGCCTGCCATTGTGAAAAGGACCCGTTTACTCCTACTCTTTGCTTCCTGTTTGCCAGCCAGTTCTCTATCCACATCAATACTGAACCCCCAATGCCGTATGCTTTAAGTTTGTATACTACTCTCTTATGTGGGACCTTGTCGAAAGCCTTCTGGAAGTCCAGGTACACCACATCTACTGGTTCTCCCCTATCCACGCTACTACTTATATCTTCGAAAAACTCCACAAGATTCGTCAGACATGATATACCTTTCGTAAATCCATGCTGACTTTGTCCAATGATTTCACCACTTTCCAAATGTGCTGCTATCCCATCTTTAATAACTGACTCTAGCAGTTTCCCCACTACCGATGTTAGACTAACTGGTCTGTAATTCCCCGTTTTCTCCCTCCCTTCCTTCTTAAAAAGAGGGGTTACGTTTGCTACCCGCCAATCCTCAGGAACTACTCCAGAATCTACAGAGTTTTGAAAGATTATCATTAATGCATCCACTATTTCCGGAGCTACTTCCTTGAGTACTCTGGGATGCAGACTATCTGGCCCTGGGGATTTATCTGCCTTTAATCCATTCAATTTACCCAACACCACTTCCCGACTAACCTGGATTTCACTCAATTCCTCCTTTGACCCACGGTCCCCTGCTATTTCCGGCAGATTATTTATGTCCTCCTTTGTGAAGACGGAACCAAGGTAGTTATTCAATTGGTCCGCCATATCCTTGTTCCCCATGATCAACTCACCTGTTTCTGACTGCAAGGGACCTACATTTGTTTTAACTAATCTCTTTCTCTTCCCATATCTATAAAAACATTTGCAGTCAGTTTATGTTCCCTGCCAGTTTTCTTTCATAATCTATTTTTCCTTTCCTAATTAACCCCTTTGTCCTCCTCTGCTGGTCTCTGAATTTCTCCCAGTCCTCTGGTATGCTGCTTTTTCTGGCTACTTTGTACGCATCATCCTTTGCTTTGATACTATCCCTGATTTCCCTTGTTATCCACGGATGCACTACCTTCCCTGATTTATTCTTTTGCCAAACTGGGATGAACAATTTTTGTAGTTCATCCATGCAGTCTTTAAATGTCTTCCATTGCGTATCCACCGTCAACCCTTTTAGAATCGATTGCCAGTCAATCTTGGCCAATTCACATCTCATACCCTCAGTTACCTTTCTTTAAGTTCAGAACCATTGTTTCTGAATTAACAATGTCATTCTCCATCCTAATGAAGAACTCAACCATATTATGGTCACTCTTGCCTAAGGGGGCACGTACAGAAAGACTGCTAACTAACCCTTCCTCATTACTCAATACCCAGTCCAAAATAGCCTGCTCTCTCGTTGGTTCCTCTACATGTTGATTTAGATAACTATCCCGCATACATTCCAAAAAATCCTCTTCCTTAGTGCCCCTGCCGATTTGATTCACCCAATCTACATGTAGATTGAAGTCGCCCATTATAACGGTATTGCCTTTGTAGCACCATCCCCAACTTCACTAGTTAGGTGGCCTGTACACAACACCCACCAGAGTTTTCTGCCCTTTAGTGTTTCGCAGCTCTACCCATACCGATTCCACATCCTCCAAGCTAATGTCCTCCCTTTCCATTGCGTTAATCTCCCCTCTAACCAGCAACGCTACCCCACCTCCTTTTCCTTTCTCTCCATCCCTCCTGAACATTGAATATCCCTGGATGTTCAGCTCCCAGCCTTGGTCACCCTGGAGCCATGTCTCCATGATCCCAACTATATCATAATCATTAATAGCTATCTGCATGTTCAACTCATCCACCTTATTACGAATACTCCTTGCACGTGGGGACACGGTTACCGCGACTGGAAGGCTGGAACTTCTTTCTCCTGGAGAGTGGCTGAGGAGCACCATGATAGTTACAATCTTTTTCCCAGGGATGGCAAGTCGAAAGTTAGCATGGGGCCAATGAACAGCAACACACCCAGTCCAATCACGACACAATTCTCCCTGTTTGTGGGTTCATCCATTCCAGGTTCTCCAGCTGTTGGTTATAGGGCAGCACAGTGGTAGAGCTGCTGCCTCACAGCACCAGAGACGCAGGTTCAATCCTGACTATGTGTCCCCCCCTGTGACCCTGGGTTTCCTCCGGGCACTCTAGTTTCCTTCCACATTACAAAGATGTGCAAGTTTGTAGGTTAATTGGCCCTCTAAATTGCCTCTACTGTACATTTGGTCAATGGTCAGCATGGACTCAGTGGGCCAGTTTCTACACTTTTTCTCTAAATTAGACTTACAGGCAAAGTCACACAGATTTGTGAGGAAAATGCAAGAGGTGCTTTTTCAGTTTCACCAGAGCAGAGGACGACTGATGAACATAGTTGGAAGTTTAATACAGGTGCACTCCTTTGGCTTGCAGCCACAGACTTCATACAAACAGCATTGCCTGTGTAGTGACCACAATCTCAGACCACAGTCCCACTTCCCTTGGTTGGCACCATTTGTGCAGATGTAAGAAAGTAAAGGCTGAAGCAGTAACACCTGAGAGGCTGTGTATGAGCAAGCCCCTGACGGGTTTAGTTTAATTTAGAGATACAGCACGGAAACCGAGTCTGAGGTTAATTGGCTTCGGTAAATTGTCCCTGATGTGTAGGATAGAACTGTTGTCCAGATGATTGTGGGCAAGTTGGGCCAAAAGGGTAGTTTGCACACTTTATGACTTGAGGGCTGAAATTTGAGTGCAAGATGCTCAAAGAGGAGACCAAGTGATCCAAGACATTGCTGGAAACACCAGTGAATTTGTTTAATGTAATTGGATATGGACATTTAACTACCAGATACAGATTGTGCATGAAGACTTTTATATATCCATCGTAGGTCAGCCCAAAACACAATGTTACCCTGCTGTGTAGGCTTGAGTTTTCAGAACAGCTTGGACAGACTGGAACTTTTTTCTTTGCAAGCAGGTACAACAGCAAAGATACTTGGGACAGGTACATGGATAGGCACAGTTTAGAGGAATATGGGCCAATAGCAGGAACTTGGGTACCAGACTTTAACTCTGTCCAGTTCTCTCAGGGCTTTTTCCAATTATATTTCTCTGCTCTGTATCTAACAGGCAACAATCATCGATGTCTTTGAACATAATGCCGCAAATGTGCAGCCAGTAAGTTAGGAACCCAGTCAGGGGACACAGAGTTAGTGAGGGTGGTGGGTTTAATCATTCTGACCATTTCTGGAGCCGGCTCCAAGCATGGCCAGAGAAGAACTACTTACCCACATCTCAGGCCTCAATGTGAACGGCAATACTCTTCGATTAAGGATGATGGCCACTTTTTGTTTTAAATGAACTTGACATTTGACTTTAATTGTACACGCACCTTCCAATCTACAATAGTTTACACTGAACTTCAATAATGTATAGTTAGTAATAAGTGCTCTTTGCTTCCTGGGTTGCTGGAAGTTCACAGTGATTGCCGTCTCGACCCAGCCTCACGGCCTTCTCTGCCGGGCTCCCCTCAAATCGACGTCCGCTCTCCAAGGCCAGCCGTTTGCACCACTGGCGGCAAAATCAAGCTGCAACTGACAGGCGGTCTGTCCGCGGGTATCCCGCGCATGCCTGAGAACGCTGGCACACTGCTGATGAGCAACCTGGAATGCATTCCTTCAGTAATTGCAGGTAACCCCTCCCCCCCCAGTGCATGACTGCTTCACGGGGCTGGCGTACAAACAAGCTCTCCCACCACACTCAACGGTTTCACGTACATTTAATTAGGTTCTGATCCACCCAAATTATTAACCCATCTTTCTTTACAAACATTGACAGGCCCAGTGTGTAGTCCAGTACTGCTGTGCTCATTTCCAATGTCAACATCTCATTCCTTTCTCCGGAGAGCAATTCCACTAACCATTCAGATCGAGATTCACTACTTATAAAGTGCCTTCAAAGAGAGGTATCAAAAGGTCATTAGTTTTCACAGATGCATACATGCTGCAGAATGCAAACTCTTAAAAATCACCGACTGAAGCCCTAAAATCTCACTTAGTGAAAATGAACTGGGCTCCAGGGATGAAGAACTCCAATTACTCCTGTGGGTGGTCAGTTATAAACACAGCCACCTTGTGATGGCAAAATGGCTGGTTTAACAGCATGCTCACACCAGGACTGCAATCAGGTAGGTGGATAGTCTAAACCACTCTCTTTTTGAATGGCGTGGGCAGTGGTTCTCTACTCAGAAGCCATGTTCCCCGATTCCAAACGAGAAACTTCAGACTCCCCGATATTTGGAGGGAAGACTGGGATGAAATGTCAGAAGGGGCAGGAGATCAAATAACTGTTATTGCATCATTGGAAGCTCACCCACTTCACAAAGTTCCATGTCGAGTTCACCTTGTGTATTGCAAATTAAAAAGATAAAATATAAAACATTATTAAACACAGGTTATTCAGCTTAAGGCTAAATTTAGATACATTTAATTATACACATCCTTTAATTACACTACGTTGAAGAGGCTGCACGTTACAAATTCCTTCCCAGCACCAGCATCTCCTTGGGGAATCCCTCCATCTTGGCCAGCTCCAGGAAGCCCAGTTTGCTGTAAAACTCCAACCCTCGCCTGTCGCTGGGTTTCACTTCACAGAAAGCTCCTCGAGACCCTGGAAACAAAACAGCCCTTTAGCTCTTGGGACAGACGGTGCATGCTGAGCGATAGTGGAAACTGGCAGTACCAACATACAGGGGTGTGACAAAGTAGTTTGTCAAAGTCATACAGCATGGAAATAGGTCCTTCAGCCCAACATACCCACACCGACCAACATGCCCATCTACACTAGTCCCACCTCCCTGCGTTTGGCCTATATCCCTCTAAATATGTTCTATCCATGTACCTGTCCAAATGTTTCTTGAACGTTGCGATAGTATCTGCTTTAACTACCTCCTCCGGCAGCTCGTTCCATACACCCACCGCCATTTGTGAAAAAGTTACCCCTCAGTACTCAGGGTAGAGAAATCCAAAAATTGAGGGCATTGGTTTAAGATAAGGAAAGACTTAATAGGAACCTGAGGGGCAGCGTTTTCATTCAGAGGCTAGCGAATGAGCTGCCAGAGCAGGTGGTCGATGTAGGTACTATAACATTTAAAAGACATTTGGACGGATACATGGATAGGGAAGGTTTAGAGGGGTATGGGCCAAACCCAGGCAAATGGGACCTCTTAGATGGGACTGGTCAGCATGGACGAATTGGGCTAAAGGGATTGTTTCCGTGCAGTACGATGCTCAGACTGGTCTGGGAAGGAAGAACAAATGCCACTGAAGGTTTACTCTGTGTGAACAATGCACTTCCTACTCACAGATGGAGGCAAAACACTTGGAAGAAAAGAGAGGTCCTTACCGTCAGCTTTTAAGGAAGAAAGCAAACAGCCCATCATACTCTTAGCGACACTGGGGTCTGTCACCTTCGTGTGTACGTCCACTTTAATCAGTGAGGGAAAGGAAGCAAGGAAGTTTTCCGGCAAGCCTTGCTGCTCTTCGTGGAAACTCAACATCATTTTCTAAGTGAGAGACACAGACCAGTGACGTTGAGGCACTTAGTAACAACACACAGGTATACAGATAAAGTAGGGGAACTGCAATTATTCCTTTTGGAGGAGAGGGGGTGGAGAACAATCTAATAGGTTGAAAGATCACACACAAATGCCGGAAAAGCTGAAAGAACACTGGTGATGAGAGGAAAACCTTTACACGTAGTACCGATTCAGAATTCACTACCAGAGCAAAATGGAATCAGATTCACACGTGGCTTCCAATCACAAATTGGATAGTTAGCAGCAAAATAGCACTCCAGGAATTTTGTCAAGGAGGAACTGACCAGGAATTGGGTAATGATTTTTTATAAAATGGGGACTTGAGGGGTGGGGATATGAGGAAATGGTGTCAAACAGGACATGTCTTAATATTAATTAGCAAGTTAAAGGTGAAAAACTGGGGAAGGAGCTAGCGTTTGAGCATGAAGGTTCTATTTTTCTCTGGGTGCCAAGGGTGATACAATAGTGGTGTTTCAGAGGCTTCAGCATAACCGCGTGGAGTGCAGGGAATGGAGGAATATGGATTATGTGCTGGGCAATAAGGGTTGCTCTCGACATCATGTTCGGCCTGTTCTTTGCTGTACTGTTCCAAGTTGGTAACAAGACATGCTACGTCCACAGGACTGACAAGATTATCAGTGAGGGATGAACGTCGCGACCTCCTCAGATGCAGGCATTGTAGTCGCCACACTATTCCAATGTGTGGAGCAGCAGTTAGTGGCTTCACTACCTTACAGTGCCAGAGAGCCAGGTTCAACCCTGACTACGGGTGCTGTCTGTGAGGAGTTTGCATGTTCTCCCTGTGACCGCATGGGTTTCCCTCCCGGGTGCTCCAGTTTCCTCCCACATCCCAAAGACGTGCGTGTCAGTAAGTTCACCGGCCGTTGGTGTGTGCACTAGTGGTTGAATCTGGGGAGATGAGAATGTGGGTAGACCAAGATGGGATCAATTAAGGGTCAGCGCCAATGGGTGGGCTGCGGGGATCTAAGAGGGCAAGGACCCCGTTTCTATACTGGTTACAGAGTTTCGTCCATGGAAAGACACGATAAATTTACAACACGCCATTGCTAATTAGCAACATTCAGATGCAAAACTGGGGCAGTAGCAGCAAATGTTGCGGAATGAATTTACAGCATGAAGGTTCTATTATTGTGTAATTATTCTGAGAACGTACCTGTTCCTCGGAGAGCTCCTTGCTGGCTTCTGGTTTAATGTATTTTTCCCGCATTGCGGGTATCCAGGAAACTTTACACTTTCTGGCGTACGGGTTCACGTCGACAATGCCGAGGGCATAACCACACACGCTGCCCTCGTCTTCCAACACAAAGCAATAGTCGGGGCTCAGTGTCAAAAATCCACCCACCAAGCTGCAACACAGCAAGAGCAGCATAATGTACTAGCACATCAGACCCACATTGCCCTTCCCCATACACTAACTGGTTCAAATACTCCCTCAGTTAGACACCTAGGAGAGTCAAGTGTTTTATCGTCATATCGCCGGGAAAAGAACAAAGAAAATCTTTCTTGCTGCAGCAGCATAACATGTTTTTAACAGTACCCAATAGATAGTATAATAGACAATAACCAAGATGGCATGGTGGCTCAGCTGTACAATTGCTGCCTTACAGCGCATTCAGCACCAGAGACACGGGTTGGATCCAGAATATGGGTGCAGAGTTTGTACTCCCCGTGGCTGCGTGGGTTTTTTCCGAGATCTTTGGTTTCCACCCACACTCCAAACACGTACAGGTTTGTAGGTTAATTGGCTTTGTATAAATGTAAATTGTCCGGTGTGTGTGTGTGTGTGTGTGTGTGTGTGTGTGTGTGTGTGTGTGTGTGTGTGTGTGTGTGTGTGTGTGTGTGTGTGTGTGTGGTGTTAATGTGCAGGGTTTGTCGGCACAGACACGGTGGGCTGAAGGGCGTGTTTCTGCGCTGTATCTCTAAACAAATATTCCCTAAGAGCCTAGTACAACACGGGCAGTTTGCAGTTTAGTTGGGAGTTCATGATGTTCAAGAGCCTGATGGTTGTTGCAACACAACAATGGAAAGCAATCTTCAGCTACTTTATGCAAGATAGTCATAGAGTGTGGAAACAGGCCCTTCGACCCAACTTGCCCACACCGACCAACATGCCCATATCTAAAGATGTCAGCGTCTCAGAGGGTTCAATAGCATAGAAACAGAGAAAATATTTCCCCGAGCCAAGATCCAGTCACATACATTTTAAAAGGAATGACAAGTATTGGTATATTGTTGCATGTATCAAGATGCAATGAAAAACTGTGTGCTATCCAGTCAATACTGTACATGAGTACCATCAATCACACACAAGTACAAAGAGTGCATAAAGTAGTGTTACAGGCCTGCAGTGTTACAGTTAGAAAAAGTACAAGGTCCAGAATGAGGTGGGAGAGAGACTGCAACTACTGAATGTAGTCAGACAGTAGTGGGGAAGATGCTGCTCCTGAATCTGGTGATTCATGCTGCCAAGTTTTTGTATCGAAGATAGACACAAAATGCTGGAGTAACGCAGCAGGACAGGCAGCATCTCTCAAGAGGAATAGGTGACATTTTGGGTCGAGACCCTTCTTCAGACTGATGTCAGGAGAGTGGGTGCAACAGAGATAAAATGTAGTTGGAGACGGTAAGGCTGTTCAGAGAACTGGGAAGGGATGGGGAGAGAGGGAAAGCAAGGGCTACTTGAAGTTAGAGAAGTCAATGTTCATACCGCTGGGGTGTAAGCTACCCAAGCGAAATATTAGGTGGCTGTTCCTCCAATTTGCGCTGGGCCTCACTCTAACAATGGAGGAGGCCCAGGACAGAAAGGTCATATTGGGAATGGGATGGGGAAGTTAACCGAATATCGAATATTTAACTGAATATCAAATACCAGAGGGAATGGTTTAAGTTTACAGGGGAAAAGTTTAAAGGAGATATGTTGGGCAAATTTGTGGGTTTTTTTAAAAAAGGTACAGAGGGTGTTGAGTGTCTGGAATGTGCTGCTAGGGGTAGTTGTGGAGACACATACAATAGTGGCATTTAAGAGACTTTTTGGATAGGCATATGAATATGCAGGGAATGGAGGGATGTGGATTATGTGCATGCACATGAGGGTTGGTTGATACAGACATTATGGGCGAAAGGACCTGTTCCTGTGCTGTTTCACACACCAGCTGAGACCAGTACTCTCCGCACCACACACCCTCACCTATCACCGATGATATCTGGCTGATCAGACATCAAGTCGGCATCCATTTCATCATCATACATTTCCTTACAGATCTTGTACACCGAGGCCTGCGGATAAAAAAAAAGCCGGTTAATAAATAGTTCTGTAACACATTATGAGGGGACTGTCCGACACACTGGCAAAATACAGGTGTTTGATCCTTTCATTTGTGTGAAATGCAACCAGAAAAATCACAATATCCAGTTATCACCGCATAGTCATGGAAACAATTCAATGTAGTCAAATAGATTTGGGATTGGGGTCAATTTGTCAAGGCCCTTTTGAGGCTAATGGATCCTCCTTGTACATTTAGTTGAAAGATAGAGGAAAACTGATGGATATATTTACCTGCTGTGAATTTCCAATTAAAATGAATAAATGGATGTACTTTTAGAAAGGAGACTAGGAGGAATTTCTTTAGTCAGAGGGTGTTGAATCTATGGTATTAATTGCCACAGATATCAGTGGAGGCCAAATCATCGGATATTTTTTAAGGCAGAGATTGGCAGATACTTGATTAGTAAAGATATCGGGATATCTCTGGTGAGAAAGGCAGGAGAATGGGGTTGAGAGGGAAGGATAGATCAGCTATGATTGAATGGTGGAGTAGATGGTGATCGTGTGATTTATGAATATTTCTGCTCCTGTGATTTATAAACATAAACTTAAGTCCAACAACATGTACAACCACGCCAACACTAAGAAGACTAAGGAAATTTGGCACGTTTCCAATGAATTATTAACTTCAACAGATGCACTGTAGAAAGCATCCTTTGCATTGGTTCTGCCCAAGAGCGTAATTCCCTCTTCTCTCCCGTCGGGCAGAAGGTACAAAAGTTCGAAAGCACGCGCCACCAGATTCAGGAACATCTTGCCTACAAGATGTTCATGAATCAATCTTGAATGAGCCTCCCATGCGCTAAGCATCTAGTCAAAATATACCTGATTGCAGCCCTTGCCCCTTTGTTTTTTATCTGCACCTTCCCTGTACCTGAAATACAATATCCTAAAGTTGGACGGTCAAACACGGAATTTTCCAACATTAGGTAACCTCTGCAAAAACCTCCTCCCCTCCCCTTTCTTCCCTATAATCCCCCCCCCCCCCCCCTTTTCCACTGCACGTCTCGAGCCCTGGCACTCATCTCTTTCTTCCCCCTCCATTACATTCCTAAACGAGTCACACTTCAATCACTCAGTCACGAGTCAAACCCCATGCTTCACAATTCCCAACTCTTGCGTGTTCATCCTTTGTCCCACAATTCCCACCCCCCATGCTCACCTAAGACCTGGTATGCCCTGTTTGCCCCTCCACTCTAAGCCTTTTTCCCCTCCCACCCTTGGAATCAGCCTGAAGAAGGGTCCCAACCTGAAACATCAGCTATCCATGTTCTTCAGAGATGCTGCCTGACCCGTTAGAGTCACTTTGTCACTTTGTGCCTCTATAATAGGTGGCCACACTTTCAGCTGTCAAGGAACCAGGGTCTGAAAACTCCCCACTCTAAACCACTCAGCGTTAAAAAGCTTCACAAAACGTACCTATGGCAGCAAGTGTTTTGTCACATGCGGCTGTGTAAAACTTTATCTAACAGTTCTTTCGAAGATGTACCAAAATATCTAATGAGTGGATCAATTTATTGATGTTACAATAGTACGAGACAGCCTTCAGAGATCGGAAAACGCATGCAGTGTACTTAAAGGCTAGTGATCCAAATGGTTTGGTTCATTATGACACCTGTTCAGAGGTACGGAGACGAGCTTTGTTTTGCACACTATCCAGGTCACATATACTATACATAAATACAAATCAAGTACAATAGGTAGAGCAAAGGGGAGGATATAGAGCACAAAATATCAAGAATCGAGAGTGTTTGATTGTCATATGTCCCGAAACGGAACAAGGAGTTTCTTACTTGCATCAGCACAACAGATATGTAAACAAACTCTGTACAATGTTTACTTATTGTCAGCATTGTGCAGCACGATAATCCTACCCTGTCAGTAACCACTTAACGAGGGGCAAGTACAATAGGAGTGTGATCAGGCTGAAGGATCCCGACCCGGAGCTTTTCACCGTTTCTCCAAACAGGTGACATAATAAGCCCAAACCACTAGCTGTTACTTAAGATGCCTTAAAATCTTTAGCAATTGTGTTGCCTTTAAGTAATGACACGCGTTTTCCGACGTCTGAAGGCCGTCTCGTACCATTGTAACATCAGTAAATTGATCTACTCTTTAGATATTTTGGTACATCTTCAGTGGACTGTTAGATAAAGTTTTACACAGCACATGTAAAAAACGTTTTATGAAGCTTTTTAAAGATGAGTGGTTCAGAGAGGGAAGTTTTCAGAATGTGGTTCCTTAGCAGTCATTTCTCCAGAGCTGCAGCCTGACCTGCTGTTACTCCAGCGTTTTGTGCGTATCTACAATAGGAGATGTCATTCCTATGGTTGTATGGTTCTTTTATGTCACTTGCACCCAAGGTACAGTGGAATACAGTTTTTGCATATATATCGGTGCGATTATTGCCAAACATCAGTGCTGGCTGCCAAGTTATGGGAGATGAATTTGCATTGAAGGAGAGCTCAAAGAGTGACGTGTTTATCCCCAGTTCCAGTGCCACATCTGGGGACAGGCCAGATGTTTTGCCACTGTTCCACGTGCGTATATATGGCACAACTGTAGCTGCTAAAACTGCCGGTCTTATTCGCAGTGTCTGCCGTTCTCAAGCTACGCGGGTCTCAGGAAATTAAACACACAGAGCAGTAAGGTCTTTGCAATATTTTCCTGGTTGCAATTAAAGATAGTTGGTAGTGAGGGACTACTTAATCCAACTTGGTCTTGAATGCCAAGAAGAGGAGTGGCACAAATGCACACATCAGGTGAGAAATCTGCCCAACTTTGCCGCAGTATACTACTTCCCGATGATTCACGCACAAGGAATAATTTCCCCCTGGATTAAAGGGCTCAATAACGAATGAGCCAAACCTAAGGTTACAGGGAGAAGGCAGGAGAATGGGGTTGAGAGGGAAGGATAGATCAGCCAAGATCGAATGGTGAAGACTTGATGGGCCGAACGGCCTAATTTGGTTCCGATGTCTTATAGATTTTCTGATTGTAAATTGAAAATGTTGATACTCAACATTAACTCGAAATGTCTCAAGACAACTCTACCAGGATTTCAGGTCCTGTAGTGTGGACAATAATGGTAAGGTTGGCTATTGTCACACACACGGGTATGGCAAGGTTCAGGTACAATGACAAATCTTGCTTGCTGCAGCAAAGGCACATAAACCCAAACAAACAAACTATATTACATACAATTCTAAAGAAAAAGATTGTGCAAAAATACAAGACATTAGTGCAAAAATATAATTAGAAAGAAATACAAGTCCATAGCAGTGCAAGAGGTGGTCCGTAGTGTTCCATTGCCGAGTAGGGTAAGGGATATGCAGGTCAGTCCAGGAACCTGGTGGTGTGGGACTTCCACCACCAACAAAACCGGTCGCCCGACTTGGACAAAGCTCTCAGCTTTAACACTATATATTGTTTGCGATTCTCTGGACCAATGAACCAAATATTCATTATCCAGAGACTAATAGAACAAACCAAGGATTGAAGTTAGGTTTGTACACATGTGCAGATTCACTACTCGGACATGCATCTCGGTTCCAAATGTTGACTGTAACTCGGTTTAAAAAATAACTGGCCAATCTGATAGAACTTACCAAGTAAATTCATATCAATGGTGATTTCCACCTGTATAAGGACAAATCCATCATATAGCATCCCAGGTTCCCCAGGTTCTTTTACCTGTAAAGAGTATGTTAATCACTATTCTACACAGATTAACCAAGCACTGGGTGCCAGGAAGCAGTCGAACGAGTCGGGTAGTTTCAATAATCGAAGGTCCTACCAAAGCAAACTGGCCAATTCTGCTTCTTCCCAAAACAGGAGCCATAAAATTAATTAAGAATATTTACTTATTTGCAGAACACGAAGAGCCCGATAGGCAATTAATTTTTTTTGGAGATAGAGACTGCAACCCAGTCACCAATGCATTTGTCTTTCCTTCACGAATCTGAACACAATAATCGTGTACACTTATCAGCAATCGCTCAATAGCGGGTCCAGCTTCTGGGCCACATCCAATCCAAAGATTAGGAAAGAATTTCTCTAGACAGAGAGTGGTGAATCTGTGGAATTCATTGCCACAGACGATGGCAGAGATCAAGTCATTGGATACTTTTAAAACGGCGATTAGCAACGGTGTCAAGTGTTAGAATGCAGGAGAATGAGGCAGAGAGAAAAATGGATCAGCCATGATCGAATGGCGGAACAGACACGATGGGCGGAGTGGCCCAATTCTGCTATGTCTTAGGAAAGGTATAGAGGGGTATGGGCTGAGTGCAGGCAAATGGGATTAACTTAGGTTGGGATTGACAAGATGTTTCCATGCTGTATGACATTGCCAGATTTGATTCAGCCAGTGTGCCATTACAAAAATGGAAAGTGAATTCTCATTGATTCATGTAACTGTACCAAGGCTTTTAAAAAAAGTCTCCAAAAGTAATTCTATGTTGAACGTTTAATAAACTGATCACTTTTGGATAATTAAAGAAAACCTTAGTAGTCACATTAATCAAATTTCCTCACCCATTGAGTTTGCATCTCGTTCTGTGTTGAACAGTAAAGAGAACAGTAAAGAGGGTACAACTGGACTGACCCTTGAAGTGTACGAATGCTACAATTACGCCACTTGTTGCACTCCCGAGTCCTGCAGCAGCGGCAGTGTTGCTGCCACACAGCGCCAGAGACCCGGATTCGATCCTGACTACAGGCTGACAAGAGTTGGAACTCTCTCCCTGTGACTGCGTGGGTTTTTCTCCTGGTGGTCCGGTTTCCTCCCACACTCCATAGACGTGCAGGTTTGTAGATTAATCGACTTTGGTAAAAATTGTAAATTGCCCCTAGTGTGTAGGATAGTGCAAGTATAAGGGGTGATCGCTGGTTGGAGTGAACTTGGTTGGCTAAAGTAACTGACCTAGCAATTTAGAAGAAACAACAACGATATCCACAGAAGAGATGGTCAAAAGGAGATGATAATGCTTAACATCTAAAAAATGTAAAGATACAGCACGAATATAAATTGAACACGGTTTCTGAGTGATAATAGTCAGAATATTGCCTTGTAAGATCCCATTTCCGAGGGATTAAAATGTTTTGCAAGACCAAGAGGAAAGGATGCAGACGCTAAAGTCAAATATTCTGCACAAGCAGCAGCTGCTTTCTCAAGACCAGCTGATTCAATAACTGTAGCAAATGGAGATAATAGCATCAAATCAAAGTGGCTTCTGTGCATGGACAGCAATGACACAAGAAAAACAAACGTCTGTAGTTACGCGGAAACACAAGGAACTGGTGAAGGAATCTTGAGCAAAACACAAAGTGCTGGTTTATCTCTGTGGGTCAGGCAACCTCTGGGGAGGGAAATGGACAGATGATATTTTGGGTCGGGACCCTTCTTCAGACTGTCAAAACTGCAAAGCCCTCGAGGACATTGAAGGTCCTCAGGGTATGAATATCTGAAGTTGGACAGTAAACACTGGCAGTCGGAGGGAGCACGCAAGAAACTGCAGGCAATGGAATCTTGAGCTAAACAAAGTGCTGGAGGAACTCAGTAGGTCAGACAGTGTCTGTGGAAGGAAGAGAGGCGATGTTTCAGGTCGGGATCATTCCGTAAACTGATTAAATGTCATCTATCCACTTCAATCCACAGATGCTGCCTGACCTGTCGAGCTCTTTCAGCAGTTTTTTTTTCCTAATAGTTACACAGGAGAATGTGACTTGGATGAGAAGCCACTGTCTGCCATCCACACCGCAGAGAGCTGGAGTATCGCAGCACCTCTGGAGAACATGGATAGGTGACATATGTATAGGAAGGACTGAAGATGTTGGTTTATATGGAAGCTAGCCACAAAATACTGTTCGCACCCTATATTCCCAGGCGGTCTCCCATCCAAGTACTGACCAGGCCTGTGCCTGCATAGCTTCAGAGATCAGCCGTCTTAAGATGGCGGTAGCATGGTCTGAAGAAGGGTTCCGACCCGAAAAGTCAGCTATTCCATTTCTACAGACATGTAATCCAGCATTTTTTGTCTACCTTATGTATAGGTGACATTTCGGGTCAGGACCCTTCTTAGTTTACACAAACACAAAATGTCAGGATTTAAGAGTGTCTGGATGATGTCGTTGAGATGAAAATGTCTCTTACCTCGTCCTTTGGGAAGTATGGCCTGATGGCATAGACCTTTGACGTCGGCATGGGTGGCGGTGGTTGGTAGAAGAGGTCGTTTGCCCCTTCAATGGGCAACAAACGCTGCGAAGAACAAACAGCTTAGTCAGTACTGCTCTGCAACAACTTTGGGACATCTGTATCTGCTCCATACAACATACCTTCCAATCTCAAACTCATTTGCTGCTGAAGGCACCATGTAAAGCATCACGAGCAGCAAAGTTGCTGGAACCAATTCCAGTCACTGGACGTGACGCAGAGTGTCTGCGGCAGCAAAGAAGCCAGGGAGGTGCCAATTACTATGGAAATCGTTGTTTTATTTTTATTTTTTTTTTTAAAAAGGCCAAATAATCTCTTTTGAAGGGTCTGGGGGGTGGGGGGGCAAGGAATGTGTGGGGAGGAGGTTTGGTCTGGAGAGGGTTAACTGGCTGTCGAAGCAGTGCACCCAAAGTTTCATCGCAAGCGCGGTATCACAGGCTGCGCGCAAAAGCACCTGTAGAGGAGAAAACAAAACAGCGCAACAAAGCTCCATGAACCTTTGAGGAAAAACCAAGGAAGTTCAGCAGTCTGGATAGAAAACATCCTTGTCCATCGACCCTCCCATTCGAGTCCATTAGGCACCAATGGCAAGGCGAGTTATAACTTAGTGTGCTTATGTAGGTGTCTCGGTGCGTTCCTCCCGCCCGCCCTCCACCCCCAACACATTTTAGAGGCTGAATGTTCACTTCATTACTTGGCCTTCGCGGTTCATGGAACTTCGAGGTGGAAGCAAGCTGCGCAGCGCTCAGTAAATGTTGCGCAACCTGCAAAGGAACGTTTTGATCAACGACACGTCAACTAAAATTTGCAGCGCGCGCAGGCGCAGTGGGATTCCAACATCTCCTTCCAAACTGAAAAGAAAACAAATTAGTGCCAGTACCAAAGTGTACCAAATTCTGTCAAGGAAACCAGCTAGCCATCAACAGACCAATCCTTTCCTTTTGCACAATGCTTTCTCTTTCAAAATGAAGAAAAAATAACATCAGTCATTGGGAATTGGTAGAATACCTGAAACTCTCCTGCTAGACCACCTCTAAAGGCCCAGGGTTCTTGGTCGCCACTCAAGAACTGTGCTGAAGATTGACTACGACACCCTGTTGATCAGATCCAAGCGGAGAATGTTACGTAGGGGCTTCCTGTGGTCTTATTTTTCCACAAAAGCAAAACACCACCTTCTCAATTGAAAAAGTGCGCAGCAAGAATTACCCTCTCTGAACTGGACTACCTGGCATGAGGTTAGGGCTGAAATGATCCCCACCACTCTTCTTTAGAAAAGTTTTAATACGAAACAGTCGTCTTTTAACCCATCAAATGCAACCATCAATAGAGAAATGTTTGACTGTGGCTCTTTACAAAATGCTTTATTTACAAAATGTGCACGGAATAGTTCCTAGTTTTGCCATGCTGTTTTGGCTACATTGGATATTGAAAGGATGCCCCTAAAGTCCCATTGCAGCCCTAAGCAATCCTTAACTTATAATGAAGTCACATTTTGGCTCCTCTTGTCAGATGACATTTGGTACGTAGATTTGTTTGTTTAAACAGGAAAACCTTTAACCTATGCTGGTTACAAATCAAAAATAGTTATAAGCTTCAATTAAAAAGTAAAGGCTGGAAATACTCCAGCAATGGTTCGATAAGAGAAACACAATGTTTCATTCTCACGATCTCTGCCTGAATCTGCTGAGTATTTTCAACTCTTTATTTATGATTTCAGATTTTCCAGCATTTGCAGGTTGTGTGTCTTTCAATGAGGGCAAGGCTTGTCAATCGCTGAGTACTCACGGCAACGTATGGCATCCTTCAGTTCTTGTATTATCAGCGAGGTCCAACAATAAAAACTACCACAGGAAAAGCCCTATAGTCAACAAACTGAAGCTGGGCAGGACCAGGCTGTAAGCAGCAGGCAACTAGTTTCCCCAGCTCACCCTTGTCCGACAGAAGGGTTTCCAGGCCAGCAGGCCTTGTACGTACATCTTTCCAGCCATCTTTGCCTGTTCAGCTCGCTTCTTCCAAAGGATGTAAAATTCACACCAGGGTCCACCATTCAAGACGTTGGACGGAAATATTTCCCAAGAGGTAAAACAAGACCAAGATCGTCTTAAAGCAAGGCATCGACTCCAAGTTTCAGTTATACAGATAACACCCATGTTCTCTTCTCATCAATAATCTCTTCAAGTCTAGTAGGCTTTTAAATCCAAGTTACATTTGCAGCAATCATATTAACTCAAATACATAATGGTACTCTGGATGGGACTGAAGTTATCAATTATTTTGGGGTAGACCGAAGTGCTGGAGAAGCTCAGCGTGTGCAGCAGCATCTATGGAACGAAGGAAATGGGCAACGTTTTGGGCCGAAACCCTTCTTCAATTCTTCTTTTCATTTGCTGGTGGCTGGCGAGTTTTCTGTATGGTTTGGGTGTATATTGGAAAAAGTTGAATCTGTATTTGCATACCAGTTGAAGGCCTGGAACCACAACACTGCTTACTCTCAACACAACTTCCAGTTTCTAGCAAGTTTCCAAATTTCCTTTGCAAACAGAGATCACTGGGAAAATACTTTGTAGCCTGAAGCTGCTTTGAAGTGTAATCGCAGATTGTTTCACTGCTGTTGAGGCACTGCCCTGATCACTTTCTTTCCCAGCCATGAAGCAAGGTTGAAGAAGGAACAGGAAGAATGGATGGGTATGTATACTTTCAAAAGTAGAGCGGGGAACCAAGACAAAACATAGTGAATGTGGACAGTTAACTCCAAGTCAGCCAAAGGAAAGGGGCACAAAACAATATTCCACGGACACGCCAAGCCACTCCATCAACAGGGACAGGTGATGTGGTCAGAGCAGAGGACGGGTCAAAATGATGAACCTGGAGCCTTGCTGGGTAATGAACTATAACAAAGTTTGGAGAGCAAGTGAGGGAAAGACAGACATGTTCACCAGGCGTGTAAAGAACCATTTAGACTGTTAAGCAGGAGACAATTTTAAAAGGGGATGTTTATCAATATCCACACGTAGAATCAACTTTACCGCTTCCAAATATTTGCATATTCTTCCTCTATCACCCTTTGACACGGGCAGCTCATTTACATCAATAGCACAAGCCTGCATCTCCACTACAGACAGATGTGATCACAGATAACGCACAGGTTTCCGACAAATAACACTGCAGACAATGTTTTTATGCAAAGAGCCATTATACAACCCATTTCCTGGAGCTGATAGCTTCAGGCAGTGCCTTTAACAAAGCTGTGCTTCAATGCTCTACATTCAGCACAGTTCACAATGGATCCAGCTGCTATTGGGGAATGGAGAGCAAGATTCATTTTTATGTTGCAATTGACTTCCATTTGCAAAAAAATAACTGCAGCTTCAGAAATAAATTTTCCGACATTATAACAAGCAGCAAAACAAAACATGTGTATCAGATGATTAGTAGAACCTCCTCTGGGGCCAGCACGCAAAGAGTCACCACACTATGGCGCCATCCTGTTGAATGCCAACTGGTGGGACACAGTTTGGGTGACAGAGGTCGAATAGAGGCCAGCATGAGATCTGCACATATATCTGAACTATCGCGAATTTAATGGGGTGAACACTGAGGCAATTTGGGCAGTCATAAAATCTGAAATCTAAATCCAGCCAGAAAAGTTAAAAGCCACTCAATATTTCGGACCAAATGTCGACATGGGAAATAAATGTTTAAGTTTTCTATCAGCCATACTTCCAACAAAAGAAATCAAAGCATCAGACACTGCACCGACTCCTGCACCAAGCAACTTGCCCCACAATCTTAGCGGGACAAGGAGAGAAGGATCCGATGCACCCAAGCCCTCCTTCCACAATAAAGAATTCTTGCACCATGGTTTATAAACTGTAAGCGATACTGGAAAACTCGGCCCGCTTTGACTTTCCACTTTCCCTCACCATTCCAAATAGGCAAACAGAAATGATGACTGGCGTGCAGTCCATACCATGACAGTCATCTGACAAGATCAGCAGAGCAGCACACGAGAGAAAGTTTCAGTTTCTAGGCCTTGCTCGTTTTTATGGGTCAATGCAAAAACGAGTCTGTAAACTGGCTACGAATAAGGAAGCCTTCCTCTCGATTCACTAGTGCGATACAGTCCTGAGAAGTACCCACGTTACATGCCAATCTAGAATGAAAATGCAGAACTTTATAAAAATGAGAGATATGGAATGGAAATACTTTACTGAATGTTTTTAGGGCTGGGGAATGTAGAGCAAGATTATTTTTTATGTTGCAATTGACTTCTATTTGCAAAATGAGTCAGCTTAGAAAACTGAACCCATTCCTAAAAAACCTGCAGCTTCAGAAATAATTTTTCCTACATTATAACAGACGCCAAAACAAAAGATTTCATATAGCTTGCAACGGGTACTTGGGGGACAGTAACACAACTAGCTTTTGATTTCAACATTAATCTAGACTGTGTTCTATATAAAAAAAAATGTTAAGGCATTTCTTATAATACTGGCTGCATAAATGTGACTTCAAGACTTCCTCAAAACATTCTCTTAGAAAACCTCACTGCCTATCACTAAGCTTAATGAATGATCGCACCACGCTTCATACATCTGGCGGTCGATCCCACAGCTGTGGTAACTTGTGCTGAGGATTCTTCCATCTGTACACAATGAGGGAAGAAGACAAGACAATAGAAGAGGCCGTTAGTATCCCTTCACATCACAGCATCACACTCAGGTTATGACAGAATGCAAACTGCATCACTGAACACTAGGACAATCTCAGCGGGGAAAAAGCCGAGCTCTAAAGCTCTTCAAAACTTATGACAGGCTGCCTTTCTCACAACTTGTGCCCCCCCCACGTTTAATGAACTAGCACTGAATTTGCCAAATACCTTGATAGAAGCACTGCTGTTTGTGTAATCTATTGTTGATTTTTGCCAAAACAAAATTAAAATATAGGAACATGCCCTTTGGCCCACAATGTCAATTATTACTCCAATAATGGAACCTAATATTTGTAAGCTGCCAACTAACTGTTGCATACTGCTGATTACTAGACAAGATGAATCTAAGTTCAGTACTGACTCAAGGAAAAATAAATTTGCGACCCACCCATTGATTTTTTTTTTTTACCGATCGGGGGGTCAGAACTTTGATCATTTCTGATGTCTACCAGAAAACTGATATTTCACATTCTGAACTGTGTCACAACCACCCGGTCTTACACCTGCCATTATAAGATTGCAAACTCTTGTATTAAACTCACTGCAGCACTTTTGGAAGTCAGGATCTTTCTCGCCCCTCCCCAGGACACAACAGCAGCCGTTTTTCAGAAACTGTATCGAAATGCTTTGCCCTTAGGACAGGGTACCTCGCCACTCGAATAAGCGACCCCTAATCCTAGGCGTTTCAAAAGACGAACACGTGCCGTGATCACGATGCCAGTTGAGCTGCCTGCTGTATTATTCTTTAAAAGACTGCATCCACGCCATATTCCCTGTCATCTGCGTAGAACCTGTGAATAAAATTTGGTTACATGCCGTAACCTAGACCATGCTGGTGCCTGAGACAGTCCGCACTCCACCACCTCAATCAAATTAAGCTCTCATCCATGTTTCATTCCATGACTGTATTCCAATTGCATTTGCAAAAGGAGATTTGAGTCTCCGGATTTCAACACGGCTTTTCGCCAATTTTTGTTGTTGTTTTGAAACTGGAAGCACACGTAAAGTACTGACTGAAGCAGCAGTCACCAGAATAGCCTTGCGCGTTTTATAAAGCTCGCATGCGCTGTGGCCTGGAGTTTGCGTTCCAAGCCTTCGGCTTCTGATGGCATGCCACTGTTCTGTTGGAAACAGTAATGTTACAAGGCACACAGCAAGCAGCTCTCAACGGCAGGGTGTGATCTCGGCACAGTTCAGCTCTCCCTGGTTAATTCCTCTGGGTGCCATTCCACAATTTCGAGACATCTTACTAGTTCTAGTGCCGTGATGCAGTCCACAGTCAGTCCCAGAAAAAAGAGACAACACAAAAATGAAATGCAATGGGCTGTTTCTTTTTTTTTTATTACCAGTGGGCTTTAAATAGTTACAACTGCGTCAGCCTCTGAAAAGTAAAGCTAGTGGAAAAGGGTGGTTTAGAAACTATTAACTTAAAATCATTAACTCTAATCCTGGTGTTGGTTTAAAATCCCAGCTCAGAAACAAGACATTAGCATGTCAATGTCCTGCACTGTACATGTGATGTGGGCAGGGGGAAATCAAGATCAATATGGGTTAATTAGAAGATGCCGTAACTTTGAAGGACAGAAGTAGGGGATGGCAGAAATTATTTCTGAAGTGCGACCTTCGGATTCCAGATCGATTCGGTGCAGTGATAGTTTTAGTTTAAGAAGTTTTCAAGGGCTGACACAATTGTAGGGTCTCAAACCAAGAGCATGTGGGATCAATACCAGACTGCGATGTTACCTACCTAACCACTGGACAAAGGATTTCACCATGGCTACAACACCCTTTATGTCCCAGACGTATGGGTACAAATCGTAGAGAATGGATCGGTTTTCGCAGTTAGCCAGGCGAGTAAACATCTGCATTACTCTGCGACACATTTCTTCAAACTTGGTGGCTCTGAAATGCCATTTCTCAATCTGTAACAGAAAAATCAGAACTTCTTATTGTCTAAATACAAACTTATGGATAGAGTATAACTCAATGTAATTTTGGGTCATCGCAGTGGAGCAGTGGTAAAGCTGCTGCCTTACAGCTCCAAAAACTGCCGGTGTTCGATCCTGACCACAGGTGCTGTCTGTATGGAATGTGGGAGGAAACCGGAGAAAACCCATGTGGTCAGTCAATAGATCAATACATCAGTCCCAATCTAATGGCCCACCATTGTTAACAGGAAGTGATGACAGCAAATACAGTTTAAAGACAGATCCTTAGAAGAGGCAAAGATGCATAAGAAGTGCAAGAACAGAATATCAAGCCAGCAAAGGCATGTTCAACTCGATGGACAGAAACAAAACGGAACTGCAGATGCTGATGTTTTACGTAGAACACAAATTACAGGAGGAACTCAGCAGAGGTATTATTCAAGGGTGGTACGGATGAACTAGGGAACTCCAGGCAGGTGAGCCTTATGTCAGTAGTAAAAATGATTTGGGAAAGGATTTAGGATCACTTAGACCGACTTGGGGTAGTTGGCATAGTTTTGTGTGTGGGGAATCCTTCCTCGCGAATCTGACATTTTATTTTTGAGGTGACTAAGAAAATGTATAAGAGTAAGGCAGTAGATGTGGTATACATAGACTTTATACATTCTAGGAACAGAATTAGGCCATTTGGCCCATCAGGTCTACTCCACCATTCACTCATGGCTGATCTATCTTTCCCACTCAACCCCATACTCCTGCCTTCTCCCCATAACCCCCGACACCCTTACTAATCAATAATTGGTCAAACCCCACCTTAACAATATCCATCAACTTGACTTCCACAGTTGTCTGTTCCACAGATTTACTACCCTATGGCAAAATAAATTCCTCCTCATCTCCACTCTAAAGGTATGTCCTTTTATTCTGAGGCTATGGCCTCGGGTCTAGACTCTCCCACGAGCAAAAATATCCTCTACACACTCACTCTGTCCAGACTTTAACAAGGCAAGATCCCACATGGCAAGCTGGTCCAGGAACTTATGGCACATGGGATCCAAGGTATTTTGGCAAGCTTGATCCAAAATAGTTTGGATGATAGGAAGCGGTGGGTAATGTCGCAACTGTTAAAGCCATAGGCTACACTTGGAATATTGGGCACAATTCTGGTCACCACACTATCGAAGGAATGTGGCAGCTCTAGAAGGTTTGAAGAAGATATTCATCAGGATGTCACCTGGAATCGAGGGTTTCAGTTACAAGAATAGATTGGACAGGTTGTGATTGTTCTCATTGGAGGTGGAGGGGTGTAGTTTTATAAATCACCATATTTCCCGGCAATGAAGATGCTGTTTTTTACCCAAAAATGAGGCACGGAAATTTACCTGCGTCTTGGAGGCCGAAGGTTAGGTTGTTAGCCAAGTAAGATAGGCTTGGCTGTCCCTCAGTACAGCGACATCAAGAACGATGTAGTACTGGGAGACAGCCAAGTCTATCCCTCATTGCAGGCAGCTGATGGGAAGTGGCTATAAAAGGACAGTGCCGCGGGGGTGGGAGGAAGAGTTCCTTTCACAGCGTGTGGGGCGTCTGGCCCGGGTCAGCACGGCCTGGGGTGCACAAATTGGCTGGGCCGCCAGGGGTAAAGTTGCAGGGAGGGCAGGAGCATTGAGGAGGAGGGGGTCGAGGATCAAGCCAACATCTCACCCACTCCCGCATCGTGGCTGGGGAGGGAAGAAGCTCTGCCAGCTCGCCCGCCCACCAGCCACGGTGTCCTTCAGCACAGGTGCAACCAGTGGAGGTGGTGGTTGGCAGGTAGCTACTGGGCGGAAGGCTGGCTTCTCCGTCCCAGGTTTGCGCTCTCCCTCTCTCTCTATATATATCCTTGATCCTGGCCCGCCATCCTTTTCTAAAAATTTAGCAACTTAAATTGGGGGTGCGGCTTCGATGCAGGTGCGTCTACATTGCGGGAAATACAGTATATCAGGAAGTTAAATAGTATGGATAGTCAGTTTTCCTCCAAGGGTAGATGTCTTAAACTAGAAGAAATGTTTGAAGTCAGAGAGGAAACATTTAGAGAGAGGAGACATGGGTTTTCGCCCCATGTGTGGAAAAAGCTACCAAAGGTGGCAGAAGTGGGTATAAACACAGCACATAAGAAAAGAGGCATATGGGCCAAGTGGGATCAGTGTAGTCGGCATGGAGGCAACAGACCAACAAAGGCCTGGATTGGCGTTATACGAATGTCAGATGTAGACTGGCGTCTTCATCTGCTCCATCTCAGTATACAACTTGTATAGACTCCATTCCATAACTTCCATGGATCATTAAATGAATAATTTCAGTAGGAGCTGCACACTGTGCCTAGGAACCGCCCTGGGTGTTTGATAGGAGAGAGCAAACAAAATCTCTCGACATTTTACCTTTTCAGCATCTTTCCCTTTACAGTTCACACTGACAACACTACTGTTTGCCCGAAGCCACTGAAATTCCCTCAACATCTGAACAGATTTGGGTCCATGCTCATAAGGCAGATAGAACATCTCAGCCAAGAGGTTCAGGTCTTCCAAAGTCATGGCCTCAGCGGCGTAGAGCGGCTTCTCGTTGGGACCTGGGATGTACAGTTCCTTGTTCAACAGCTCATCTGTCTGCATTGGTGCCATGTCACTTCCCGTGTCTTCCTGCATAAAGATCTCCAGAGGCTTGGATTCAGCAATACTTTCTTTGTCCATTTCCATGGGTTTGAGATCCTCAGACATTTTGGCTTTGACGATGTCTGTAAGGATCTGATTAACGTTTTTGGTTTCTTGCTCGTCTGGTTTTTCCAATACCATCTCCATTGGCTCTTCGTCGGACTGCTGTTTCTTTTCCTCCTCTTCCTTGGCCAGTAAGACTGGCTCGCCACCTAGTGGGCTTCCCTGACTCATGATGGGCTGCTGGTAGACCGTGGTCACTGTGGTAGTGGAGTTCAAGCACGGTGTGCCAATCCCTCCCGTGTCAATTGGGTTTGTCTTTGCGCCGCTGTGAGGGACTGTTCTGCCTGAAAACAAAAAATAATTAAACACTTAAAAAAAACTAGAAACTTGAACACATGCACCAACATACTCAGGAACAGCTGCTTCCCCAATTATATCAGGCTTCAAAACGGTCTTTCCATAAGCTTGGGTTCTGCCCGATTCACCTCTACCCCATTGCGGACATTGTACTTTGTCTCTGGAACTGATGCGCTACATGGCTGAGAACTAAATTCTGCACTCTGGATTCTTCCCCATTGTTCCATCTATTGTACTGGAGTTTGACAAGTGTATTTTTGGATAGTACATCCAATCTGACAGGAGAGCAAAACAAACCTTTACACCGTGCCTCAGTGCACATGACAATAAATCAAAACCTAATTCGTGGATAGTTCACAGGAAAATGCCAGTTTAGCAACAATATTTTAGCATGAAGCTACATGGAATGGAAGATCTCAAACTAAAATTGACATGTGTTCTCTCACTAGAACAGCAACAGACAACCATCTAACATTGCCTTTGCTTACCCAGCATCTAGTCTTAAGCAGCAGCAAAGTGATGGAAGTGCCATCTCACAGAACGTACTCCTGTATAGGACTTTCACACCAAGGTGAAGGTTGTAGTGTTGGAGTGTTATAGAACAGAGGGACCTTGCAGTACAAGAACATAACTGCCTGAAAGTGGTGTCACACTGGTGAAGGTGTTTGGCATGATGGCGTTCGTTGGTCAAGGCATCAAGTACAGGAGTCGGGATATGTTGCAATTGTACTGGACGTTGGCGAGGCCTCACATGGAGTACTGAGTACAGTTTTGGTCACCCTGCTATAAGAAAGATGCCATTAAGCTGGAAAGAATGGTAAGATTTACAATTATATAGAATGAGGGCCCGAATTTATAGACAATAGGTGCAGGAGTAGGCCATTCGGCCCTTCGAGCCAGCACCGCCATTCAATGTGATCATGGCTGATCATCCCCAATCAGTACCCCATTCCTGCCGTCTCCCCATATCCCCTGACTCCACTATCTTTAAGAGCTCTATCTAGCTCTCTTGAAAGCATCCCGAGAACCCGCCTCCACCACCCTCTGAGGCAGAGAATTCCACAGACTCACAACTGTCTGTGAGATAAAGTGTTTCCTCGTCTCCGTTCTAAATGGCTTACCCCTTATTCTTAAACTGTGGCCCCTGGTTCTGGACTCCCCCAACATCAGGAACATGTTTCCTGCCTCTAGCGTGTCCAAACCCTTAACAATCTTATATGTTTCAATAAGATCCCCTCTCATCCTTCTAAACTCCAGAGTGTGCAAGCCCAGCTGCTCCATTCTCTCAGCATATGATAGTCCCGTCATACCGGGAATTAACCTGGTGAACCTACGTTGCACTCCCTCAAAAGCAAGAATGTCCTTTCTCAAATTAGGGGACCAAAACTGCACAAAATACACCAGTATTGACACAACACTGCCACCCAGCTTTGTGTCATCTGCAAATTTGCTAATGTTTACCAAAAGGGTAATGATTTCAGGATTACTGCCTGTGCCGCGTGACAGTGAGATTAGGAATGGAATGAGGTGGAGGATAAATGCGAGGCTGAGGGACTGGTGCAATGGGCAGGGATTCAAGTTTCTTGATCACTGGGACCTCTTTTGGGGAAGGCATGATCTGTACAAAAAGGATGGGTTGCACTTGAACCAGAGGGGGACCAATATCCTGCCAGGGAGATTTGCAAAGGCTACTGGGGAGACTTTAAACTAGAAAGGCTGGGGGGAGGGACTCGGGTAGAGGGGGCTAGGGTTCAGGGTGTGGGGCAAGAGGCAGAGAAGGGAAGCACTCGGACCCAAAATGTAGGTGAGAAAGAGGAAAAAGATAATAGACAGAGAATAAGGGATGGTGGGTTTATAAAATGTGTATATTTTAATGCTAGGAGCATTGTAAGAAAGGTGGATGAACTTAGAGCCTGGATTGACACCTGGAAATATGATGTTGTGGCAATCCGTGAAACATGGTTGCAGGAGGGCTGTGATTGGAAACTAAATATTCCAGGATTTCGTTGCTTCAGGTGTGATAGAATTGGAGGGACCAGTGGTGGTGTTGCATTGCTTGTCAGAGAGGATATTACAGCAGTGCTTTGGCAGGATAGATTAGAGGGCTCGTCTAGGGAGGCTATTTGGGTGGAACTGAGAAGTGGGAACGGTGTAGCAACACTTTTAGGGATGTATTATAGTCCGCCAAATGGGGAGCGAGAATTGGAAGAGCAAATATGTAAGGAGATAGCAGATATTAGTAGTAAGCACAAGGTAGTGATTGTGGGAGATTTCAATTTTCCAAAAATAGACTGGGAAACACATTCTGTAAATAGGCTGGATGGTTTGGAGTTTGTAAAATATGTGCAGGATAGTTTTTTGCAGCAGTACCTAGAGGTATCGACCAGAGGGGCAGTGCTGGACCTCCTGTTAGGAAATGAGGCAGGTCAGGTGACGGAGGTATGCATTGGTGAGCACTTCGGGACCAGTGATCACAATGCCATTAGTTTCAATATAATTATGGAGAGAGTCAGAACTGGACCTAGGATGGAGATTTTTGATTGGAGAAAGGCTAACTTTGAGGGAATGCGTAAGGATTTAAAAGGAGTGAATTGGGACACTTTGTTTTATGGGAAGGATGTAGAAGAGAAATGGAGGACATTTAAAGGGGAAATAGTAAGAGTACAGAATCTTTATGTCTCTGTTAGGTTGAAAGGAAATAGTAAAAGTTGGAAATAGCCATGGTTTTCAAGGGAAATTGGACACTTGTTTCGCAAAAAAGAGAGATATCTACAATAATTATAGGAGGCATGGAGTAAATGAGGTGCTAGAGGAGTATAAAGAATGTAAAAAGAATCTTAAGAAAGAAATTAGGAAGGCTAAAAGAAGATATGAGGTTGCTTTGGCAAGAAAGGTGAAAGTAAATCCAAAGAGTTTCTACAGCTATATTAATAGCAAAAGGATAACGAGGGATAAAATTGGACCATTAGAGAGCCAGAATGGACAGCTATCTGCAGAGCCAAAAGAGATGGGGGAGATATTGAACAATTTATTTTCTTCTGTATTCACCAAGGAGAAGGATATTGACCTCTGTGAGATAAGGGAAAAAAGTAGAGTAGCTATGGAGACTATGAGATTCAAAGAGGAGGAAGTACTGACACTTTTGAAAAATATAAAAGTGGATAAGTCTCCAGGTCCTGACAGAATATTCCCTAGGACATTGAGGGAAATTAATGTAGAAATAGCAGGAGCTATGACAGAAATATTTCAAATGTCATTAGAAACGGGAATAGTGCCGGAGGATTGGCGACTGCGCATGTTGTTCCATTGTTTAAAAAGGGTTCAAAGAATAAACCTAGCAATTATAGACCTGTTAGTTTGACGTCAGTGTTGGGCAAATTAATGGAAAGGATACTTAGAGATAATATATATAAACATCTGGATAAACAGGGTCTGATCAGGAACAGTCAACAAGGATTTGTGCCTGGAAGGTCAAGTTTGACAAACCTTCTTGAATTTTCTGAAGCGGTTACTAGGGAAATTGATGAGGGTAAAGCAGTGGATGGTGTCCATATGGATTTCAGTAAGGCCTTTGACAAGGTTCCCCATGAAAGATTGGTTAAGAGGTTCAATCTTTGGGTGTTAATGGCGGAGTAGCAAGATGGATTCAACAGTGGCTGAATGAGAGATGCAAGAGAGTAATGGTGGATGGCTGTTTGTCAGGTTGGAAGCCGGTGACCAGTGGGGTGCCTCAGGGATCTGTGTTGGGTCCACTGTTGTTTCTCATGTACATTAATGATCTGGATGATGGGGTGGAAAATTGGATAAGTAAGTATGCAGATGATACTAAGATAGGTGGTGTTGTGGATAATTAAGTAGATTTTCAAAGTCTACAGAGGCCATTTCGCCATTTCGAAAAGTGGGCTGAAAGATGGCAGATGGAGTTTAATGCTGATAAGTGTGAAGTGCTACATCTTAGCAGGACAAATCAAAATAGGACATATATGGTAAATGGTAGGGAATTGAGGAATGCTGTGGAACAGAGAGATCTAGGAATAACTGTGCATAGTTCCCTGAAGGTGAAGGAATCGCATGTAGATGGGGTGGTAAAGAAAGCCTTTGGTGTGCTGGCCTTTATAAATCAGAGCATTGAATATAGGAGTAGGGAAGTAATGTTAAAATTGTACAAGGCATTGGTAAGACCAATTCTGGAGTATGGTGTAAAGTGGATAGGTATATGGACGGGAAGGGAATGGAGGGATATGGTCTGAGTGCAGGTAGATGGGACTAGGGGAAAACAAATGGTCTGCACGGACTGGAAGGGCCGAAAGGGCCTGTTTATTTGTTAATTGTTATCTGGTTATATGGTTACTTTGTATCCCTTCATCCAAATCATTGATGTATATTGTAAATAGCCACGGCCCCAGCACCGAGCCTTGTGGTACCCCACTAGTCACTGCCTGACATTCTGAAAGTGACCCATTAATCCCTACTCCGTTTCCTGTCTGCCAACCAATTTTCTATCCATGTCATCACTCTATCCCCAATACCACGTGCCCTAATTTTGCCCACTAATCTCCTATGTGGGACCTTATCAAATGCTGTCTGAAAGTCCAGGTACACTACATCCACTGGATCTCCCATGTCCATTTTCCTAGTTGCATCCTCAAAAAATTCCAGAAGAATAGTCAAGTATGATTTCCTCTTCGTAAATCCATGCTGGCTCGGACCAATCCTGTTACTGCTATCCAAATATGCGGCTATTTCATCTTTTTTAATTGACTCCAGCATCTTCCCCACCACCGATGTCAGGCTAACTGATCTATAATTCCGTGTTTTCTCTCTCCCGCTATTTCTTAAAAAGTGGGATAACATTAGCTACCCTCCGATCCACAGGAACTGATCCTGAGTCTATAGAACATTGGAAAATTATCACCAATGCATCCACAATTTCTAGAGCCACTTCCTTAAGTACCCTGGGATGCAGACCATCAGGCCCTGGGGATTTATCAGCCTTCAGTCCCATCAGTCTACCCAACACCATGTCCTACCTAATGTGGATTTACTTCAGTTCCTCCGTCACGCCAGATCTTCTGGCCAATACTATATCAGGAAGATTGTTTGTGTCCTTCTTAGTGAAGACGGATCCAAAGTACCTGTTCAACGCATCTGCCATTTTCTTGTTCCTCATAATAAATTCACCTTTTTCGGTCTTCAAGGGTCCAACTTTGGTCTTAACTAATTTTGTTCCTCTTCACATACCTAAAGAAGATTTTACTATCCTCCTTTATATTCTTGGCTAGCTTAACTTCGTACCTCATCTTTTCTCCCAGTATTGACTTTTTAGTTATCTTCTGTTGCTCTGTAACATTACCCAATCCTCTTGCTTTCCGCTCATCTTTGCTACGTTGTACTTCTTCTCTTTTATTTTTATACTGTCCCCAACGTCCCTTGTCAGCCACGATCGCCCCTTACTCCCCTTGGAATCTTTCTTCCTCCTAGGAATGAACTGATCCCGCACCTTCTGTATTATTCCTAGAAATACCTGCCATTGTTGTTCCACTGTCATCCCTGCTAGGGTATCTTTCCAGTCAACTTAGGCCAACTCCTCCCAACACTGACACCTCCGATGTCCAATTGTAGATTAAACCTGACCACATTTATAGGGAGAGGTTGGGCAAGCTAGGACTTTATTCCTTGGATCATAGGAGTCTTATGGTGACCTTAATGAGATATGGTGAACGCAGTCTTCTTTCCAGAGAAAGGTAATAAAAATAATACAATAGTAGTTGAGGCAGATAGAACTATTTCAGATCACTCTGCTTTACGAAGCCTACACTGTGAATAGAGAGGTTAAATCGCACTCAATAGGGAGGGAGGCATGCAGGGGTACACAATTTGTAGAAGTATTCGAAGGAAGTTGAGGAAAATTATTGCTAGTGATTATATTCTAGAATAGTGCAGGTCAAGGAAGACCCATGGGGTGCCAATAAGGATTGAGAGCTGCCTAGTGGCCAGCAAGAATGAGTGGGCTGAATGCTATCAGTCTGACTGTACCCAGATTTGTTCTTAGCTCTCCTTGATATTGCTCAATTTGGACGTACGCAACAACATTAAATGGAAACTGAAAAGCAAGTCTTTCCGTGCCAGTCACATTCCAGTATTTGGGGAGGATAAAACTTTGTGGATCACCGATAGGAAAGACTTTTGGTGAAAATGTGGTCAAATGCTTACAGTTATACTGATGCGGTACTCCGAATTCCTGCATCCATTCTGTTATGGCCAGCTTCAAAGCCATTTGAGGGCTGTACAAAACATCCATTTCTATCTCCTCGTCACTGCCTTCATTTTCAAGTTTGATCTGGATGGACACGGTGTTCTCTTCCGTGTCAGCTGGAGGAAAGAAAAAGGATGGCTTTACTGCATAACCCATAATAAAATCAGCATTAAGAACTAATATTCCAAATGAATCCAGAAGTCACAGGAGGGAACAGAGAAGGTGGGGTGGCTATCGTTTTGCCAACATTATCCTGTGACATTTCTGACTAAGCCAGAGGTACTTACTGTCAGTTAACACAAAGTACAGTATAGTCACTTGTTACAAGACTGAAAACCTATGGAATGTGGTGAGGAACAGCAAGATCCCAGCTTCACACTCCGATGCACAAGGATACCAACAGCAGCACTTCCTCCAGCGACTTCAGCTGTACATACGGCAGGCATTGAATACAAACATTTGTGCCAATTTCAGCCTCATCTTCAAAGTCATCATACATCCACAGATGGGGGAAATAATTACCACCCATTAATGTTGGGTTAATGTTATAATAATGTTAATATTAATAAGATTCATCTTATAAATATAAACAATTGGGTTTTCTGAGGTTACAACCAACTGTACCCAAATGTTTAATGCACCTCTACAAATGTTGGAAACACTACTAAAGTTACAAACGTCAGATGAAGCCTGCAGCCGAGTTTCATGCAGTCTACTTACTCATTACGACATCCTTCCTCACACCATTCATGTTGGATTTGTACCAGGTAGCCAGCGTGTGAATGGCAACAAAGTTCCCTTCAAATTCACAGTTAGGGTTCGTTAATACTCCTTTCAGTCGTGGAATGAGCTCAGTTGACCGCCCTTTGTACGGCCCAAGGAAGAGGCGCTTCTGATCGTAATCATTGGCGTGTAGATTGTCCCAGATGAGAGGAGACCTCTTCAATATTTTGGTGACCTCTTCAATTGAATCCACAGAGATATCTTTGGACACGACTTTTGGACCTACACATCAAGAAACAAAGTTAGTTTCTCACACATTTTACCCGATTTACTGTTTGCAATAAAGCACATTACCTTGATGTTCCAAATGCCACTGATTTATCATATTTTAGTTTAGAGAAACGGGTCCACTGAGTGTATGACGACCATCGATCACTTATACTCTAGTTCCATGTTATCCCACTTTCACATCCTACACACTAACGGCAATTTACAAAAGCCAATTAACCTACAAACCCACACGTCTTTAGAATGTGGGAGGAAACCAGAGCACCGGAGAAAACCCACGCAGTCATAGGAATAACGTACAAACTCCAGACAGCACTATAGCTAGGGTTAAACCCAGGACCCTGGTGCCATGAGGCGGCAACTCTAACATTGCAGCACTGATATTTATAACTAAATTAAAACATTAAAGATTCAAATTCAACCTTAACTGGCTTCCTAAGCAGGGGGTTGGTGAACGCAGAATTAGGTTAATTTTCTTTCAGTAAGCATAGAATCCAGATATCTCAATCTGCACCCCTAGGCTTAGTAATTCAAGTCAAGTCTCAAACTCAGAATATTTTGCAGAAAACATTTTTCCACCACAGAAAATTGTCAGGGGATTAGAACACTGATATAGAATGAACTACTCACAAAATACCAGTACAAATGTGTCTTCAGGGATAGGCACATTGGCCCCAAAAAGAGGAAATGGGGAGACAGATAAATTTGCCCTCCATGATGTTTGGGACAAAGACACATCATGTATTTATTTGCCTCTGTACACAATTTGAGATTTGTAATAGAAAAAAAATCAAATGTGGTTGAAGTGCACATTGTCAGATTTTACTAAAGGCCATTTTAATATATTTTGGTTTCACCATGTAGAAATTACAGCAGTGTTTATACATAGTCCCCCAGTCCCGTCCCCCCCCTCCCATTTCAGGGCACCATATTGTGTGGGACACAGCAACATCATGTAAATGAAATTAGTCATGTTTAATATTTTGTTGCCAATAGTTTGCATGCAAAGACTGCTTGAAGTATGCGATTCATGGACACCACTCTTCTCTGGTGATGCTCTGCCAGGCCTGTATTGCAGTTATCTTTAGCTTATGCTTGTTTTGGGGGCTAGTCACCTTCAGTTTTCTCTTCAGCATATAAAAGGCATGCTCAATTGGGTTTGAATCGGGTGATTGACTTGCTCACTCAAGAATTTAGCATTTTTAAAGCTTTGAAAAACTCCTTTGTTGCTTTAGCAGTATGTTTGGAATCATTATCTTGCTGTAGAATGAACCGCCGGCCAATGAGTTTTGAGGCATTTGTTTGAACTTGAGCAGATAGGATGTGTCTATACACTTCAGAATTCATTATGCTATTACCATCAGCAGTTGTATCATCAATGAAGATAAGCGAGCCAGTACTTTCTGCAGCCATACATGCCCAGGCCATAACACCCCCACCCCCATGTTTCACAGATGAGGTGGCATGCTTTGGATCTTGGGCAGTTCCTTCACTCCTTCATACTTTGCTCTTGCAATCACTCTGATATAACTTAATCTTCTTCTCATCTGTCCACAAGACCTTTTTCCAGAACGGTGGTTGCTCTTTTAAGTACTTTTTGGCAAACTGAAGCCTGGCCATCCTATTTTTGGGGCTAACCAGTGGTTTGCATCTTGCAGTGTAGCCTCTGTATTTCTGTTCATGAAGTCTTCTGCAGACAGTTGTGGCGGCACCTGGTGGTTAGGCCACTCTTGCTATGCGATCCTCGGCAGTCACGGGAAGGAGTTACGGGATTTAGGAGTGTGCCCTAGTATATAGGAATTGACCTTCCCTCTCTCGCTCTCTTCCTCTTCCTTCACGAGAGTGTCCTGCCACCTCAGCAGGAGCTCAACCTAGCCCACGAGGCAACAGCCTCTCAGTAACAACAATGTCTATTGTGTTAGAGTGCTAAACGTGCATGTATATCTAACCTACAATGCCTGAATAAAGAATCCATTTATTCACGACGTTTGTGCCTCTACACAGTGGTCATTAACAAATCCACACCTGACTCCTGAAGAGAGTTTCTGATCTGTCGGACATGTGTTTGGGGATTTTCCTTTATTATAGAGAGAATTCTTCTGTCATTAGCTGTGGAGGACTTCCTTGGCCTGCCTGTCTCTTTGCGTTTAGTAAGCTCACCAGTGCTCCCTTTCTTCTTAATGATGTTCCAAACAGTTGATTTTGGTATGCCTAAGGTTTGGCTGATGTCTCTGACAGTTTTATTCTTGTTTCTCATTCTCATAATGGCTTCTTTGACTTTCAATGGCACAACTTTGGTCCTCATGTTGATAAACAGCAATAAAAGTTTCCATAGATGATGGAAAGACTGGAGGAAAGACTAGGTGCTGAGAGTTCTCTTATACCTGCATTAAGGAGGTATTCAAACACCCCCGAGCAATTACAAACACCTGTGAAGCCATGTGTCCCAAACATTATAGTGCTCTGAAATGGGCTATGTAAAAATACAGCTGTAATTTCTACACGGTGAAACCAAAATGTATAAAAATGGCCTTTAATAAAATCTGACAATGTGCTCATTAACCACATGTGATTTTTTTCCTATTACAAATCTCAAATTGTCGAGTACAGAGGCAAATAAATAAATGATGGGTCTTCTGGTCTATGGAGGGCACTGTATTTCCCAATACTGGTAAAAAACAACACAATTTAAGGGCAATTACGATGTTAGCATTCCTTTGGAATACTGACACTAATAAATAGGTATTCATACATTGCATACAAGGCCACTGCCACAGAGATTCATTGGAAAATGTTGTTATTGCACAGACAAGTGACAAATAAGTAAATTTTAGACACAAAGTGCTGTAGTAAATCAGTGGGTCCCTGGATAACATGGAGAGGTGACGTTTCGGGTTGGGATCCTTCTTCCGACTGCTGCCTGACTCTAGTTACTCCAGCGCTTTGTCTTTTTTTGTAAACTAGCATCTGCAGTTACTCGGTTCTATAAATATACTTTTGACATTGATTTGACAAGATAAATGAACAGTAGAATACCTGTCCACAATACATCAATGCCAGGCAGAAGCTTCTCTCCAACAGTCTTGAGGTACGGGGAATGGGCAACATTGGGGTAACAAAATGTTCCACAGTATTCTGAAAAAGATGAAGAAAAAGATGATATAAATACCACCTAATGCCATTATGTTTGGACATGACCGCATTGTCAGTAAACAGCAAAATTAAACAACCTACAATTGAATCTGCAGATTCCTTCCCAATTTGCTTTGGAACACTCAATCTAAATTCCCGTTTCATTTGGGGGATCAAAGGAAAGTGTCTGCGTTGCAGAATTTGACTACATTTCCCTGTAATCTCGCACTGGCAGTCGCCAGTCAGCAAATGGAAAGTATAAAGCAACTCCGCCTTCAGCCCAACAACCCCTTTGGTAGCACAATGCCTTTGAACTAACTTTACTGGACTTCAGATTTTTGTATTTGCACAAGAGCAGAGAGTCGATTGTGAAATAGAACACTGGGAAACACATTTTCTTCACACATGCCTAAAACAAATCTCACGAGAGGTTACTGTTCATATATACAAAAATCTTTTTTGTAACTTCTTCCTTTTAAACAACAGGCAAATTACAGTAAAGTTCAAAGAATTACTTTGGCAATTCTACAGCTGGAATATGAAACCAGCCTTAAGACTCAAAGATCAGCAAGTACAGAAATGCATCTGACAAAATAATGTTTCTGTAGAGTTTTAAAATCAAAAGAGTCAATTCTGCATCCTCAAAATGTCTGGCTTTGTGCTGGAGTCAAGAATACCTTTGCAGCTATCAAATACAAGGAGGAAAATAATAATTACAGACTCCCTGGCAGCAGAAACCTTATACCTAAGTTGCATTACAGTACGAAATATTTCTGCATACTCACCAGTTGGACAGAATAAAAAGTGTTCCGGCTCTTCCAGATACTGATAAATCTCGTTAGTAACTGAGAGTTGCGCATGCGCAAATGAGCTGAAGACCTCTTTATCTGCTGGACACATGTTGTGGTCAATGTCATCAAATAACAGTGCAAAAGACTTGCAACCAAACTGTGACACCTGTAAAACAAGAGGATAGTATTCATTAACTGGAATAACGCCCCTGGCCCAACTTACCCTAGCCGACCAAGATGCCCCATCTACATTAGTCCCACCTGCCTGTATTTGGCCCAAATCCCTCTAAACCTTTCATATCCATGTACTTGTCCAAATGCTTTTTAAATGCTGTTGTAATACCTCCCTCAACTAACTCCTCTGGCAGCTCGTTCTATGTACCCACCATCCTCTTTTTCTCCTTGAGTTCCTTTTAACTCTTTACCCTCTCTAAACCACGGTCCTCTTGTTATTGATTCCTCTCCTCTGGGTAAAAGACTGCACATTCACCACATCTATTCCCCTCATGATCCCATACAACTTTCTAAGATGCATTTTACAAGGTCCCACACAAGAGTTTAGTTTGCAAAATTAGAGCACATGGTATTGAGGGTGGGGAATTGACATGGATAGAGAACTGGTCAATTCACTGGATGCATTCAAGAGAGTTTAAATATAGCTCTTAGCCGCAACGGAATCAAGGAATATGGGGAGAAAGCAGGAACGTGGTACTGATTTTGGATGATCAGCCGTGATCATATTGAATGGCGGTGCTGGCTCGAAAGGTTGAATGGCCTACTCCTGCATCTATTTCCTCTGTTTCTAAGACCTACCCTGCCTAACCTCTCCCTCCAAGTCAGGCTCTCAAATCCTGGCAACACCTCGTAAATCTTTTCTGCACACTTTCCATCCTAATGTTATCCTTCCAATAGCAAAATCAGTTCCAACCCCATTCACCTGGTTGGCAATTGAAAAAGTTGAGTTACAAAATTGATTATGACTTCCAGAAATATCACTCACCTGATCCAATTTTCGTTTAAGAGTTGCAACCTCCTTTTGATTAGAGAAAGTGATATCCAGTCCAGGTGATATGGCATAGACAAACTCAATATTGTGCTCTTTTGCAGCAGTAATTAGCTGCATCAATTGCTCTGGAACAGGAAAAAGATGAATAAACAAAAGCTTTGCAGCAGAAAATCAATCTAAGAGCCAAGGAATGGACAACTCCCAGACAACAGCACATTGAAAAGGCCAATGAACCGAGAGATAAGAAACTGCAGACGGTGGAATCTTGAGCAAAACACAAAGTGCTGGAGGAACTCAGCGGGTCAGACAGTATCAGCGGAGGGAATGGATAGAGAGACATTTTAGGTCAGGACCATTCCTCAGAAAGATGCTGAAATAAGAAACGGTTCAGTCAGAAGAAAGGTCCTGACACAAAACACCATCAGAATTCATGAATTTATAAAATGTCTGTTATATATTATTTATGTATACCCTGTTTAAGGCTTGGTATGCTACAGTAGGGAAGAATGTCAGAGGTCAGTTGTCAGGAAATCTGACAATTAAACACTCTTGACTCATGAAACGTACACTTCACTCTGCCTCTTCCTGGGACTGAAGAGTGTGTTCAACTAGTGGCGGAGCTCCATCAAAGGAAAATCCGCATATAGGATAAACAGCACCAGAAACCCGGAATCTATCCTGACTTCATGGAATTGGCACGTGCTCCCTGTAATTGCGCGGGCTTCTTCCGGGTGCTCCGCTTTCCTCTCACACCCCAGAGACATGCAAGCACAATGGCCTCTGTAAACTGCCCCTAATGGCTGTAGGGAGCAGATGAAAAAGTGGGATAACATAGAACAAGGGTGAACTGGTGATCAACGGCTGGCTTGGACTCGGTTTCCATGCTCCACCTCTGAAGTGAACTAAATAGTACAACATCAACGAACGGGAAAAATGGAACTGAGACTCACCTGCTTCTTCGACAGAATACATCTCTCGCCAGAACATTCTGTGCTTATAATCATCCTTTGGTGCATATAGGTATGTGTTCAATCCCCATCGACGCATTCTGTTGAAGAATGTAACAATAAAGACGCACATTAAGCCTCCGCACTGAAGTATCCAAAATGCTGGTGTTTTAGATAAAACTAGAACACACCAGTTCAGATGACCAGAGTTGGAAGAGGAACAAAAAGGGCTAAATCAGCCTCAAAGGATGCACGTGTAACTATTTAGAACAGTTCCTTCAACACTAAAGTGTAAATCTGTAACATTACAAACCAAATTAAACATACAAGCACACATTAAAGGAAAAATAAAAAAGTTGAAGGATAAAACCCACACATAAAAGTTATTAGTGAGAATAACTTCTAGCTAGAGTGTAGACAACAGCTTCAGAATCTCAATTTGATCCAATGGCAGTAGACTGTAGGTTATTTATCAATACACTTTCAAAGGCAAAAAGAAAAGTTAATGTTTCCTCAGTGACAATTCACACTACTATAATTTCTCTGTATTTGGATTCACGCAGGTTAATCAATAAAGCGAGTCATGAGATTGCTGATTTAGTTTGAAGAGACCGTCAACTTCAAAATACACCCGAGATGAGTTATAGAAACACACCTTCTGAACAGCTCCCTTCTCTGTTCCATGCTCCAGGGACGCCCATAAAATCCTAGGAAATCGGAAAAGAACAGATCAAAAAACAAAATACCGCAAATGCCACAAATTTCATATAATGCCCAGCGGATTTGATGCTAAGCAAATTAGAACATGGTATTAAATATGAAATACAAGCAAAACTACAATTCAATAAAATTTATTTTTATTCATTCATGACTATGTGTCTAATAAAGCTAGTAAGGACAGTGTGTACGTCTATCTATGGCATAAACCAGCTTCAGAAGTTGCTTTTTACTATATTATACGTATTGCCTGTTAACTTCGAATGGGAGGCATGTATGCCAAATCATTTCCAAGGACACATTCTTTTGAGACACTAAAATTAGCAGTATAGTGGATAACAAAAGGAGGCCATCTAAGATTATAGCAGGATCGTGATCAACTGGGCCAGTGGGCTGAGAAATGGCAGATGGAGTTTAAATCAAGATCAATATGAGGGGGGTACACAAAAGGCTGGAGAAACTCAGCGGGTGCAGCAGCATCTACGCTGAGTTTCTCCAGCCTTTTGTGTACCCTCGATTCTCCAGCATCTGCAGTTCCTTCTTTAACATCAATATGAGGGGTTGCAGTTTGATAAGTTAAACCAGGATAGGATCTATGCTGAAAGTGGTAGGGAGTGTTGTGGAACAGAGGCACGGCGGAGTGTGGGCACACAATTCCATGAAAGTGCCGACACAGATAAACAGTTTGAAGACGGCATTTGGAGTGCTGGCTTTCAACAGTCGAAATAATGCATACAGGAGGCGGGATGTCATGTTAGGGCCATATATACACAGTTCTGGTCTGTGCTGTGTCACTGTTCGAAGTAAGAAGCAAAGTTAGGTTTATTTCATGTAAAATATTAGTGTAGGCACTGATTAATTCTGAAATTTGCAAACAAGAATACTTGGGGATGGAGTGTATCAATTCACACCATTTCATTGCAGTACTGAAGAAGTTCTCTACTCTCTGGAGTGCAATCAAAACATCAAATTTGCCACATAAGTGTCTTAAAAAAAAACTTTTTGAAGAGTGACATCATCTTTGGCCTCTGGTTATTATTAACATGAACAAAACATTCAGATGATCATGATACATAAAAGACTGCAAATGCTGGAATCCTGTGCAACCCCCCCCCCCCCCCCCCAAAAAAAAACAGAAGAAATTAGCAGGCCAGGCAGCAATCATGGAGGGGAATGAATATGAGACTCTTCTGGTCTGGATCCCTCTTCATGCTCATTTCCCTGCCCAGACTCTGCGTGACATGCACAATTCCTCCAGGAGTTCGTTTTTTGCTTGTGAAAGGCGCTAAAATTTGTCCAACGCTGAAAGTATGTTGATATTTTAAAGACTCAGAAGATTACAGTGCACTTGTGTCAGAACATGAAGCACTGAGAAAACAGTGACATAAAAGTGTGTCCAGCAGGGAGATTTACACCATTTATGTCAAAACATCCTATGACACCTAATGCTAGCAGTAATGACCGAGTCTGATAGTTGCAATTTGACATGTGGTTCTTTCAAAATGATTGGACCAGTCAAAGGGAATTAAAGGAATGGCTTGAAAGATGGATGTAAGGATTGAGACTCCAAATCACTGCTGGGGTGAAGAGATTAATTATTCAAAGGACCCCAATGCGATTAATATCCACCCATATTCATCTGAAACATTAATTATACCTCCTATTTCAATTAAGCCAGGACTGAAACCTTGAATTGTACCTCAAATTGATTTCACTGCTTTCACAACTAGCCTCCGTCCTACCTTTTGCAGCCTATCAGCCCAAACTACTATCTTTAAATTCATACCATGTCCAGTTCACTAATCACCATGTGTAGGAAAGAGCTGTAGATGCTGATTTAAACCAAAGAGAGACACACAATGCTGGAGTAACTCCGTGGGAAAGGCAGCATCACTGGAGATGTTGCCTGTCCCAGAGGTACTCCAACATTTTGTGTTTTTCACTAATCACCATTGTGTTTGTTGAACCATACTGGTACCCAGCAAAACAATGAAGGGTCTCAACCCGAAACATCACCCATTCCTTTTCTCCAGAGATGTTGCCTGACCCGCTGAGTTATGCCAGCCTTTTGTGTCTGTCTTTGATTTTAAACCAGCATCTGCAGTGCCTCCCAACACATCCCGAAACACATTCAAATCTTTTCCTTGCTTTTGCATCCCTCCGCAAAGGTTTGTCACCCAGCTCTGCAATCGTGTTCTCCTTCAATATGCCCCCCCACCCATTTAAACAGACACAATTAGGAAAGGAATCTGTTGCGGTGTCAAGTGTTTGGTTATAGTTATGGTTTCATGGCATTAAACTGGGAAATTCTGCGGCGAAGGCGGCTTTGTGCGCACGGCACGCTGTTTTAAACCCAGGTCACACATGCCATTTACACACAAACAGCTGTTCCCAAATTCCTTGATGCAGAACAAGTGTTGCCCAGGCAACCCAAGAGCCAATAGCCTCACAGCAAAACTACCACATCACCAGCTCCAATCCACCAGTAATCAGCCCTTATACAATGCTGAACATATTTATGCTTTGACCTTTGCCATAAATAGGAAAACGGTTAAAATTAAGCACTTATCGAGCAAGTATCCCGTAAATTATTGCATGTAAATATTATCCCTCCTCAATTGCCCTTGGAAAATTAAGTGGTTTTAAAAAATCCATTAAATGGAACCTTTGTGAGCTGAATGGCATCACGGTTGTTTTGCCACTGCAGAGGGAGACACATTACAAATATTGTACAATCCTAAAGCATGTACTGAAAAGATATAAAGCATCCCAACATTTTGGCATGAGGCATGTTGTCACAATTTTTTTTCAATTGAAGGATGACAAATGAGATCCCTTTGCATTGTCGACACAAGTATGCTTAGCAGAGTGCTAGAAACTAAACAGTTAGTTTGCTCATTAGTGATCTCGAAACCAAGCACATAACACGGCAACAGATTCCTTTACTAATCATGTCTAATCACTATTACATCAAACCAAATATGCTCCCACATTGCCAAATAGAACTGGCACATTTACATGCAGTGAGAGGTCTAAATGAAAGAGTATCCGCCACAGTCAATGTCAATCTGCTGAATACACAGATCCCACTCCCTGCATTCAGACAGCCTATGACAGATGGTTGCTGTCTGAACCCACATTTCTGCTCACGCTCTAAATAAAAACAAACTGTGTTGAAACTCCATGACAGGCAAGAGGAAAGTTCAAATGTTATTTAGGTTAATTTAGTAAGAAAATAGCCACACTAGTGGTTATTGTTTGATTGAAAGATACAGCATGGAAACAAGCCTTTCGGCCCACTGAGTAAACGTAGACCATCAATCACCCATTCAAGTAGTTCCATGTTACTACATTTTCGTATCCAATCTCCGGCCCAGCCAGCGGATCTGTTCCCATATCCGAGTTCTGAGGCTGACTTGCGGGCTGGTATCTCAGCTCCCCGGCAGCCTAAGCGATCCATTCCAGCAACGTTTCACTCCTCCTGGAGCCCCATGTTTCCAATTTCGTATGGGTGACGTTTCAGGTCGACTCGAGACCCTTCAGTCTGAAGAAGGGACTCGACCCAAAACGTCCAGCATTTTGTGTCTACCTTAGCTGTTTCATGGTGTTGAAATTGGTAATTAATATAGAGATGACTGCCAGGACCTTTATTGAAAGTATTCTGACGGGATGTATCTCAGCAGTGTATGGCAACTGAGTCCAAGTCTACAGAGTCGTGGACACAGCCCAGTCCATTACAGGCTCGTCACTTCCATCCATCTTCACGGTGCAATGCATCAGCAAGACTGGGCCATTAAGGATGCCTGCCATTCCGGCCATTTGTCATTTCTACCTTCTGGGAGAAGATATAGGAACTAGAAGGCTTAGATGCCCAGATTCTGTAACAGCTTTCCTGTTGCTCGCAGACTCCTGAACCAATCACCTCTTTCACATCCACCATCCTGGAGCTGTCACGTACTCTTACTCTTGACTCTACCTCATTTGGTTAGTCTTTATTGCAGGGTTTCTTTTGCACTATTCTGCAGTTTTGCATTTGTTGAATTTATTGTTGTGTCCATCATTACAGTCAGCTGTTTACTCTGAGCTTCATGTGAGCAAGGAATTTCATTGCACACTGATGTACGGACCAGCACCCCAATTTAGATTTCTTTTCCAGCACCCTTTAGCCATATAAACTATATAACAATTACAGCACGGAAACAGGCCTCTTGGCCCTTCCAGTCCGTGCCGACCATTTATTTTCCCCTAGTCCCATCTACCTGCACTCAGACCATACCCCTCCATTCCATTCCCGTCCATATACCTATCCACTTTACTTTTAAATGTTAAAATCGATCCTGCCTCCACCACTTCTGCTGGAAGCTCATTCCACACAGCCACCACTCTCCGAGTAAAGAAGTTCCCCCTCATGTTACCCCTAAACTTCTGTCCCTTAATTCTCATGTCATGCCCTCTTGTTTAAATCTTCCCTACCCTCAATGGGAAAAGCTTATCCACGTCAACTCTGTCCATCCCTTTCGTCATTTTAAAGACCTCAATCAAGTCCCCCCCCCCCCCCCCCCCTTAACCTTCTGCGCTCCAAAGAATAAAGACCTAACTTGTTCAATCCTTTCTCTGTAACTTAGTTGCTAGAACCCAGGCAACATTCTAGTAAATCTCCTTTTTACTCTCTATTTTGTTGACATCCTTCCTATAATTAGGCGGCCAAAATTGTACACCATACTCCAGAATTGGTCTTACCAATGCCTTGTACAATTTTAACATTACTTCCCTACTCCTATATTAAATGCTCTGATTTATAAAGGCCAGCACACCAAAAGCTTTCTTTACCACCCTATCTACATGCGATTCCACCTTCAGGGAACTATGCACAGTTATTCCTAGATCCCTCTGTTCCACAGCATTCCTAAATTCCCTACCATTTACCATGTACGTTCTATTTTGATTTGTCCTGCCAAGATGTAGCTTTGTTCCAGAGCCTTCCTGGATTATCGTTTTGCCAGACCAACGCATGTCATGGACCGTGTGTAAGAAGGAACTGTAGACGCTGGTTTAAACTGATGATGGTTGGACCCAAAACGTCACCCATTCCTTCTCTCCAGAGATGCTGCCTGTCCCGCTGAGTTACTCCAGCATTTTGTGTCTACATTAGATTTAAACCAGCATCTGCAGTTCTTTCCTACACTGAATGTGACAGTCCACTGAGTTTACTCAAACCATCCTCAAAAATGCAAAACCGAGAAAAGGTAGACATGGGAGATTATACATATCCCTGGAAGATTAATATGCCTCAACAAAATAGGGTCCTGGGGTAATTTAAACAGTTGATTAAGACTATATACAGGATTGAAAGGAAACAAAATGCTGCCCATGTGAGTGCCCAATGTTATTAGAGGACAGTTGTCACAATTATTCCAATAGGGAACAGAATGTCTTGGAGGATATCATGCCATCTAATCAGGCCATTTCACTTCCCATTTTGTGACCCACAGTTAGTTAGTTAAAACGTCTTAGTGGACACCATTTTCAAACACTTAGTATTCCTTACAAATTGAATTTCCAAAATTGACTTTTCATTCAGAGTGCTAAACTACCATTCTTGTCAATGTCAGCAGAACAGGGACACGAACAAGGTGGGAATGAAATACAAACATGCAAGTCTTCTCTGGCCACATGCACAGATTTGTGGGGAGCAGGAAATAACACTGATAATATAAATGGGATGCATCCCTGCATCGTAAACCAAGCCAGCCCCTTGCAATCATTCAGTGACAGTGGGCCAAGGAATGTCAGATGGAATGTATCTCAGACAAGTGTGAGATGTCACAATTTGGTAAGTTAAACCAGGACAGGACTTGCACAGTAAATGATAGGACCCTGGAGAATGTTGAAGAACAGAGAGACCCAGGAGTACAAGTACAGAGTTCCCTGAACATGGCGACACAGTTCCACAGGGTGGTGAAGACTGTATGACATGCTTGCTTTCATCAGTCAGGACACTAAGTTCAGGAGTGCAAAAAAAAGTTCACGAGGATGTTGTTGGGATCGGAGGACTTGAGTTACAAAGAAGGGTTGGAGAGGATAGGATTTCCCCCCCATTATAATGTGTATCACTGTTCTTTTTCCAGCTCTAGAGAATCCAAGACTAGTGGACAGATTCAAGATACGAAGAGCAGAGACCTAATAGCGACTGAAGGTGGCAACTTTACAACACAGAAGGGCACAAAGAATTACCTGCAAGAGGAAGCTTTTATCCATTAAAAAGATTTATCGATATATGGGCCAAATGCAATTAGCTTAGATGACATATTTTGTTGACATTGACAAGTTGGGTCGAGGGATCTATTTTGGTGCTGTATGACGCAAAATATTGTTGGCCAGTACTCCCTCTCACCCGTCAGACAATATTACCAGAGCATTAGTTTGTAAATGCAGTTCATTCATTTTTTTTTAAAATAATATTTTTATTAGAAGTAATCCATCATAACAACGGTATAACATCTTTTCAAATACACAACCAACTTATTTCAATAAGTATACGAATGTTACGAATAATTCTTATAAACTTCTATTTTTTTAGAAAGTAGAAAAAAGAAAATAGATTTAAATCAATAAGAATAGTGATTAAATAATAATTTTGATTATATAGAGAGAGAAGAGAGAAAAAATATATATATTCTTGTTATATATATTTAATTAAAACAAAGTATTATACATATATTAAAAAAAGAGTTTATAGTATACATCTTAATAGTGAATAACACAATTTCAAATAACAATATCAATAGAGACATGTATACAAATCAAAAAAAAAAGCAGAAAGTTATTTTCATCTAATCCTGCCGGGTACCCACTGAGTTGTGATGCCAAGAACAGCTACCCCTTCAAATATTCTGTATATGGAGACCATATTTGTTCAAAGAGCTCGTATTTGTCCATTGGGACAAATCTGATTCTTTCCAAATGCAACGTCTCCAACATTTCCACTGTCCACATTTTAATTGTGGGGGTCAATGTTCCCTTCCAAAATTTCAATATTAATATTTTCCCTATTATCAAACAGTAATCAAAGAAATTTCTTTGGTTTACTGTTAATATTAGATTTGAATCTGGAACTCCCAATATTATTAATTTTGGATCTGGGTCCAGTTTAATTTTAAGAACTTCAGAGATAACTCTAGTTAATTCATTTGCCTTCTTAATGTACAAAGGCAAATCTGTGGCACGTGCAACCACATCACAAGTACGTACTTTGTTTTTATTCTGGAACATAAAATGTAATGTCCACAACCGGGTTTAGCAAAGTGACACCCGAAAAAAATAATGACTAGACAACTTGGACAAACAAATTAGGAGATGCAGACAATACCATGATTCTCTAACCCACAATTCCCTTTGTTCAGCTACACAGAATGTACCTTACACGTCTGAATGCAGGGGAGACAAAGGGACAATTCTTGATTCTATTCTTAAAGTGAAAAGGAATGTGGCAGCGAACCAAATAGCAAGCTGCCAGCTGTTGCAGGAGACTGGAACAGCTTTAGCAGATTTCATAGGCATGGTAACACTGTGTCAGTAGGTTTAATTCACCAGCACCGAGGAGGAACTGCACCACTATTTCTACCTAGCATTCTGCAAATGATCAAAATGTCAACTTTAGACAGTGCTTAATTTTACACTAAGGCTTTAAAATAATCAAGTAAAACAGATACATTCGGAATCTTGTTGAAAGGAGCCATGGTGTGATGGGTGTTTTAACATCAGGATTAGATCAAAATGGCCAAATGGAGAGACATTGTTTCAGCCCGTTATCATCCAAATTACTAACCCCATTCCCCAATAAATTTATAGTGTCCTCCATAATGTTTGGGACAAAGACCTATCATTTATTTATTTGCCTCTGTACTCCACAATTTGAGATTTGTAAAAGGAAAAATCACATGTTAAAGTGCACATTGTCAGACTTTATTAGAGGCCATTTTTATACATTTTGGTTTCACCATGATTTATACATAGTCCCCCCCCCCCCCCCCCCCCTACATTTCAGGGCACCATAATATGGTATGGGACACATGGTTTCATAGGTGTTTGTAATTGCTCAGGTGTGTTTAATTGCCTCCTTAATGCAGGTACAAGAGAGCTGTCAGCACCTAGTCTTTCCTCCAGTCTTTTAATCACCTTTGGAAATGTCATTGCTGTTTGTCAGCATGAGGAACAAAGTTGTGCCAATGAAAGCCAATGAAGCCATTATGAGACTGAGAAACAAGAATAACTGTTAAGAGACATCAGCCAAACCTTAGGCTTACCAAAATCAACTGCTTGGATCATTAAGAAAGAGAGCACTGGTTAATTTACTAATCACAAAGGGACTGGCAAGCCACAGAAGACCCACATAGCTGATGACAGAAGAATTCTCTCTATAATAAAGAAAAATCCCCAAACACCTGTCCGACATATCAGAAACACTCTTCAGGAGTCAGGTGTGGATTTGTCAATGACCACCACTGTCCGCAGAAGACTTCATGAACAGAAATACAGTGGTACACTGCAAGATGCAAACCACTGGTTAGCCGCAAAACTAGGATGTCAGATTAGAGTTTGCCAAGAAGTACTTAAAAGAGCAACCACAATGTGTATAGACACATCTATCTGTTTAAGTTCAAACAAATGCTTCAAAAATCATTGGCCGACGGTTCATTCTACAGCAAGACAATGATCCCAAACATACTGCTAAAGCAGCAAAGGAGTTTTTCAAAGCTAAAAAAATGTCAATTCTTGAGTGGCCAAGTCAATCACCCGATCTGAACCAAATTGAGCATGCCTTTTATATGCTGAAGGGAAAACTGAAGGGAACTAGCCCCCAAAACAAGCATTAACAAGACCCACATCCCACCCCCGTTCGGCAGAAGATGCAGGAGTTTGAAAGTGTGCACCGCCAGACTCAGGAATTGCTTCTTCTCCTTATTAGGTTTCTGATCAGCCCTTCCAAAAGCTTGGGTACTGTCAGATTCACCTCAACCCCTTTGCAGATATTGGTCTTTGGAACCATTACACTACAATGTTGAGAAACTATATTTTGCTCTCTCTATAGTTCTCTTTGCTCTATCTATTATTGTACTTGTTTTGCTTGCTTATATTTACGAAGAAGGCTGCTTCACCCGAGATGCAAACTGACCAGTTGAGTTACTCATGCATTTTGTCTTTGTAAGCCGGCAGCAGCAGTTCCTTTAGACTTTAGAGATATAGCTCGGAAACAGGCCTATCGGCCAACCGAGTCAGCACTGACCAGTGATCACACTGGACACTTGTTCTATCATATACTATGGGAACATTTGCAGAAGCCAATTAACCTACTAATGTGTGTGTTGGAAGGAACTGCAGATGCTGGTTAATCCATCCCTAATTAGTACAAGCATCAGAGGTTATGGGGAGAAGGGAGAGACAGATCAGCCAGGATTGAATGGTGGATTAGACTTGATGGGCCGAATGGCCTGATTCTACTCCTATCACTTAGGACCTTATGACACCAATAGGTACTAGTTCCGCTGTCCTCCTGATTAATTCTACTGATTATATGCCCCGTTGTCACCTTCCCCATGGCTAACAATGAACCATTCTACATTTCCTTGATCACCATCTGCTTTGATCTGTCGTTTTCACACCATAGCCATCTATATCGCTCGTCGCCCTCTCTCCTGACTCTCAGTCTGAAGGGTCTCGACCCAAAACGTCACCCATTCTTCCTCTTCTCAGAATGGAAACCGGATCTCTGGTGCTACGAGGCAGCAACTGCCGCTGCGTCACTGTGCTGCCACACATTCCTTGCGTCTAGCATTATCTTTCACTGGAAGGCAACGCTTTTTACTGCAGTCCGTACAGGTGACAGTAACAATTCTACACCGTCGGACGTCCCAGGTGCACATTATTATTCACGGGAGAGATAGAATTAAAGGATGTTATGACCTCAGAAGTAACACCGCCCCCTCCCCCGGCGGCAGAAAAGGAGCCAGAGAGACAAACAAGCCGCGCTTTCCACACCGAGGAAGAAAGACTGTGTCGCCTGTATGGTGCATCGTTAATGTAATACATGCTACACCCGCCGCCGATTGGGACGTGGGCATTTTAAAGGCGCTCGCTACTGTTTAACTCATTTACCTTCCACGACGCCGCACAGAAACTTCTTGCCGCCGGGAGAGTCGGTGCGCGGCGGTGCCGGCCGATTGTCGAGGCCGCCGTAGGCGAGGGTGGGCTCGGGGGCGTCGGTGGCGTCGGGCTCGGCCGTGGCCGGGGGGTCGCCGGGCGGGACGGGGAGGCCAACATCGGCCGCGGGGACAGGGGAGGGGCTGGGTTGGGCGGGCGGGGAGCAGTCGCCGTCTCCGCCGCCGTTGCCGTTGCCGCTGCTGCTGCCGCCGTCCTGGGGGCCCGGGGGCACTTTGTCCGTCTGCACCATGGCGACCGGAGGGTCCGCGAGCCTCGCTCACTGTTCCCCGACTGCTGCCGATCGGCCGCGTAACCGGGATTGTTGTGACACGGAGCGGGTTCGGCTTCACTTTCTGGGGGTTTTTCTCTCCTCAGGGCGGCTGTGCGATCCTTCGCTTCCGTCCCTTGTTGTCCACTGAAGCACCCTGGGATCGCTGGCCCGCCTCCCCGCATGCGCACTGCCCGCCGGCGCCCTGCCCCGCGCGTGCGCGCCGCCAGGCCGCGCCCCACCCGCATGCGCACGGCCGCCCCGCGCCGCCGACACGCCCCGCCCGCATGCGCACGGCCGCCCGGCACCCTGCTCCCTCCGCCCCTCACGCATGCGCGCCGCGGGCCGCCAGACAGCGCGTGCGCAGATCCGTCTCCCCTCCCCCCCCCCCCCCCGCGGCCACGCATGCGTGCCGCCGACGGCAGCCACACCCGTCACAGTACGCACGCGCGGCGAGTCGCTCGGCCACAAATCCCAACATATTTTGTATCGCTTTGTACTCATTCTTGTAAAATTATAATTGGTTAATCCACTAATGCGCGCACTCCCGTTTTACTCCCGGTAAATACATTGTAGAGGCTGCTGGGGGTTGACGCGAGGTAATTGCGCAGGCGTGGGAACCGCCCGGAACCAGAGTGAACCGGTTTGTCCAAACGCCCATCTTTATCTGCACGAATAGCTCACTGTGGAAATACCTTCTTTACATTAACACGTTTGTTTATTCTTCCATGAGGGTTTACTACGCTTTGTGGACGGTGCAATGTGTAATACGCGTTATGCAGTTGCAGATTGTGCATTAAACCTCTTGTCCCTTCCCCTGTTGCCAATCGCCGGCGCTGTCACCCAAAGCCCGCGGTGCGCACGCGCTGAATTCCGGTTCTCGCGCTCGCGTGACGTCATCGCGTCGGGCGGCCGCCTATTGCGCGCGCGCGCGCGCCGAGCTGGAGGCGGGAGATTCGATCGCGCGCATGCGCCGCCACCTCTCGGCGGCCGGCAGGAGGTGCGCGTTTTGGGGGGGAGGGGGGTAATCCGGCGCACGCGTGGTGGCCAGGCCGGGCCCACAACCACTGACCTAATTCCATGAAGCAGAGGAAGGCAAGAGAACGTTTCACTTTATTATTTAACTTGCTCTTTCAGCAATTTCCATAACAACTCACATCGTGATTTATTTATTTATTTATTTTTTTTACACAGCTCCCAATCATTCACTTGTTTGCTGTGTTTATCAAGACGTTTCTAGTCAGGCTCCCGTTTAAAGGGACATTGTAGTGAGTGAGGAGAAAGATTCAGCAAACTGTTAGATGTGCTGCTACATTTTTATTTAACGCAATAGAGGTTTTGATTCAAAACATCTCAAGGCAATTAATTACGAGTAATTGCTTAATTGGAAGAAGGATTCCAACCAAAAATTTACCTTTTTTTTTAAAGAGTAGGTGGCCTCCTCTTATGGGGAGAAGGCAGGTGAATGGGGTTAGGGAGAGATAGATTTGGCATGATGGGCCAAATGATATAATTCGACTCCTATCACGTGATCTTATGAAGAGTCAAGAGTGTTTTGTTGTCACATGTCCCAAACAGAACAATGGAATTCTTACAGCACCATTAAGATTACAGCAAAATATGAAGAAGGGTCTCGACTTGAAACGTCATCTGTTTCTTTTCTCCAGAGATGCTGTCTGACCCGCTGAGTTACTCCAGCTTATTGTGACTCTTCAGTTTAAACCAGCACGTACAGTTCCTTCCTACACAGAATATATAGACATAAGACAGACACAAAAAGATGGAGTAACTCAGTGGGTCAGACAGCATCTCTGGAAAAAAGGAGCAGGACAGTGTGTATGTATATATTAACATATACAAACAATAATAGTACAAAAATTCAAAACCAATGCCTATATTACAGAGCTTATTTGGAGGTTGTAGTATTTAATAGTGTGATGGGTGTAGGGAAGAAGCTGTTCCTGAACCTGGATGTTACAGATACTGCCTGACCTGCTGAGTTACTCCAGCATTTTGTGTCTATCTTCAATATAAACCAGCTTCTGCAGTTCCTTCTTACACAATGAACTTTATATAAGTAAGTAAATTTATTGGCCAAGTATTCACATACAAGGAATTTACCTTGGTGCTCCGCCCACAAGTAACAACATGACATACAGTGACAGTTACGAATGACTCAGAAAACACTAAACATTAATAATAAAATATTAATGATAAAACACCATTGATCAAGCACGTGAACCAACAAAATACCAGATCAAAGGGAGGCTACAGATTTTTGGCTGTTGAGTAGAGCAACTACTCGTGGATAAAAACTGTTTTTATGTCTGGCTGTGGCAGCTTTGACAGTCCGGAGTCGCCTTCCAGAGGGAAGTGATTCAAAGAGTTTGTGGCCAGGGTGAGAGGGGTCAGAGATGATCTTGCCCGCTCGCTTCCTGGCCCTTGCAGTGTGCACTTCATCAATGGAGGGAAGGTTGCAGCCAATAACCTTCTCTGCTGATTGGAAGATTCGCTGCAGCCTCCAGGTGTCGTGCTTGGTGGCTGAGCCAAACCAGACCATGATGGAGAAGGTGAGAACAGACTCTACGATGACCATGTAGAATTGGACCATCATTGGCTGTAGCAGATTGTGTTTCCTCAGCTGCCGTAGGAAGTACATCCTCTGTTGTGCCTTTTTGATTGTGGAGTCGATGGTAGCCCCCCACTTAAGGTCCTTGGAGATGATGGTTCCCAGGAACTTAAAAGACTCCACAAATGTGACTGTGGTGTTGTTGATGGTGAGCGGAGGAGGAGCTCTCCTAAAGCCTACAATCAATTCCACTGTCTTAAGAGCATTGAGCTCTAGGTTGTTGCGATGGAACCAGGACGCCAGCTGTGACACTTCCTGTCTGTAGGCGGATTCCTCCCCATCCTGGATCAGTCCAATCGGAGTTGTGTCGTCCGCAAACTTGAGAAGCTTGACAGAGGTGTCTGTGGAAGTGCAGTCGTTGGTGTAGAGAGAGTAGAGGATAGGAGAGAGTACGCAGAGTACGAGAGAGTATATGTGGATAGAACAAAGGATATACCAATGAAAGGAGGCTTTAGAGACTACAGAGACTATATCTCTGGAGTCTAAAGGAAGCAGAAGGAACTGCAGATGTTGGTTTACTAAAGAAATATGATATCAGGCAAAGAAAGGACACACTGTGCTGGAGTAACTTAATGGGGTAGGCAGCATTTCTGGAGAACATGGATAGATGACATTTCGGGTTGGGACCATTCTTCAGACTTCTCAGTTTAATAGTCGTGGCCTGGAAATCTGTGCAAATTTATTGAAGGTGAACTTTATTTTCACTTCTGTTTGCTGAGGAATAAGCTCACAGTTCGTGTCTGTTCATTCCCCATTCCCAGGCATAAATCAGTACATGTACAAGACCAGGCGGGCGTGAGGCGTGTGTCCTGAGGCAGAGGTAGAACCCAACCCAGAATAAATAAACTGGCTTGGTTGGTCATCAACAGTCACAGCAGCAGTGCCAAGGTGCATTGGAAAAAAAACACATTGGCTTTGTGCGTGGTGATCCACATCTCACCAATTTGTCTTTCTGAAGAAGATGACCGGGAAAATGAATCAGCGCAGTGTGGTAGATATTGTCTACATTGACCTAAGCAGGTACCATGTTGTAGGCTGGAAGGTTAGATCACACGGGGTTCAAGATGAGCTAGCCAGTTGGATACAAAATCGGCTTGAAGGTAGGAAGCAGGGTATTGGTTGAGTGTTGTTAATCAGACTGGAGGTCTGTAACGACTGATCATAGTCAGACAGCAGGGAAGTAGGCCATTTTGTTGAATTCGGAGAGAAGAGGAATGTCGGTTCACAGGAACTTCTCCATTATACCGAGTGAGCAGGCCCACCAGACCTGAATAATGACAGCGCCCACATGTGTAATCCATGCAAAATATATTTCACTGCAGTTGCACATATGTCAAATGAAACGCTATTGACTATTGAATTAATCTATGTGCGGCCACGGTGGCGCAGCGGTAGAGTTACTTCCTTACAGCGCCAGTGACCCGAGTTCGATCCCGACTATGTGTAGTGTCTGTACAGAGTTTGACCGCGTGGATTTTCTCAGAGATCTTCGGTTTCCTCCCACACTCCAAAGACTTACAGTTATGTAGGTTAATTGGCTGTGGTGTATATTTAAATTGTCCCTAGTGTGTGTACGATAGTGTTAATGTGCGAGGATCGCTGGTCGGTGAGACTCAGTGGGCTGAAGGGCTTGATTTCACGCTGTATCTCTAAATTAAACCAAACATGCATACTGACCAAGATTCTGTTGACTGTTATACAGCTGCAAGAAAGAACGTCATTGTTTCATTTCCTGTACATCTGTCAATTAAACACTCTTGACTTTTAATCCAAGCTAGACCCATTTTTCTGCAATTGGCCCCTGCCGCTGAAAACCTTTCCTATCCATGTACGTGCAGAAGTGTCTTTTAAATGCTGTTATAGTATCTGTCTCAACTACCTCTGGCACCTCGTGGAAACAAAGAACTGCTCTGGAGGAAAAGGATAGGGAATGTTTTGGGTCGGGGCCCATCTTCAGACTAAAAGTAAGGGGGCAGGAGGTGAAGAGAGAGATTTAAGAGAGAGTTAGATAAAGCTCTAGGGGCTAGTGGAGTCAAAGGATATGGGGAGAAGGCAGTCACGGGTTATTGATAGGGGACGATCAGCCATGATCACAATGAATGGCGGTGCTGGCTCGAAGGGCCAAATGGCCTCCTCCTGCACCTTTTTTCTATGTTTCTAATAGCAAAAAGGGGTCAATATTATCAGTTACTTTTGATTGTCTTGCAGCATTAACATTATTTAGACACAAGGAACTGCAGATGGTGGTTTAAAAAATAAAGGCAAAATGCTGTAGTATCAGTGCTGTCTTTACGGGGTTTGTACGTTCTTCCTGTGACCGCGTTGATTTTCTCTGGGTGCTCCCGTTTCCTCCCACAAATACGTACAGATCTGTAGGTTAATTGGCTTCGGTAAAAATTGTAAATTGTCCCTACTGTGTGAAAGTGTTAGTGTGTGGGGATCGCTGGTCGACATGGACTCGGTGAGCCGAAGGACCTGTTTCCATGCTGTATCTCTAAACCAAACTAAAACTAAGTAACTCAGTGAGTCAGGCAACATCTCTGGAGAACAGGGCTAGGTGCCATTGAAATACAAACTCTTTCTTAAAGTCAGGATATTTCCACTGCTTGAGGAATCATGGAATTCCCCCAGGAGAATTCCCGAGGATCTGAGCGATAAAGAATGCCTCGCTTCGGTGCAATCTGCAGGAGGCCAGCAGTCCCCTCTTCGCTTTTGGTTGTGTGGAAGTTTCTCTGACTCTGGCTGTTTAAGAAAGATCTGGGTGAGAGCAGCCGGTTGGCAGATTTATAGCCAACGAATAACCTTTTGCACTCTTGGACTGGTGTGTTTATCGGTGGAATGATAGGAGTTATATCTACCATCCCTTATGCACTAGCAGGCTGGGGCAGTTTGCATTAGATGTACAGCAAAGCTCCCACTACCATGTCCCTGGAAAGATACAGAGTTGCCAGAGTGACTCCGCAGGTCAGGCAGCATCCCTGGAGAACAGTCGCCACATATGATGTCTGACCCGTTAAGTTACTCCAGCATTTTGCGTCCTTCTTTGGAAAAACGTTCCAATTTCTCCAGGGATGCTGCCTGACCCCACTGTGTTTCACCAGCATTTTGTGTCTTTCCTATTGGTAAACAAACTGCAGAGAGTGGTGGGCGCTGCCTGATCCATCACAGGTACTGACCTCCCCACCATTGAAGGGATCTATAGGAGCTGCTCCTTAAAGGCAACCAGCATCTTCAAAGATCCACACCACCCTGGCCACGCTCTCATCTCACTGCGACCATCGGAAAGAAGTTTCAGGAGCCTGAATATTGTGACCTCTCGGTTCAAGAACATCTTCTCCCCAGCAACCATGACATTCTTGAATCATTCTATGGACTTAGTTTCGTTTGCACTACAGATTTCAATTTGCACTGTTATCAAGTGTGACTAATTATTGACTTATTGGATTTTTGTTCATTGTTATTTATCTCTGTGTTGTGTTTTACGGGTCTGTTAAGCTGTAGCAAGTAAGAATTTAATTGTTCCATTGCCAATATATATGACAGTTAGTCATACAGTGTGGAAACATGCTCTTCAGCCCAACATGCCCACAACGAGCAACATGTCCCGTCAACACTAGTCCCACCTGCCTGCGTTTGGCCAATAACCATCTTAACCTATCCTATCCACGTACCTGTCTAATTATTTCTTAAATGTTGCAATAGTGCCTGCCTCAACTACCTCCTCTGGCAACTCATTCCATGCACCTACTCCCCTTTGTGTGAAAACGTTACCCCTCAGATCCCTGTTAAAAGCCCTGTCCTACGGTACGAGTTCATTCCAAGAGCTCTCCCGAGTTTGCCCTGATTCGAACTCGGAGATTTACGGTAATGGCCACTCGTCGGTACTCGGGGCTCTCGTGGACATTTCTCAACATGTTGAAAAATCTTCACGAGTCTTCCCGTGCTTACCTGCCGTTAGCGAGTCTTCCCGAGTACCTGCCGTTAGCGTTATGAGCCGCTAAGAGTCGTCCCCGAGCTCCGACGTACCCACTACGTTCATTCTCCGTGCTTACCACGAGTTTGATTTTGATTTTAAACTCAGGAGAGCTCTTGGAATGAACTGGTAACATGGGACAGGGCTTTAAATCCTTCCACCTTCAGCTTAAACCTATGTCCTCTGTTTCTCAATTCCCCTCCTCAGGACAAGAGACTCTGTAAATCTAGCTGATCTATTCCTCTCAATACTATAAGATCACCCCTCATCCTCCTGCCCAATCAACCTCTCCCTATAGCTCAGATCCTCGAGTCCTGGCAACATCCTCATAAATCTTCTGTGCACCCTATCCAACGTGACAACATCTTTCCTGTAACATGATGCCCAGAGCTGAACACAATGCTCTAAGTGCGACCTCACCAACGTCTTATATAACAGCAACATGACTTCCCAACTTCTGCACTCGAAACACTCTTGACGATTGGAACCCTTCATTCCTGGACTTGTTCCAGCAAATCTCTCTTCTATGCCTTCTCCAAAGTCCTTCGCATCTCTAAAGTTAGAGGAGCAGAGTGGCATTGCCTCACACTGATTTTTATTCAGCATTACATGTGATGAAACCGTCCTTTGTTGGCGTGGACCGCACAAAGGAATCAGACAGGCATTTGAGAGAGACAGCAGTCCAGCTGGTAGAGCAGCTGCCTCAGAGCGCCAGAGACCCGGGTTCGATCCTGACCTCAGGCTCTGTCCGTGTGGAGTTTGCACGTTCTCCCTGTGACCGCGTGGGTTCCCTCCGGGTGCTCCGTTTCCCTCCCACATCCCAAAGACGTGCGGGTTTGCAGATTAATTGAGCCACTATTAAATAACCCCTTAATGTACAGGGAGTGGGATAACATAAAGATTGAAAGATGCAGCACGGAAACAGGCCCTTCGGCCCACCAAGTCCACGCTGACCACCAATCACCGGTTCACACAGGTTCAATGTTATCCTACTCTTTTCATTTCTTTTGTTTACCAAAAATTATTTAATCAGTTATTTATAATAATATTGACAGTGCAAAATAAATCAAAAGAAAACCCACCACCATAATACAAGACCAACAAATATACTAAATAAACTACCATACAAATATAGTACAATCCTTATTGAGGTTGACATCCACCCCACCCGGAGGCCAGCGGTCCCGGAAATCGCCCAGGGCACCCGTGGACAGCGCGTAGTCCCTCTCGGGTACCAGCCGGGCGTGGACGTAACCCCAAAAAGGGACAGGCAGCCAGCTCGGGCAGAGCCCTCTTCCGCCTGGCGCCGTGACTCGCGAATAGGGCCAGCTTGGCCAGGCCCAGGAGCAACCCAACCAGGACATCTTCGGCCCTGCCCTCTCCCCTACGCACAGGGGGTCCAAAGATGAGGATGGTGGGTGTGAAGTTCAGCCAGAAGACAAGGAGCAGCCCCTTCAGGTATTGGAAGAGGGGCTGCAACCTCACACACTCCATATACACGTGGAACACAGGCTCTTCCCGCCAATGCCTTCAGACTAGGGGCAACCGCACCATAGTATGAACGGGTGATCCAAGGTCTGCACGGACAATGTGGGCCTAAGGGCCTGTTTCCATTCTGTATCTCTAAATTAGACACTAGATTTTCCGGGTTCTGCGTGAATAGCAGGGAGAGGGACTGACAGGATTTGTTTGACTGGGAGACAGAGCAGGCTCAATGAGCTGTGACCATGCTAGTTACTGCGTCAGCATTAGATACAGGCTGAACTGCTGAGCATTTGCATATTCTCACTCCCTGCAAGAGCAGCAACGAAATGTCGACACATTAAACTGTAGATTATGAAAATGAGAGCAAAGCACAAAGTGCTGTAGCTACTCAGCGGGTCAGGCAGCACCTGTGGGAAGTTCCGACCCGAAACGTCACCTATTCCTTCTATCCAGAGATGCTGCCTGTTATTCCAGCATTTTCTGTCAATCTTCGTTTTAAACAAGCATCTGCAGTTCCTTCCTACACATTATATTCTCTTGAGTAGATACTCTGCAGTTCCTTGTGTCTAAAGTAAATTCCGAGTGTGCCCCTTGTTCCAGAGTCTGTCAATGGTGATCAGGGGACTACACCCTTCTATTTTATGGCATCACCACCATCTGTCTATAAGGTCTATTTTAAAACCACCGTAGGAGCATACTGTCGCGTTGCAGCACAGCTTGGTTTGGGAACAGCTCTCCCCAAGACCGTAAGAAATTGCAGCGATTTAACTCAGTCCAACTCAGTCCAGACCAGACTCCATGCCATCAACTCCATCTACACTTCATGCTGCCTTGAGAAAGCAGCCATCGTAATCAAACACTTGTCCCACCCCCGGTCTTTCCTTCTTGGAGTCATACAGTGTGGAAACAGGCCCTTCAGCCCAACTTGCCCACACCAACCAACAATGACCCAGCTACACTAGTGCCAATTGACTGCGCTTGGTCCATATCCCTCCAAATCTGTCCTATCCATGTACCTGTCTAACCGTTTCTTAAACGATAGAATAGTCCCGGTCTCAACTACCACTTCTGGCAGCTTGTTTCATACACCCACCACTGTTTGTGTGAAAATATTACCCCTTGGATTCCTATTAAATCTTTTCCCCTTCACCTTGAACCTATGTCCTCTGGTCCACGATTCCCCGACTCTGTGCATCTACCCAATCTATTCATATCATGATTTTGTACACCTCTATAAGATCACCCCTCATCCTCCTGCGCACCATGGAATAGAGACCCAGCCTACACACCCTCTAGTCCTGGCAACATCCTCGTCAATCTTTTATGAACCATTTCAAGCTTGACTATATCTTTCCCATAACACGGTGCCCAGAACTGAACACAATATTCTAAATGCGGTCTCACCAACGTCTTATACAACTGCAACATGACCTTCCAACTTCTATACTCAATACTCTGACTGGTGAAGGCCAAAGTGCCAAAAGCCTTTTTGGCCACCTTCTCCACCTGCGACTCGACCTTCAAGGAACCATGCACCTGTACTCCTAGATCCCTCTGCCCTACAACACTACCCAGAGGCCTACCAGTTACTGTGTAGGTCCTGCCCTTGTTTGACGTTCCAAAATGCAACACCACACCTCTCTGTATTCAATTCCATCAGCCGTTCCTCTGCCCACCTCGATCCAGGTCCTGCAGCAATCTTTCACAACCATCTTTACCATCTGCAAAACCACTCACTTTTGTATCATCAGCAAACTTGCTAATCTTGCCCTGTATGTTCTCATCCAAATCATAGATACATATACAAAGACAATAGGTGCAAGAGTAGGCCATTCGGCCCTTTGAGCCAGCAATGCATTCAACGATGTGGCTGATCGTTCACAATCAGTACCCCGTTCCTGCCTTCTCCCCAAACCCTTTGATTCCGCTAGCCCTAAGAGCTCAATCTAACTCTCTTGAATGCACCGAAAGAATTGGCCTCCATTGCCTTCTCTGGCAGATAATTCCACAAATTCATAACTCTCTGTGTGAAAAGGTTTTTCCTCATCTCACATATTCTTAAACTGTGGCCCCTGGTTCTGGACTCCCCCAACATCGGGAACACGTTTCCTGCATCTAGCGTGTCCAATCCCTTAAATAATTTTATATCTTTCTATAAGATCACCTCTTATCCTTCTAAATTCCAATGAATATAAGCTCAGTCGCTCCATTCTCTCATCATATGACTGTCCCGCCATCCCGGGAATTAACCTCGTGAACCTACACTGCACTCCCTCAATGGCAAGAATATCCTTCCTCAAATTGATGTAGATGACAAACAGTAACGGGCCCAGCACTGAACCCTGAGGCACAGGCCTCCAATCCAAGAAGCAACCTTCCACCATCATCCTCACCTTTCTTCCATGGAGCCAATTTGCTATCCATTCAGCTATCTCTCCTTGGATCCCATGTGATCTAACCTTCCAGAGCAGCCTACCTTGTTGATTGCCTTACTGAAACCATGTGTACAACATCTACCGCTCTGCCCTCATCGAAGTTTTTGGTCACTTCTTCAAAGAAATCAATCCTATTTGTGAGACACGAGCTCCCACGTACAAAACCATGCTGACTATCCCTAATCAGTCCCTGCCCATCCAAATGCCTCTATAACCTATGCCTCAGAATACTCTCTAGTAATTTTCCAACTACAGATATTAAGCTCACTGGCCTATAGTTCCCAGCATTTGCCACCCTCCAGTCTTCCGGCACCTCTCCTATATTTAAGGAGGACATGTAAAGTTCTACCAGGGCAATCTGCACAATCAAATAAGATCAAATAGAACAAGTTGTCCGACAGCTTTAGGCTGTGCACGCCATACTCAAGAAGAAGAAGAAGGGCTCCTGCAATTTCCTTTCTAGTTTCCCGCAATGTCCTCGGATATATCTGATCAGGCCCTGGAGATTTGTCTACCTTCATACACGACAGTACCTTCAGTACTGCTTCTTCCAGCTCCCGTCTGGTAAAAGGTACAGAAGCTTGAAAGTGCGCACCACCTGACTCAGGGACAGCTTCTTCCCCTCTGTTATCATCAGGCACTGAACGGTCCTTCCGTAAGCTAGGGTACTTTCCGATTTACCTCTAACCCATTGCGGACATTGGACTTTGTCTCTGGAACTGATATGATACAATACTGAGAACTATATTCTGCACTCTATCTTCTCCTTTGCTCTACCTAATGCACTTGAGTTTGACTTGACTGTATTTATGTATAGTATTATATGATCTAGTTGGACAGGATGCAAAACAAAGCTTTTCACTGTACCTCGATACACATGACAGTATAATAAACATAAACCTAACCTAGGTGGAGTCCCTGCGAAGGCCATTCAATGAAATCAGCCCTGGTGCAATGACCTGTTGGTGCGCAGAGCTCTCAGATCAATGTGTGTCCGGTGCAGAAGGATCCTGCGTGCCATGCCTGCAGTGAGTGCCGGTCCAGAGTAAGTAGTGTGGTCAAGAAAGCTTTCACCACATTGGCCTTTATGAGTCAGAGTATTGAGCATAGAAGTTGGGAGGTCATGTTGCAATTGTATAAGACATTGGTGAGGCCACATTTAAAGTACACTTTTGTCACCCTATTAAAGGAAATATGTTGTTAAGCTGGAAAGGGTGCAGAGAAGATTTACGAGGATGTTGCCAGGACTGGAGGGCTTGAGCTTTAGGGAGAGGACTTTATTATTCCTTGGAGCTCAAGAGGATGAGAGGTGATCGTATAAAGGTGTACAAAATCATGAGAGGAGTAAATGCAAAGTATTTTACCCAGAGTAGGGGAATCAGGAACCAGAGAACATAGGTTTAAGGTGACGGGAGAAAGATTTAATAGGACCTGAGAAGAAACTTTTTGTTTTACACAAAGTGTGGTGGGTGTATGGAATGAGCTGCCAGAGGAGGTAGTAGAGGCAGGTGCTATCACAATATTTAAGAAACATTTTGACAGTTACAAGGGATGGAAGGGGGGAATAGATGGATACGGGCCAAACACAGGCAAGTGGGACTAGTAGTCGCGTAGATGGGGCATGTCGGTCGGTGTGGGCAGGTTGGGCTGAAGAGCCTGTGTCCACACTGTTTGACTTACTCTACCCACTGCCAGTCATCCCCTCCCCTGTATCCACCGATCACTTGCCTGACTTTGTTCCACTTCCTCCTCTATTTTCCATCTTACTCTCCCCCCCCCTCCCCCCGACTGCAAGTCTGAAATATGGCCCCAACCCAAAACTTTGTGTGTACATTCAGGGTGGCACAGCAGTAGAGTTGTTGCCTCACAGCGCCAAAGACCCAGTTTCGATCCTGACTATGGGTGCTGTCTGTTTGGAGTGTCAACCTTTTCCCTTTGACTGCGTTGGTTTTATCCGGGTACTCCTCCCACACCCCAAAGACCTACGGGTTTGTAAGGTGATTGGCCTCAGAAATAATTATAAATTGTGTAGGATAGAGCTAGTGTAAGGGTGATCGTTGGTCGGCGCAGACTCAGTAGGCTGAAGGGCCAGTTTCGACACTGTGTCTCTGAACTAAACTAAAAATTCCCTCCACAGATGCTGCCTGACCCGCTAAGTTATGACAGCTGTTTGTATTTCTTTTTAACTTGGCATCATGTTTGGCATGAACATTGTGGGCAGAAGGGTCTGTTCCTGTTGTATGTTCCTGTATGTGTGTTTGTCCTGTATGTTAGGTACTGCTTTGTTGTTTAGAAGGCCCTCACTTGTCTGAGGCAGGTCTGGCCATCTGCCCAAGGCGATCAGTGTGAACACAACCCTCCTTGTGTCCATGAACAGAAATTTCTTTAAGGTCAATTATCCTCAGGAATGCCTTGTTTGGAGTTGGACTGGCCTTGGGGAAAAATGCCTTGAGTCTCAGAAAGAGGGAAGTCTGAAAATGATTAACAATGAAAGAGTCTGAAGAAGGGTCCCGACCTGAAACGTCACCTATCCATATTCTGCAGAGATGCTGCCTGACCCGCTGAGCTACTCCGGCACTTTGTGTCTTTTTTTGTAAACCAGCATCTGCAGTTCCTTGTATCAGCCAATCTATTCCCCTTTCAAATTCAGGTAGGGTTACACATTTGCATCTCGCAGATCCTGGTGGGGGGGGTTTGGTGGTGAGTGAAGGGACGAGAATAAGAAAGAGAGAGAAAGCAAGAAAGAGAGGTGAGCGAACGAGGGGAAAGGAGAGAGAGAGAAAGAGGGGTGGGAGGAGCAAGGGAGAAAGAGAAAAGAAGAATGAGAGAGGGAGACGGAGGGGAGGAGCAAGAGAGAAAAAAGAGAGAAACAGTAAAACAGAGAAAGGGAGAGGGTGGGAGGAGCGAAGGAGAGAGAAATAAAGAGAGGAACAGAAAGAGAGGGAGGAGCAAGGGAGAGAGGGAAAGGGAGAAGGAGGGGAGGAGCAAGGAAGGAGAGTTGGGAAGGTGACTTTATTCGATAAACAAGGGCAGGATCAGCCAGCCGGAAGGGACTGTGGTTGGGATTGTGGAGAGGGGCGTTGATGGACAGTTGGAGAGATTTCACTGAGGATTTCACACTGAGCAAAACAAGCCTTTAGAGAGGGCGCGAGAGAGACGAAATCTGGGTCACATGCTTGCTCAGTCTTTGCCATCCGCTGTTTCCTGGGTTACAATGCCAGTCTGACTCTCCACCCACCGAAATGTCTTTGCCTTTGCATATTAATGACTAGAGGTATTCTGTCTTTGAGGGAATGAATATTCGCTGCTTCCTGTTTGCCTGACGGCTCGTCTTTTCCCCCCCCCTCTCTCTCTCCTTCCCAGCGATTTCAGTGCGTGACATCAACACACACACTCACTCACACACACAGGATACCATGAAGTAGAGGGAGCGAGAGAGGCTGCGTGTCTCTGCTTCTCGAAACCAGAAGAAGCTCAGGAAAAAAAAAAAGGATTTAAAAGGAAGCATCTTTTCTGCCCGCACGCATAGGAAGGGAGTTCAGAGATGTGAAAAATGTCAGGAGGCTGCTCGTGTCCTGGTGAGTACTGTACACTCCTGCAACTAATGGCTAACCAATTAACTTTACTGATGTGGAAATGTGTGCTTTATCTGAAACTGGCAGTTAGGCCTGTGGCTGTGTTTTACTCTTGGTTTCAGTGAGAGCTGTGGAGGGAGGGAGGGAAAAAAGCCTTAATGTCTCTTTTTTTTGTATGCGCGCGGTTGAACCATTTTAGATTTGATTACTGAGGGTTTTCTCCTCCAATGGACGGACGTTCAACAAAATGATGTCTGGTGAATGTTTTATTTTAATTTTCCATGCACACTCACTCGCACGCATGCAACATCCCTACGCATGCACCCACAGGCATATGCACACCCACACATGCACAGGCACACATACACATGCATACCCACACATGCACACCCATACATGCACACACCAACACACACATGTACTTACGCACACAGCACATCCCCGCATGCACACACGAGCACATGCACACCCAAGCAGGCCTGAGCGCACCAACTTGTGTGTGCATGCACACACATTTTACGCCCACACACGCACAGACACACGCAAACACATATAGTGTGAGTATGCACAGGCAGCTGTTGTGTATTTGGCAATTTCGTACGACCCCTCCCCCCCCCCCCCCCCCACAACAGAGTGACAGTCTGGAACTTCCACCAGTAAACATCATTTGCAAACTTTTACATTTTTGCCCCCAAGAGTGACCGCTCATTTTCCTCAGTCACCCTGCGGGCCAGCACTGTGACCCATGCATGAAGCAGCAGCTCGGACCTCTGCCTCTGGGTGAGGCTGGTCAGTGAGTTGTACATCACGGGTCCTTGGCAGACATGATGCCCAGAGTACTGGGTCTGCCATCACTCACCTGGCTGGCCATCCTCGGCCTCCGTGCTGAGAAACGGGCACCATTACCACTGCTCAGGTTTACGAGGATGTTGCCAGGACTCGAGGGCCTGAGCTACAGGGAGAGGTTGAGCAGGCTAAAACTTTATACCATCCAGAGCGCAGGAGGGTGAGGGCTGATCTTACAGAGGTGCATAAAATCATGAGAGGAATAGATTGGGTGAATGTCTTTTACCCAGGGTAGGCGAATCAAGAACCAAAGGACTTTGGTTTAAGGTGAAGGCGAAAGGTTTAACTGGAACCTGAAGGGTAACTTTTTAACACAAAGGGAGGTGGGTGTATGGAACGAGCTACCAGAGGAGGTAGTTGAGGAAGGTACTATAACAGCATTTAAAAGACATTTGGACAGGTACATGGATAGGAAAGGTTTAGAGGTACGTATATAGGCTAAACGCAGTCAGGTGGGATTAGCATAGAGGGTTCATTATGGTGGGCATGCATCAGTTGGGCCGAAGGGCCTGTTTCCGTGCTGTGTGACTCTATATGTCCTCCCGTGCCTCACCACCCCTCCCCCTTCCTGTTCCTCAGCCCACAGTGTCTCTGACCCCCCTTCCCCCCTCCAGTATAGGGTAACTGCGATTCCTTTGTCCCCCCTTTTGGAACCTAAGGTGTGACTTGTTTTTTCTATGTTTCTATGTGACGTTTAAGATGCTTTTGGATCGGCAAATGGATATGGGCAGCACAGCTGGTAGGTCCAATGCCTCACAGCACCAGAGAACCGAGTTTGATCCTGACCTCGGGTGCCGTCTGCATGGAGTTTGCACGTTCTCCCTGTGACCCTGAGGGTTTCCTCCGGTGCTCCGGTTTCCTCCCACATCCCAAAGGTGTGCGGGCTTGTAGGTTAATTGGCCCTCTGTGAATTACCTCTAATGTGTCGGTTGAGCGATGGTCGGCATGGATCAATGGCCCGAAGGGCCTGTTTCCACATTGTATCCCTAAACTAAAAAGCACAGGGAATGGAAGGATATGGATTACGTGCAGGCAGATAAGAGTTGATCTTGGCATCATGTCACAGACATTGTTGGCCGAAGGGCCTGTTCCTGTGCTGTACTGTTCTGTGGTCGATATACAGTGATGGTGCAGCGGGTAGGTTAACAGACCATTAGCGCAGAGACCTCGAGCAAACAATCCAACGAATGGCAGAAGAATTTTTATTCAGCTCATAATCTGGAATTTTAAAAACATTTGTAATAATTCTAGATTGAGGTAAACAAAAACCTTCCATTTCATTAATGTCCTTTGGCGGAGAAAATGTCGTATTCACCCGCCGATTCGGCTGAGCAAGCAACTCATGATCATGACTTTAAAACAGAAGGAAATGTTCCCACGCAGATCGTCTCTCTGAATCCGAGCCCAGTCGCTTGACCTTGCAAAATCCTCCTCAACACCTGGGAACAGCTATCCCTTCGCTGCCAGGGACAAGGGCAGCAGGCGACGGGAATGCCATCACCTGCTGCTCCCCTCCCTCCCGCCACCCAGACATGTGCTACTCTAGCTCCTTACACCCCCCCCCCCCCCCCCTGAACCTTTCTCCCTCCACCATCATTCACCCAGGCCACACATTTTGGGGGGGGGGGGGCATTTACAGAGACCGATTACCAACCCCTATGGTCTCTGGGATGTGGGATTGATTGAAAGATGCAGCAGGGAAACAGGCCTTTCGGCCCAGCTGCACGATCCAGGCACTCACAACCCTATAAAAAAAAACTTGCCTTAAACATTTCCCCCTTTGACCTTCAAATTATACCCTCTTGCCTTTGACAACAAGGTTCTGACTGTCCACGTTATCTAGGCCTCTCATCATTTTATATATAAAAAGGACTATAAATAGTTCTATCAGATCTCCCCTCAATCTCTTACATTCCTGAGTAAACAATTCAAGTATGCCTAACCTCTGTGGACAACTAATACCTTCTAATCCAGGCATCATTCTGGTATACCTCCTCTTCGCCCTCTCCAAAGCCCCTCCACATCCTCGGGAAGGCATGATACGGCTTTATTGGACTTTGTTCAGGCCCCAATGTGGCAACCAGAACTGCACACAATACTCCAAATGCGGCCTGACCAAAGTCCAATAAAGCTGCACTTCCTGACTCTTGCCCTCAATGCCCTGGCTGATGAAGAAAGCATCCACAGAGTGTTTTATACAGGGTAGAGGAATCAAGAACCAGAGGACATAAGGTTGAAGGTATGTAAATAGCTCGTTCTAAGCTTCCCCCCCAGTCTAGTTTCAGTCAATAAAATACTGAGTCAAGCACTTGCGCATCTAAACTTTATTTTGGAAAAACTTTATCTTGGAAAACAGTTCCCCACTACTTTAGCTAACCACCGCGGGTTCGATCCTTCTATCTGCTTGGCCAAGCCCTCCTAGCCTCGTGCAAGCAGAGACACTCCAGAAGGTAACGCAGTCCCAAGCGTTCTTCCAGAAGATCGACACAGGCCCTCGTGGGAGCCACCTTTTATAGGTCCCTGAACCTTGAGGAGCCGAACCATATGGGGGTGGTCTCTTTACAGTCCAATAACAAATATCGATTAACACAGTAAGTGATAGACATTTCCCTAACCCAATAACAATAATACATTGTATTCGAAAGGAGCTTCTGGAAGGAAGCAAACATAGCAACATTTGCCCAGATATTCAAGAAACCCAGACAAGGCTCAACACTTAACCCAATCAACATCTAGCAAAGTTTTGCCACATTATATACAGTGTGTACGTCTGGTTTGCATTCACCCATTCCGTTTCATGCAATTTACACCTAATTGCAAGAATCTGCAGATGTTTCATTCTTTCCCTACAACTATTATCTAGGCTCCAGACAAACTGGCACCATTCTGCAGATTGTCCCAATTCTGCTAAAGGCACAATTAAATTGACCAAATGGACTAGCAGCACAGAAACCTTTACTCAATTTTAGTGTCCTGGCTGCCCCAATTTGGCCAGAATTAACAGAGGCATCCACACAATGTTTTACACAGGGTAGAGGAATCAAGGACCAGAGGACAGAGGTTTAAGGTGAGAGGGGAAAGATTCAATGGGAACCTGAGGGGCAACGTTTTCACTCAGAGGGTGGTGGGTGTATGGAAAGAACCACCAGAGCAGATACTATAACAACATTTCAAAACAGTTGGACAGGTACATGGATAGGAAAGGTGTAGAAGGACATGGGCCAAACAATGGCAAATGGGACTAGATTTTTATGGGCATTTTGGTTATCATGGATAAGTTGGGCCAAAGGGCCTGTTTCCATGTTGTGGCCGGTGATAGGTACATACAATGGACATTAAGTACCGCGTGGTGGGAGCTGGAATGTAGCATTGAGACAAGTCATTGCACAGCACCATGTTAAATAGAGGCGCAGACTCCAACAGTTTATAAAAGGGTCCCGACCCAAAACATCACATCCATGTTCCCCAGAGATGCTGCTTCACCTACTGAGGTGCACTTGCACTTTGTGTCTTTGTTTAGCAAACTATCATCTGCTGTTCCTTGTGTTGTGAAGGAGAAATTTTAAATGCTTTACCTATATGCTTGATTAAATGCTGAACATTGAAATATTACTACTTGACCTATGCTCGAGATTAGGAGCTGAGCATAGAGGCATTACACAATTAAGATTGGGGAACTATATGAGACTGGCAAGGCTTACTTCATAATGCGGGCTATAGGCCAACGGCTAACTTTGGACTAAATGAAAGGTAGCGTTAGGCCGCGGGAGGAAACGTCTGTATAGTTACACCGAAAATATGGGAAGTAATTGGAGAATGGAGAAGTGCAGAAGGTGAACGTGTCTAGAAATTGGGTCCTTAGTGCTGAGTATGTGGAAAAAAACAGTAACTGACCTAATGGCCATTTGTACATCTGTTGGCATTAGATAAGAGTAACTTGACTCTTGACCAACTGTAAGACCGTTTGTATTATGTAATCAAACTCATGATCACCCTTGAGGGCTTCTCGTTTTATGTGTATAAATATGCTGCTTACCCACTCCTTCAGTGAGTGGGTCTCCAAGAGACAAGTAGTATGTAACCATACTGATTGTAACTCCCCCACTCCCGGTACCGTTAGAAAGCTTGATTCTTTTAATGATAATTTGTCTGATGTACTCTGTTGTCTTCTAACAAACTTTTACAGTGTGTGGCTGAATGATTATATTTGTATTGTGTCGCTGTGTGATGGGTAAAGTGAAGAACTTTTTAATCGAAAGGCTTGGATTCATGAGTTCAAATCTCACCAAGGCAACTCCAGAATGTAAATTATATTAATTAAATAAATCTGGAACACTTTAAAAAACAATCCACCAGTCGCTGTCAGTTCTGGTGGCTGTGACACTGCAGCAAAGGCCCGCCCTCTTCACTCGATGCTCTTGGGGGAAGGTTTAGGTTTAGGTTTATTCTATTCATGCGTACTGAGGTACAGTGAAAAGCTTTGTATTTGCATGCTGCCTGACCCGCTGAGTTACTCTGGCACTTTGTGACTATTTGGCAGAAATCCTCACTGTAATATTCTTTAGACTTTATAGATAGAACGTGGACCCTTCGGCCCGTCGTGTCCACGCCAACCAGCGATCACCCCATACACTAGCAGCATCCTACACACTAGGGACAATTTACAGTTTACAGAAACCAATTAATCTACAAATCCACGTGTCTTTGGAGTGTGGGAGGAAACCAGAATGCCTTTTCCCTTCTATTGGATGGGAGCAGGGAGAAGAAGGAATGACTGGGGTGGGACAAGTCTTTGATTGTGTTGGCTGCTTTTCCAAGGCAGCATGAAGTAGATGGAGTCAGTGGTGGGGAGTCCGGTCTATGTGATGGACTGGGCTACATCTACAACTTGCTGCAATTTCTTGCGGTCTTGGGCAGAGCTGTTTCCAAACCAAGTTTCGATGCAACCCAACAAGCATATATATTTTCAAGAAGCTTTCGAGCTTCTGTATTTTCTGCCAGAAGGGAGCAGGGAAGAAGGTATGTCCATGGTGGGACAAGTCTGAAACCTGCCGTCTTGATTCAGTTTTTGTTGACTCCAGACTCAGCAAACAGCTCTCTGAAAAGGGCCAGCAAGCATCTCCGTTCAAAAGCAGTAAATAGTCATCAGTTGCCCCAAACACCGGCCACCGAATGGTGAACGAAGTCTGATTGACCTGGACGATGACACGTTGGCCTGGCTCGCCTCAACGGAGCTGCAGGTCTAAAAAGACATACGACAGAAAAAGAAGAAGATGACAGCCACATCCCCCGAGTGAATAAAGGAAAGCTCACACTTTGCCCTGTCAACATTTCATTAAATTCCAACTAATATTCATCCCACATTCAACACTGCTAAAACCACAAACGCTCCCACACTCTCACGCTGTTTGTGTGAGCCATGCTTCTTTGATTGTGAGAATTGACTGTACTTGCCATGGGCGGTGCAGCTGGTAAAGCTGCTGCCTCACAGTGCCAGAGACCCAGGTTCAATCCTGACCTTGGTACTGTCTATGTGGACTTTGCATGTTCTCCCTGTGCCTACACATGTTTCCTCCAGCATCCCAAAGGTTTGTGGGTCTGTATGTTAATTGGATCTCTATAAATTGTCCCTAGTGTGCAGGGAGTAGATGAGAAAGTGGAATAACATAGAACGAGTGTGAACGGGTCGGCTTGGACTCAGTGGGCCGAAGGGCCTGTTTCTATGCTCTATTTTTCAATCACTCAATTACTTGGAAGAATTTCTGAAGAAGGGTCCTGACCCGAAACGTCGTCTGTCCATTCCCTACACAGATGCTGCCTGACATACTGAGTTTATGTTTTGCTCAAGATGCCAGCATCTACAGTTTCTCGTAACTCCAGAACGAGTCTCTCCATCTCTTGCTGTAACCGATAGCAGTTCTATCATTTTTGATTAAATGCCTCTCTTTCTTAAATGATAAAAGTTATAACTTGGTCGAATTCTCCATCCGAAGGAATTCCCTGCAAAACTTGAGCAAGTAACACAAAGTGCCGGAGAAACTCTGCAAGTCAGGCCGCATCTGTGGAGGTAATGGACAGATGACGTTTCAGGTCGAGACCATTCTTCAGACTGATGGAGTAGAGGGGAGAAAGCTGGAAAAGAGAGGTGGGAGCGGGACAAAGGTCTGGCAAGTGATAGGTGGATACAGGTGAGGGGGTGATTGGCAGGCTGGTGTAAGTGACAAAGGCTGGAGGTGAAAAAGAGACAAAAGTATGTCAGATAAGGAGAGAAGATGAGTGAAATGTGAAGCTGGAGGGAGGAATATAGGTGAAAGGGGAGCGTCACATTTGCATGTGTATTTACATAAGTTTGCGTAGAGTTATACAGCATAGAAACAGGCCCTCGGATCTGAAGATAGCTCCCGACCCAAAACATCACCTATCCATGTTCTCGAGAGATGCTGCCTTACCTGCTGAATTACTCTTGCACTTTGTGTCTACCTTTGACAGAAATGTGACAATAAACTAAAATAATCAAAACACTAAACTAAACTTGTAATGGGCCGATCAGAACTGCACGCAATATTCCAAAGGCAGCCGAGCAAAAGTTCTATAAAGCTGCATCCTCCCTTCCTGACTCTTATACTCAGTGCCCCGACCGATGAAGGCAAGACAACTGTCCGCCTTCTTTACCGCTCTATCTACCTGTGTTGCCACTTTCAGTCGATGATGGACCTGGGCCCCAAACACTAAATCGCTTTGAGCGATCAGTGAGTTATGTTATCAGTGACAAAGGGGTAACTGACGCAGGTGGGGGGAATCTGTAACTTTGTAAGTTTTAAAGAAGGAACTGCAGATGCTGGAGAATCGAGGGTACACAAAAAGCTGGAGAAACTCAGCGGGTGCAGCAGCATCTAAGGAGCGAAGGAGATAGGCGACGTTTCGGGTCGAGACCTTCTTCACTTTGTAAGTGTCCTTTATGGGCGACTATTTGCATACCTTGGCGAGGTGTGCAAGCAAAGAATTTCACTGTGACTCGTCACATGTGACAATAAAGTATTCTATTCTATATTTTGCCGAGTCCATTGAAAGCGTGATTTCTTTATCCCATGCGTTGCCGGATACAATGCACAGATCGGGAGGGGATGGGAAGCTCCTGCTATCAAAGAATGAAGTGAAACAGTAACGAGCTTGTGGATTAAGTGGAACCATTTGGCGTAACATCTGCAGCAAGCTCTTGTGCAGGTTGGGGATTTCCTGAACCTTGAGACTCACTCTGAAAACTAACGACTGGAACTGTTTGACAATTGGACTACTTGCCATGACTCTGATGTGGAAACGTCACAAACAACGTGACTGTCCGGCACAGCAATAAGGCAGCAATGTTGATTTACACGAAGGTACACAAAAGGCTGGAGAAACTCAGCGGGTGCAGCAGCATCTAAGGAGCGAAGGAGATAGGCGACGTTTCGGGTCGAGACCCTTCTTCAGACTGGTCAGGGATCAGGGAAACGAGAGATATAGACGGTGATGTGGAGAGATAAGGAACAATGAGTGAAAGATATGCAAAAAAGTATCGGTGATAAAGGGAACAAGCCATTGTAAGCTGTTTGTGGTGTGAAAATGAGAAGCTGGTGCGACTTGGGTGGGGGAGGGAGATAGAGATAGAGGGAATGCCAGGGCCCGAGGGCTGAGGGAGAGGTGGGAAGGGGAGGAGACAGCAAGGGTTAACAGAATTGAGAAAATTCAATATTCAAGCCCAAAGGATGCAGACTCCCCAGCGAATATGAGGTGCTGTTCCTCCAACTTGCGGTGTTGCTCACTCTGGCCGTGGAGGAGGCCCAGGACCGAGAGGTCGGATGTGGAATGGGAGGGGGAGTTGAAGTGCTGAGCCACCGGGAGGTCGGGTTGGTTATTGCGGACCGAGCGGAGGTGTTCGGCGAAGCGATCGCCAAGCCTCCGCTTGGTCTCACCGATATAGATCATCTGGCATCTGGAGCAACGGATGCAGTAGATGAGGTTGGAGGAGGTGCAGGTGAACCTCTGTCGGACCTGGAAGGACTGCTTGGGTCCCTGAAAGGAGTGGAGGGGGGAGGTGAAGGGACAAGTGTTGCATTTCTTGCGGTTGCAAGGGAAAGTGGGTAGGGGTAGAGTGGGAGGGGAGGGAAGAATTGACAAGGGAGTTGCGGAGGGAGCGGTCTTTGCGGAAGGCAGACAGGGGGGGAGATGGGAAGATGTGGCGGGTGGAGGGGTCACGTTGGAGGTGGCGAAACTGGCGGAGGACTATATGTTGTATTTGCCGGCTGGTGGGGTGAAAGGTGAGGACCAGGGGGACTCTGCCCTGTTTGCGAGTGGGGGAATGGGGAGCGAGGGCAGTGTTGCGGGGTATGGAGGAGACCCTGGTGCGAGCCTCATCAATAGTGGGGGAGGGGAATCCCCGTTCTCTGAAGAATGAGGCCTAATTGATTTACACGAACGTCTGTTTTCCTGCTTTGAAGAAAAATGGTCAGAAAAGTACAAAGTCACACAACTGTGCAGCACGGAAACAGGCCCTTTGGCCCACCTTGTCCGTGCCGACCAAGTTGGTGTACTGGGCTAGTCGCTTTCCCCTATATTTTTTCCCCATATTCCTGTAAACCCTTCCTATCCATTTATCTGCCCCAATGTCTTTTAAACATTGTAATTGTCCCCGCTTCTATAGCTTCCTCTGGCAGCTGGTTCCAGATACGGACTCCCCCCAGAGTGAAAATGTTGCCCCTGATGTTCATCTTAAACCTCTCCCCTCTCACCTTAAGCCTGCGCCCTCTAGTTTTAGGATCCTCTACCCTGCGAAAAAAAGGTAGTGAGCGTTCACTTTATCCGTGCCCCTCGTGATCGTGTACACCTCAATAAGGTCACCCCTCAGCCTCCTACCCTCCACAGAAAGAAGCCCCAGTCTATCCAACCTCTCCCTGTAACTCAAGCCCGCAAGCCCCAGGTAACCTGGTGTGAAGCTAGCCCTCTCTCTCAGCCAGGGGCCACTGCCCTCCCAGTGGGACGGGGCTTCAAAGGGGCTTTGTGTTTTCATATCATTACAAGAATGATTCCAGGAATGAGGAGGTTACCCTATGATAGGCGTTTGACGGCACTGGGCCTGCGCTCGCTGGAGCTTAGAAGAATGAGGGGGGACCTCATTGAAACATACAGAATAGTGAAAGGCTTGGATAGAGGTGATGTGGAGAGGATGTTTCCACCAGTGGGAGTGTCTAGGATTAGAGGTCATAGCCTCAGAATTAAAGGACGTTCTTTTAGGAAGGAGATGAGGAGGAATTTCTTTAGTCAGAGGGCAGCGAATCTGTGGAATTCTTTGCCGCAGAAGGCTGTGGAGGCCGCCAGTGGATATTTTTAAGACGGGGATAGATAGATTCTTGATTAATGCAGGTTTCAGAGGTTATGGGGAGAAGGCAAGAGAATGAGGTTAGGAGGGAGAGATAGATCAGCCGTGTTTGGTCGGCGGAGTAGACTTGATGGGCCATTCAGTTCTACTCGCCCAATGCCGAGCACCGTGCCTCATGTTCGTGTCAAGCCATTCGCAAGGAGATAGAGGGCGCATAAAAAGGAAATAGGTGAATTGTGTGGGAAGGGGAAAGGAGTCTGGATGACTCGGGGGGGGGGGGGGGGATTGGAAAGAGGGGGTACAGAGGTCAGAGGTATTATTTAAGATTACAGAACCGATACAGTTGGGTAACCCAAGTTAAATATGCGGTGCTGTTCGTCCAGTTGTGTGTGGCCTCACTGTGTCACTGAGGGAGTCCCTGGACAGAAAGGGCAGTGTGGGTAGACACAAACTGCTAGAGTAACTCAGCGGGACAGGCAGCATCCCTAGAGAGAAGGAATAGGCGACGTTTCAGTGCGAGACCCTTCTTAAGATATGTCGGGGGAGGGGGCGGGACAAAGATAGAATGTAGTCGGAGACAGTAAGACTGGTGGGAGAACTGGGAAGGGGAAGGGGAAGTGGATGGAGGGAGAAAGCAAGGGCTATCCAGGGCTCGAAATTAGCGGTTGCCCGGGTGCCAATGGCCGCCCAAAGTGCTGCCGGGCAACAAAAACGCCGACTCATTTTGCCCGGCTTGGCACGCAAATACTGGTTTACGCAAAACACTGGAGTAACTCCGCGGGTCAGGCAGCGTCTCTGGAGAATAGCAGCGTGACGTTTTGTGTCGACGGCGGCGGCTATATTCCTCTAGTATCTTTGATTGCGGGGCAAAGATACTCCGTGCGGGGTGACGACTGGTCGGAGCGTATGACGGGTCTCAAACAGCGGTTCCATCTCCTCCTCCTCCCGCGAGAGGGGTTGTTTTGAAAGCGCAGTCGGTGGATTTGCAGCAGTGGGTTTTGATTTGCAGGCAGCGGCCGCTGTCGCCCTGATAACGGCTGCTGCCTGCAAATCCGTTAACAGCGCTTTCAATACAACCCCTCTCGCACGCCGAGGCCGGAGGGAGGGAGGGAGGGGGAAGCCTCCCTCCGCCGACTGAAGCAGCTGCACCAAAGATCCTATAGCTATAGGATCTTTGAGCTGCACCGCTCGGCCCCGCACCTTGCTGTCGGCTGGCGGAGGAGGGGAGGCGGTGGCAACAAGTTGCGAACCGCCTCCATCTTTGGCGGCGGCACTTTGGCGATGGACAGGAACGGCCAAGGCAGCGGGCGATGTTGTCGGAGGAGCGCTGACCTTCCTTCCTCTCTCCCCCTCTCCCCCTCTTTCCCCCCCCCCCCCCCTCTTACCCTGGGACCCCTCCTCTCCATCCCGCACTGATCCCCATTCCCTCCTCTATTCAGTCCTCACTGACATCCCCTGTGCTTCCCTCCCCTTCTACCCCCCCCCCCCCCAAATCTATTTATCACCCTACCCACCTCGCATTGATTCTCCTGCCACCCCCCCCCCCCCCCCCCCATCCATCCTACACTGGTCGCCCAATTCATCCTGTACTAACCCCCCTTCCCATCCATCCTGCACTTCTCCCTCCCCATTCATACTGCACTGATCCACCCATTCATCCCGTACTGACCTACCTTCCATTTACCCTGCACCAAACCCCCCCATCCATCCTGTAGTGATCTTCCCATTCATCTTTTACTGATCCCCCATTTATCATGTACTGATCCCCTCATGCATCCTGTACTGATCCCCTCATTCATCCCGTACTGATCCTCTCATTTATCCCATACTGATCCCCCATTCATCCTATACTGATAACCTCATTCATCCTGTAGTGATTCTCCATTCATCCTGCACAGACCCTCCGATCCACACTGTCCTGACCCCCCCCCCCCCATTCATCCTGTACTGATCCCCCCCATTCATCCTGTGCTGATCAACCCCCATCCATCCTGTACTGATCCCCCCCATTCAAGAAGAATGGGGGGGAACAGTGTGAAGAAGGGTCTCGACCCGAAACGTTTGCTATTTCCTTAGCTCCATTGATGCTGCCTCACCCGCTGAATTTCTCCAGCATTTTTGTCTACCCCCATTCATCCTGTACTGATCCCCACCCATCCATCCCGTACTGATCCCCCATTCAACATCACTGACATCCCCCATGCTCTCCCCTCACAATTTTACATACTCCAACCAACACGTACTAATTCACCTGCCTCAATCCATCCATTACGTACCGATTGCCTTCTCAACCACCCCCCCCACCCCGCACTGATTCACACACCCCCTGACCCTATTGTGATTCATGGTTTCCAGAGCGAACACTGACTATGTTTGATAACGGAATGCAATCAAATGTGTTTTAATTCCCAATGTTATTATTTGTTTTGACACCTTTAAACATATTACCAAAAGAACATTTGCTGCTGTTATGTCCTTTGGCCATCTCTTGTCAGTTAGTGTAATGTTTAACCTGTCAGATGGGTATAGTCGGTTTTAACAGCTATTATCATAAAATGCCTTTAGATATTTCCTTGCAACCTGTATATTTTGTTATGGATAAATTATGTGGGATGCCAGAGTGTTTCTGTGCCAATAGCAATAACGACCCATGCTATGGCCATGTCATGGTAATTTTCGGTCCTTCACAGAAAACATGCTTGCATCAATCTGTAGTGTGCATGGTCCAGGATTTATTGACACAGGTTGATCATTTGCTGAATAATTCAACCACATTTTTGTTTGGAAGTGGAAAGAACTAATAGAAATTGCATTAATTGCAATGTGTAAAAAGAGTTGAGATATTGTATTATAATTTTGCTGCATGTCATTGTGGTATATATCATGTCTTGATTGGTGAATATGTTTAGTTTGTGAGTTATTTGAAGCAGAAATAATATGTGAATGTAGACAAAAGTGCTGGAGAAACTCAGCGGATGCGGCAGCATCTATGGAGCGAAGGAAATAGGCAACGTTTCGGGCCGAAACCCTTCTTCAGACTGATGGGTTTCGGCCTGAAACGTTGCCTATTTTCTTTGCTCCATAGATGCTGCTGCACCCGCTGAGTTTCTCCAGCACTTTTGTCTACCTTCGATTTTCCAGCATCTACAGTTCCTACTTGAACATAATATGTGAATGCTTAATTGAGCATAATTCTGACTGGTAACTACGCACTTCGTCCGAGCACATTATCGCACGCGTCATGCAAACCTAAACTGTCATTTGGCAACCTGAAAAGCTGTCAAGGTTGCCCGGCTGGCAACAGGGAAAAAAAGTTAAGCGAGAGCCCTGATATCTGAAGTTGTCAGTGCAGGAATGAGAATGCCAGATCTGACTGTTCAATGATGCACTCTGAGATTTGCAGAGAGCATCAAAAGCACAAGGGGGTTTATATAAAAACAAACTGCTCGGAAACACGAGTGTAATCTTGGTTACAAACTTTGAAGAGATCACATGCGATTTTAAACAACGCATTCGTTGTTTAATGAAATTGTTGACTGCATCACAGCTAGGTTTGGTAACAGCTCTGCCCAGGACCGTAATCAATTATTGAATTGAATAGAATACTTTATTGTCACATGTGAAAAGTCACAGTGAAATTCTTTGCTTGCAGACCCAAGGTATGCAAATAGTCGCCCATAAGGGGCACATAAAGAGTTGTGGATGTAGCCCAGTCCATCACACAGACCAGACTCCGCACCGTCGCCTCCATCCTCACTTCACGCTGCCTCGGGAAAGCAGCCGACATATTCAAGGACCATTCACACCCCGGCTATTCCCTCGTCTCCCCTCCCCCTGCCGGGCAGAAGATACCAAAGCTTGAAAGCGCGTACCACCAGATTGAGGAACAGCTTCTTCTACCCAAACGGTCATTCCATAAGCTGGGGTGTAGTCCTGATCTTCCAACCCATCTCATTGCGTACTTTGCACTTTTTCTCTGTAGCTGTCACGCTTTCACGTTGTGACATCACATTCTGCACTCTGGTATTTTTCCCTTAGCACTACCCGTTGTACTTGTGGACGGCTCGATCATACTCGTGTGCAGTGTGATTTGGCTGGATAGCGCGTAGACAAACATTTTTCAACTGCATCTCGGTGCACGTATCAACCAATTCCTGCTGTCGAGGTGCCGTTGAGGAAAAAGGTTCCATGTTCCAGGTGCAGTTTCTATGCGCGGGACGTACATGGAGAGACGCCACCTCTGACGAGGCAGCACGTCCTCAGCACCGCGCTGGCAACATACGTCTGGAGGCTCAAACTCCCAACCTCCTGAGTGGGGCGAGATTGTGACCCCTGCCAACCCCCTCCCCCCCAATCCCGAAACTAGTTGTCGGGAAACAGAGTTGAGGTGCTTTCTTCTATTTTAATTTATTTATTGCTCCTTTTGGATGTGAACAATATCTAACTTCTTTGAGGAGGTTGACAAAAATGCTGGAGAAACTCAGCGGGTGAGGCAGCATCTGTGGGAGCGAAGGAGATAGGCGATGTGTCGGGTCGAGACCCTTCTTCAGGTTGGTAGCACGCTGGTGCAGCTGATAGAGTCGCTGCCTCACAACGTCAGGGATCCAGCTTCGCCTTTGACCTCGCGGGCTGCCTTTGTGGAGCTTGCACGTTTAGTTTAGTTTAGAGATACTGTGACCCTTCAGCCCACCTTCGTGCTGACCAGCAATCACCCGTCCACAGGCTCTATCCTACACACACTTGGGACTATTTTATTTTTATTAAAGCCAATTAACCTATGAACCTGCATGTCTTTGGAATGTGGGAGGAAACCGGGATATCCGGAGGAATCCCACACGGTCACAGGGGGAACATGCAAACTCCGTACAGACAGCGCCCGCAGTCAGGATTGAACCTGGCTTTCCATTTATATCGAATGGGTGCTCCACTTTCCTCCCCCATCCCAAATACCTGCAGATTTGTAGGTTAATTGGCCTCTGTAAATTGCCCCTAGTATGTAGAGAGTGGTGAGAAAGTGGGATAACATAGAACTAGTGTCAATGGGTGATAGATGGTCGGCGTGGAATCGGTGGGCTGAAGGGCCTGTTTCCATGCTGTATCTCTAAACTAAACACCCCTGACCTGCTCCATATAGACATCAGGGGCTGAGTCTTGCTCGTCCCTTGTCTTGCTTTGTGGGGGAACATTCTCCTGGGCATGTCGCCCTCGAACACATGGCCTTCCCTTTAACTTTACACTGGCATCAAGCCGCTGCCTGACCTGCAGAGTATTTCCAGCATTTTCTACCTTTATTTCGAATTCCAAGTCTATTTTATTTTTTATTTCACTCTGTTAGCACAGTCAAAGCTTGCCGTCTGCAATTTCTTTTCCCGAACATGCCTGTGGTTCCCTCCCTCGCCTGGGGTAAGAGTTGGTTTTCAAGGAGCGCGTTTTCGGAGGAGAGAGTCAGGAGGTTTAGGGAGGTGAATTCCAGAGCTCGGGGACCCGGCAGCCGGAAGCACAGCCGACACTGGTGGCAGGGTTAAATCCGTGGGGCGGGAAGGGGTGAGGCTGGAATGACAGGATCAAAGATACTGGAGCAAGAGCTCTATCTATGATCTTTGGCCAGGATTGCAGAGGACTGGAGGGGAGCTGGGATGGAGGAGGTTGTAGAGAGAGAGGCAGCAGGGAGAGATAAGGAACCAAATTTAAAACACAACGTGTAAATGGGGAGGGGGTTGAAGAGATATGAAACCACATTTGAAACCCAACATGTAAATGGGGAGGGTTTGGAGTAATATGAAACTCAACATGTAGGTGGGGCGACATTGCTATCAGAGGATTGATATTTCCACCCTGGCGTGCTGTCGGCTGCTTCTCTCAGCTCCTGTGTCGGTGCATAAACCCTTGCGATCGTGGAGGGGGGAAGGGGGGGGAGGGGAGAGCAACCAGGAAGCCTTGCGACAAGCCGAGGGCAGCTGCTTGCAGTCTGTGGCAGTGAGGGCTGGCGCTTTCCCGTTTGTTGAGTTGAGGAATGCCACTGCTTGTGGCCTGGGCCGCAGCGTCCCATCTCACCCCACCGCCGAGGGAAAACAGATCCTCGGCTCTAACACTCCTCCTCACTTCAAGAGCGTTTTATTGTCATTTGTCCCGGAACAGAAACAATGACTTTCTTACTTGCAGCAGCACGACAGACATGTACACACTGTAGGAAGGAACTGCAGATGCTGGTTTAAACCAAAGATAGACGCAAAATGCTGGGGTAACTCGGCGGGACAGGCAGCGTCTGGACTGAAGAAATGGGAGACCCTTTTTCAGACTAAAAGGACGTCTGAAGAAGGGTCCTGAAGAAACGTCACCCATTCCTTCTATCCAGAGATGCTGCCTGTTCCGCTGAGTTACTCTGTCGTTTTGTGTCTATCTTAGATATGTAAGCACAGTACTCTGTTAAAACGGCGCAGCGGTAGAGTTGCTGCCTCACAGCACCAGAGACTCGGGTTCGATCCTGTAACTGTGGGTTTTTCTCCTGGTACTCCGGTTTCCTCCCACATTCCAAAGACTTACAGCTTTGTAGGTTAATTAGCTTCATTAGAAATTGTCCCAAGGGCGTATGGTGTGTGGTAGGTAATGTGATGTGGATCGTTGGTCGACACGGACCTGGTGGGCAAAAGGACCTGTTTCCGCGTTGTATCTCTAAACTATGTTCAGTAGGTAGATATATGTGTGTGTGTAAATACAAGCATACACGTAAATAAACAATAATAGCGCCAAGTCTAAAATAATGCCCCCTCCTCAACAAGTGCATATCGTTTGGAGCCGATTTGGAGATTGTAGTGTTTAGTAGCAGGATGATGGTGGAGCAGTAACTGCTCCTGAACCTGGATGTTACAGTTTGCAGGCTCCTGTACCTTCTTCCCAATGGCAGGAGTGATAGTCACAGGACTTAAGAATAATAGGACGTACCTTTAGAAAGGAGATGAGGGGGAACCTGTGTAGTCAGAGGGTGGAGAATCTGTGGAATTCATTGCCACACACAGCGGCAATTATGAAAGCTGAGGTTGATAGGTTCTTGATTAGTAAGGGTATCAAAGTTTTCTGGGTGAAGGCAGGAGAATGGGGTTGAGAGAGAGAAAGGTTTACTAATGTCCTTCCTATAGCACGCAACCAGAACTGCACACAGCACGCCAAGTGTGGTCTCACCAGTGTCTTGTGCAATTGTAATGTGATGTCCCAACGACTTCAGACCTTAGAGATGGGGCGTGGTGGAAACGGACCCTTTGGCCCACTGATACCGCGCTGATCAGCGATCACCCCACGCACTAGCACTATCCTGCACACACTGGGGCCAATTCACAATTTTACTGAAGTCAATTAACCTACAAACCTGCACGTCTTTTGGGCGTGTGGGAGGAGACCGGAGCACCCGGAGAAAACCCACGCGGCCATATGGCATGTTTCAGCATCTCCGGAGAAGTTGCCAAACCCACTGAGTTACTCCAGCACTTTGTGTCCATTTTTATGTAAAGCAACACCTGCAGTTGCTTGTGCCTGCGGAGAATTTGAGGGATGTGCAGAATGTCAGTGTGTGCCGTGTAATGGGGTTGGATTGAGGAACCTGGGGGGAACTCCTGAAGACCCCTCGACACCTCGGGCCCACTTGTGGGAGACTAACATTGTGAGAGCATGGAAGTGAGGAAGCTGGCTCTCCCAAATTATTTTCCAGAGATAAGATCTTTGTCGGATAGTTAGGGCAGGGATTAACGACCAAATAGTCCCGAGCTGCACTTGGGGCCCCAGTTACCATGGAGACCTTCGCAATGGTGTTCATTGAGGTGAAATCTCTATTTCCTCGGAGTTTGGTTCTAGAGTATGATCCCTCTCTTCCCCCTCTCTTATTTATTTGCCTTCCTCAGTTTAATCTTCAACCTCCGCACTCCTTCGTTTAGGTTGGACATACAGCATGGGGGCATGCCCTTCGACCCACCGAGTCCTCGCTGCCCGGTGATCACACATACACTGGTTCTATCCTACACACCTTGGACAAATTACAGAAGCCAATTTACCTACAATTCAATAATACTCTATTATCACGCGCCTCGGTACAGAGAAATTCTTTATTTGTGCATGCAACCCAGTAACATCATGCAGCAGACCTCGTCCAAGCAGTACACAAAGAATCGCCACGTTCCTGGTGCACACAAAGTTGCGATGTTCATCAGCGGTGCAGCGGGTAGAGCTGCTGCCTCGCAGTGCCAGGGGCCCAGGGTTTGATCCTGACTTTGGGTGCTGTCTGCGAGGAGTTTGCACGTTTGCCCTATGACCGCGTGGGTTGCCTCTGGGTGCTCCGGTGTCCTCCCACATCCCAAAGATGTGCGTGTTTATAGGTTACTTGGCTTCCATGGATTGTCCTCCTCGTATGTAGGAGGACAATCCATGGATGAGAAAGTGTGATAACATAAAACTCGTGTGTAAAATCGATGGCCGCTGTGGACTGTGAGCTCCTGTTTCCATGCTGTTTCTCTAAACTAAACTATTGGTTATTTTCCTCAAGTTAAGCTCACATGACCAGACCCTCGAGGTGGTGTGTGTGTGTGTGTGTGTGTCTGTCTGTCTCTCTGTGAGTGTGCCTATGTGTGTTTGTGAGTGTGTCTATATGTCCATGTGTGTGAGTGTGTGTGCATGTGTGTGATCCAGCTGTTATCAGCAGCAGGCCAGGCGTTGCGGTTTTCCTGAGCCCTGCCTGGTGAGGGGGGAGTGGTTCCTGTCCCTTCCATTCCTGCTAACTCACTCGTCCCCGCTGACGGCCGATGCGCCCGATAACGCTGCTCCCTCCCTCGGGGTCGCCTCCCCGGACTCTAGGTCCAATCCGCGGGGACATTCAGCCGCCCCTCTCTCTGACACCCCACCCACCCGGCTCCCAGCAGCCTGACGCGGCGGCCCGCAACCATTGTGTGTCCGCAGCCTAGTCTCCATCCCTGGCGCGGCCACATCCCACCACCTGCTCGGGGTACTCTACCTGCGCATGCTGAACAAAGAGGGGAGTCTGCTGGAGTGATGGAGGAGCAGTACGGAGCACAAGGTACGGGAGGGGCGGCACAGTTGCTACCTCAAAGCGACAGAGATCCTGACTACGGTTGCTGTCTGTACAGAGTTTGTACCTTCTCTCCGTGACCTCATGGGTTTTCTCCGAGTGCTCCGGTTCCCTCCCACATCCCAAAGACGTGCAGGTTTGTAGGTTAATTGGCTTCTGTATATTCGAAATTTTCCCTAGTGTGTGTCGCTGGTTGGCATGGACTAGATGTGCCGAATGGGCCTGTTTCCATGCTGTATCTCTCAAGTCTAAACTGTCCCCAACCTGCCTGCTTCCCTTCACTCTGCTGCTGGTCCTGACCTCGCCGCTCCTTGGTTCAGGCCACGAGTTCACCTCAGAGTCACGAGAGAGGTATTAGTATTGTTTTTTCAAGGTTTAGAGACACAGCTCGGAAACAGGCCCTTCAACCCACGCCAACCATCGATCACCCATTGACACTCGTTCTATGTTATCCCACTTTCTCATCCACTCCCTACACACTGGGGGGCAATTTACAAAGGGCCAATTCACCGACAAACCCACGCAGGCACGTCTTTGTGATGCGGGAGGAATCCGGTGCACCCGGAGGAAACCCACACAGGGAGAACGTGCGAACTCCACACGTACAGGCAGACAGCACCCGATGTCAGCTGTGAGCCAGTGGCTCTACCAACTGTGCCACATGTACCGAGCTACAGTGAAACATTTTGTTTGCATGCTAACCAGTCAAATTAAACTGTATATGTGTACAAACATGCCACAAGCCGGTACCACAGGCAGTGCAAAGAGAAAATGACCAGCGTGCAGAATATGGTGTTGCAGTATTGTAGGTGGACTGGGCTGCATCTACAACTCTGCAATTTCTTACAGAGCCTTGAACGGATCTGTTCCCAAACCAGGCTGTGATGATCTTTTTTCTCCAGAGGCGCTGCCTGGCCCACTGAGTTATTCCAGCACTGTGTGTCTATCTCTCGACTGTGTAACTGTAGAAGTTGGTAAGAGATGTTGGGAACATGCCAAACTTCTTTCATCTGCTGAGGAAGTCGAGGCGTTGCTGTGCCTTTTTGGTCACAGCTTTCGATGTGGCGGGTGCTCGGATGAGATGTCGGTGGATATGTAAGGTGACGCAGAGGCGACAACCTGGCTGCTCAACACCCGGCTTGAGATCTGACTATTCCTTTTGGTTTATGTTTCATTCGCAAGAAGAAGGTGGATATTGATTGTAGGGTTTGGGATGCAGGCAGCTCAATGTGATTTGTGGAAACAGAGAAACATAGAAAATAGGTGCAGGAGCAGGCCATTCGGTCTTTCGAGCCTGCACCGCCATTCAATATGATCATGGCTGATCATCCAACTCAGTATCCTGTACCTGCCTTTTCTCCATACCCCCTGATCCCTCTAGCCGCAAGGGCCACATCTATTTCCCTCTTAAATATAGCCAATGAACTGGCCTCAACTACCTTCTGTGGCAGAGAATTCCACAGATTCACCACTCTCCGTGTGAAAAATGTTTTTCTCATCTCGGTCCTAAAAGAATTCCCCCTTATCCTTAAACTGTGACCCCTTGTTCTGGACTTCCCCAACATCGGGAACAATCTTCCTGCATCTAGCCTGTCCAACCCCTCAAGAATTTTGTAAGTTTCCATAAGATCCCCCCTCAATCTTATAATTTCTCGCGAGTACAAGCCGAGTCTATCCAGTCTTTCTTCATATGGAAGTCCCGCCATCCCAGGAATCAGTCTGGTGAACCTTCTCTGTACTCCCTCTATGGCAAGAATGTCTTCCTCAAAACTGTGCGCAATACTCCAGGTGTGGCCTCACCAAGACCCTGTACAACTGCAGTAGAACCTCCCTGCTCCTATACTCAAATCCTTTTGCTAGGACCGCTAACATGCCATTCGCTTTCTACACTGCCTGCTGCACCTGCATGCCTACTTTCAATGACTGGTGTACCATGACACCCAGAGTCTTGACCTGAAACGTCGACTCTCCCATGTTCTCCTGACGTGCGGCCTGACCCGCTGAGTTACTCCAGTGGACTTTGTGTTCGATGCATGATGTGATTTTAGTTTGGTGTAGTTTCTTGTCACGTGTACCGAGGTACAGTGAAATGCTTTTAGTGCTAACCAGTCAGCGGAAAGACTGTACATGGTTTCAAACGAGCCATTCACAGGTACACGATAAAGGGAATAACGTTTAGTCCAAGATAAAGTCAGTAAAGTCCGATCCAAGATAATCCAAGGATAATCCCCAACGAGGTTGATAGTAGTTCAGGACTGCTCTCTCGGTGTGGTAAGATGGTTCAGTTGCACATTGCACCCTGATTTGATCAGTCCGGGTGGGAGTCTGGAAAAATACCAGTTTTAGTGCCATGGAGTCATACAGCACAGAAAAAGGCCCTTTGGCCCAACTCGTCCATGCTGACCAAGGAGCCGCATTTGCCCATGTTTGGCCCAGATCCCTCTGAACCTTTCCTCTCCGTGTACCTTTCCAAATGTATTTTCAATGCTCTTATTGTACCGGCTTCAAAGACCCCCCCCCCCCCCCCCCCTGGCTGCTCGTTCGATACACCCACCACCCTCTGTGTGAGAAAGTTATGCAATGTTCCATAACCACCACAGCTGCTTGCAGTTCAGGTCACGTAACCAGCAGAAGGAACAGTACGATCGTTCAGCCGAATAATCTTTCAAGGTACGGCGATGAAGGAGAAAAGTAAGAACAATTATCGTCTCCTGGTTGACATTGACATTTCAATTTTCCTTTGGCCGCTTAGAGTCCCAACACCCACAGCCGGAAATATGAAACGTCGGTATCCCATAGTGGGAAAACCGCGTTCAGCCACGACTGAATGGTGGAGTAGACTCGATGGGCTGAATGGCCTCATTCCCCTCTTGTGACCTGAGCTTATTAATGCCCTGTGATGTACAAGACCGTTAATAGGGTAGAAGCTTGGACGGGTCATCTTGGTTGTCTTGATGAGTCGGGCCAAAGGGGAACTCCAGCACTTTTCTAAACACAACGGTTCAATTCTCAGAGGCACAAGGAACTGCAGATGCTGGAGTCTTGAGAACAACACAGATGCTGCCTGTCCATTCCCTCCACAGGCAGCATCTGTGGAGGGAATGGACAGATGACGTTTCAGGTTGGGACCCTGCTTCAGACTGATGGAGTAGGGTGGGGGTGGGGGGGGGGGGGGGGGAGAAAGCTGGAAAAGAGGTGGGGATGGGACAAAACCTGACGAGTGATAGGTGGATACAGGTAGGGGGGGCTGATAGGCAGATGGGTGGGGAGAGTGACAATGATTTGAGGTGAAAAGGAGACAAAAGTGTGTAGGGCAAGTGTTGAGCCTGTGGTAGATGGCCGGGTCTGTACATGGTTGTAGAGGAGAGCAGCAGGAATCACAGGGGGGGGGGGGGGGGGGGAAGTGAGAGAGGGTCTTACAGAACCCCTGTCAGAGAGAGGAGGAAAGCATCCTCAAGAAGTTCTGAAGAAGGGTCCCGACCCAAAACGTTGCCTGTCCATTCCCTCCACTGATGCTGCCTAACTCGCTGAGTTCCTCCAGCACTTTGTGTTTTACTCTCGATTCCAGCATCTGCAGTTGCTTGTGTCACCTCCCTGTTGTTCCTAATAGGATTTGGCTATGAGTGGTTATTGGTCAAACTATTAGATCAAAAAATTCTTCCAAGAGGAAGATTTAAGGAGATTTAAAAAAAGACACAGAGTGTTGGAATAACTCAGGGTCAGGCCGCATCCCTAGAGAACATGGATGGGTGACGTTTCGGGTCGGGACCCTTCTTCAGACCATAGGTTTTTCTCGATTGAAGGAGTGGGGGGGGGGGCACATAAACTAGAGGTCAAGCCACAGACTGCCAGCGGTGAAGGGGATAAAAGTGGGGGCTGATGAGGGGGGCAGGGATTGGAGGAATGCAAGGATCATGGAGAGTTGGGGTGAGATACAGATGAGAGGGGTGGGGGACCAGCTGAAACGAAGGCCAGGAGTGTGAAAACAGGGCCTGCCCTCGCCGATGTGATGCTCCCAGTGTTATCTCTGCCTGTCTTTCTTTGTGCGGTGAGCTGGGAGGCAGCCTGGCTCCCCGGTGGAGAGGAGGGAGGGGGGAAGGGAAGGGAAGCCAGAGAGTTGCGGGGAGGAGTAATGGGAGGGTTACCGAGAAGCCGGCTTCCCCAGGCCCCCCCCCCCCCCCCCCCCCCCCCCCCCCCGCGGGTCTCACCCTATTGTCTGGCATGGGGGGGGGGGAGGTGGGAGGAGGAGCTGTTCAAGTGATTCAGTGCAAAGCAGGCCACACAACACCAACACACTCATATACACACACAAACTCTCTCTCACACACACATACACACACAGTGCCGGCTCTCCACGCTCTATTGTTGTTCTGCTGACAGCTGCCTGCCCCACAGCAGAACAAAAGGCACAGTGCTGCTCGACAGAGAGAAGGAAGGCATGCCAAGCCACCGCAGGCCTTTGTTTAGGATTAATAAATAAATAAGAGTATATTGCTGAAGTGTTTGATTTTGAAAGTATTTGGGAGAGGGAGAGGGGGAGGGAATTCTCCAGCCTGTGAACCCTGGGTTTTCCCCCGACTGGAACAGCTTCTGTGCAGGTAAAACAAAACCTTTTTTACTCTTTCTTGTGGCCGTGTGTGTGAGTGCTCTATCTTGGGACTTTTACTTCTTGTTAAGTTGCTGGCGGATTAGCAGCCTGACTGCATGAGTGAGGCAGGCCCGGGCTGCTGGTGGGAGGGAGGGAAGGGAAGGAAGGGCGATAGGTTGGCGAGTGGGAGGAGGGAAGGAGATCTCTCGCTGGTGGGGTGAGGGTGAGGGGGGGAGAGAGGGGTGGTCTCAGCATGTGAAGGCCAGGGCCTTGCAGAAAGCTTCCCCTCAACCTGAGATGTCTGTCCGACTCTCCTCCCAGTGAGGGAGAGGAGAGGAGGGAGCAGTGGGGGAGAGGAGGGAGGTAGAGGCTCCAGTGGTTAAAGAGATGGACATGGGAGAGACAGTGGAGGGGGGGGGGGGGGGGGAGGGAGAGTAATATTCCCTCCCCCCCCCCCCCAAGGGTGATGTGTGTGTTAAAACATACAATGTTAAAGAGTTGCTCTGCAGATTATCCTTTTTAATCCAGAACTGATTGAGAGTCTGTAGCTGGGTATTGCTGGTGTCGTTTGGCCCATGGTTCCCAGTCCACACCTTCACCACTGCCTCACACCCTCTCAAATCTACTCTCACCCTCACCTCCGTCACCCCTACTCCCACCCTCACCTCTCACCCTCATTCCTCTCCCACACCTCTACCCGCACTCTCACCCTGCCATCCCTCACCCCAACTCCCACCCTTTCCTCCACTCCCATTCCCTCTCACTCCCCTCCCTCTCTCACCCCCTGCCTCACACTCCACAGGCTCCCCTCCCTCCCTCACCTCCTGCCATCTCCCTCAGGTACAGCAGGCAGTGAAGCTAATGGCAAGTTGGCCTTCATAATGAGAGGATTTGAGTATAGGAGCAAAGAGGTCCTTCTGCAGTTGTACGGGGCCCTGGTGAGACCACACCTGGAATATTGTGTGCACTTTTGGTCTCCTAATTTGAGGAAGGACATCTTTGTGATTGAGGCAGTGCAGCGTAGGTTCACCAGGTTAAATCCCGGGATGGCGGGACTGTCATATGACAAACAAAATGGAACGACTGGGCTTGTATGCACTGGAATTTAGAAGGATGAGAGGAGATCTTATATAGAGTTGGATGGAGCTATTGGGGTTAGCGGAGTCAGGGGATCTGGGGAGACGGCAGGAACGGGTTACTGATTGTGGATGATCAGCCATGATCACATTGAATGGCGGTGCTGGCTCAAAGGGCCGAATGGCCTACTCCTGCACCTATTTTCTGTGTGTGTGTGTGTGTGTGTGTGTGTATATATATATATATATATATATATATACACATACATACACACACATGTATATATCACCCCCTGCCATCGCTCCTTCTGCACTAAAGATGTTTTAGTGCTTCTGAGACTGTCTGGGGTTAACATTTCACTGTGTTGGTTGTCAGCTAACTGTCTCACTGTGTTGTAAGAGGAGTGGGTGGTGGGGTTAATAGACACAAGGCGTCACAGTTCCAGAGATTCGGATTCGGTCCTGACTATAGGTGCTGACTGTGTGTGGAATTTGCATGTTCTCCCTGTGATCACGTGGGTTTCCTCCGGGCGTTCCGGTTTGCTCCCACATCCCAAAGACGTGTGGTTCGGTGGGTTAATTGGCTCTCTATATATTGCCCCTACTGTGGAGGTTAGAACATAGAACTGTCCAGAACATGGAACAGGCCCTTCGGCCCACAATGTCCGTGCCGAACATGATGCTGTTAAACTAATCTCCCCTGCCTGCACCCGATCCATATCCCTCCAATCCCTGCATAACCACATGTCTCTTAAATACCACTATGGTATCTGCCTCCATCATCACGCGTGGCAGCACTTTCCAGGCCCCCGACACGCTCTGTGTAAAACACTTGCCTCACTTTAAACGTTGCAGGCTAGGACTTTATTCCTGGGAATGCAGGAGGCAGGAGGCTGGGGTGATCTTGGAGAGGTGTATAAAATCATGAGAGATAAAGAACAATGAATGAAAGATAAGCTTACAATGGCTTGTTCCCTTTATCATCGATACTTTTTTGCATATCTTTCATTCATTGTTCTTTATCTCTCCACATCACCGTCTATATCTCTCGTTTCCCTGATCCCTGACCAGTCTGAAGAAGGGTCTCGACCCGAAACGTCGCCTATCTCCTTCGCTCCTTAGATGCTGCTGCACCCGCTGAGTTTCTCCAGCCTTTTGTGTACCCTCGATTCTCCAGCATCTGCAGTTCCTTCTTTAAGATTGTTAAGGGTTTGGACATGCTAGAGGCAGGAAACATGTTCCCGATGATGGGGGAGTCCATAACCAGGGGGCACAGTTTAAGAATAAGGGGCAAGCCATTTAGAACGGAGACGAGGAAACACTTTTTCTCACAGAGAGTTGTGAGTCTCTGCATCAGAGGGTGGTGGGGGCCGGTTCTCTGGATACTTTCAAGAGAGAACTAGATGGGGCTCTTAAAGATAGCGGAGGCAGGGGATATGGGGAAAACGCAGGAAAGGGGTACTGATTGGGGATCAGCCATGATCACAGTGAATGGCGGTGCTGGCTCGAAGGGCCGAATGGCCTACTCCTGCACCTATTGTCTATTGTCTAAGATAGGGGAGGTTTCGAGGGATACGGGCCGCTGGTGGGACTAGTGTACATGGGGCGTGGTGGTCGGCATAGAGGAGTTGGGCCGAATGACTCCATGACTCCAACCCCTGCCAGGTGGCCTACAGAGCAAGCTGCAGTATCCTCAGCTCCTGAAGTTCAAGACCCTCGGTGACCCTCGCCGCACCCACAGCAGGAAGTGGGGTTGTCACTTGTGGGAGCTTGCTGCGTGCAGAATGGCTGCCTGGCTTCCTGCACCACAACACTCACTACACTCTGTTGTCGCCGATTCACTTTGGGAAATCCTGAGAGAGGCAGGAAGGGCACGGTGGAACACAAGAATAGACCCTTCGGCCCACAATGTTCATGCTTAACATGATGCCAAAACCAACTCTAAAGGACGTACACAAATGGCTGGAGTGACTCAGCGGGTCAGGCAGCAATCTTTGGAGACTAGGAATAGGTGACCTTTCGGGTCAAGACCCTTTATCGGAAGGATGTACCTTTAGAAAGGAGATGAGGAGGAATTTCTGTGGTCAGAGGGTGGTGAATCTGTGAAATTCATCGCCACAGGCAAGTCATTGAGTATTTTTAAAGCGGAGATTGACAGATTCTTGATTAGTTAGGGGGTCAAAGGTTACATGGAAAAGGCAGGAGAATGGGGTTGAGAGGGAAAGATAGATCAGCCACGATTGGATGGCAGAGTAGACTCAAATCTGTGCCCTAAATCTGCTCCAAATTAACATGAATTTATCAATTAGAAAGGTAGCTTCCCTCTACTCTGGGGTCTATGGGTCCAACTCCAAGAAGAGCCTGAGAGGCAGCGGTTCTTTTCTCTTCTTCCCGCCATCAGTCTGAAGCATTGGCCCGACCTGAAACGTCGTCTATCCGTGTTCTCCAGAGATGCTGCCTGACCCGCTGAGTTACTGCAGCACTCGGTGTTGCTCGCTGTTTTGATCTGCGCTCTGTGCTGGGTTGGAGAGTTTCATTTGGGGAGTGGTACAGGAGTGTGGAGCGGCACAGGCAGACGAGACCAGTGTCCTGTCCCCCTGCACCACCCCTGCCAGTGCCAAGAGCAGCCAACATTGTGGAGTCCCCTACCTCAACCCATTCTCTCTATAAGACACTCCTTAAAGACCCCCCCTCTGTGACAGGGGCCCCGATCTGAAACATCATGAATCCATGTTCTCCACAGATGCTGCCTGACCCGCTGGATTACTCCAGCACTTGCCTCTCTTTGACAGATATCCTCGCTGTAGTAACCCTTCCTCCCAAGTCAAGCTGCATAGCTCAGTAGCAAGGCAAAGCTCAGTAATAAGTAAGTAAGTTTATTGGCCAAGAATTCACATGCAAGGAAATTGCCTTGGTGCTCCGCCCACAAGTAACATCATGAGATACAGTGACTCAGAAAACACTAAACATTAATAATAATAAAACATTAATGATAAAACACAATTGATCAAGCATGTGAACCAACAAAATACCAGATCAGAGGCTACAGATTTTTGGCTATTGAGTAGAGCAACTACTCGTGGATAAAAACTGTTTTTATGTCTGGCTGTGGCAGCTTTGACAGTCCGGAGTCGTCTTCCAGAGGGAAGTGATTCAAAGAGTTTGTGGCCAGGGTGAGAGGGGTCAGAGATGATCTTGCCCGCTCGCTTTAGTCATTAATAGTCATTACTACTGGTTAGGTTATGTTTGGGTTTATTATTGTCACATGTACCGAGGTACAGTGAAAAGCCTTGTTTTGCATGCTATCCAATCAGATCGGATAATACTCTACAGAAATGCAATCAAGCTAAACTCCAGTACAATAGGTAGAGCAAAGGGGAAGATACAGAGAGCAGAATTGCAGTGCATCAGTCCCAGAGACAAAGTCCAATGTGCGCAATGGGGCAGAGGTGAATCGGACAGAACCCTAGCTTACGGAAGGACCGTTCAGAAGTCTGATAACAGAGGGGAAGAAGCTGTTCCTGAGCCTGGTGGTGCAGGGCTTTTGAGCTTCTGCACCTTCTTGCCAGATGGGTGCGGGCAGAAGAAGGAATGACCGGGGTGGGTCTAGTCTTTGTTCACGTTGGCTGCTTTTCTGAGACAGCCTGAAGGACATTAGCAATGTTCTCGGGGACAGATGGGATTACAGCTGGTTTGGAGGAGGCGGGGAACAGAAGGCTGTGGTTGATGTTTGGATGGTCAGTGATGCGGATTGCCCCGTGTCTGTTTATGTGTTTGGTGTCTGTGGAATTGTTCTTTTAGCCCTGTGAGATATACTGTATTGGTAAAGTTCCACTCGCTGACGGCAAGTCACGAGTGTTTAATTGTCACATGTACCGACAATGGGAACAATTCTTACTTGCTGCAGCTTAACAGACCATAATAGTGCCAAACCAAGTCCGTGGTGCGACCAAAGACACAGTCTGTGGAGGCTCACAGTCGCTGAGGTTAGTGTTGTGCAGTGTTTAAGAGCCTGATGGCTGCTGGAAAGAAGCTGTTCCTGAACCTGGCGACACAGCGTTCAGGCTGCTGCCGCTTCTTCCCGATGGTAGCAGCGAGATGCGAGTGTGGCCAGGGCGGTGCGGGTCTCTGATGATGCTGGCTGCCTTTACGAGGCAGTGCCTCCTGTAGATCGTTTCGATGTTGGGGAGGTTAGTACCTGTGATGGGCCGGGCGGTTTCCACCAACCACTCTGTCGTCTCCATTATTCCTGGGCGTTCGAGTTACTGAACCAAGCAGTGTGTGTGCTCTCCGCCATACACCTGTAGAATTGTGGAGCACTGTAGGATTTGTAGAATTGTGCAGAGTGGAGAGAGAACGTGTCAGTATCTCAGGTGTGGTCTTTCAGGGAAGATCAAGTTGAAGCCCTGCCTGTTCTCCCAGTTACTGCCCTAACACAGGCCAGGGCAGTTCAATTTGTCCTTTAGCTTCCTGGGTTCTGGTTTATTACTGTCACAAGTACCAAGGTACAGTGAAAAGCCTGATCCAGATCAGATCAGATAATACCGAAGAAAGACACAAAAAATGCTGGAGTAACTCAGCGGGGCAGGCGGCCACTCTAGAGTGGAAATGGGCGACGTTTTGGATCGAGATCCTTCCTCAGACTCGACCCGAAACGTCAACCATTCCTTCTCTCCATAGGCACTGCCTGTCCCGCTCAGTTACTCCAACATTTTGTATCTATCTTCGGTTTAAACTAGCATCTGCAGTTCATTCCGACACAGATCAGATACCATACGTAGATACAATCAGTTCAAGTCCTTGATTATGCTGGCTGCTTTCCCCAAGGCATCGTGAAGTGTGGATGGAGGTGATGGTGGGGAGTCTGGTCTGTGTGATGGACTGGACTTGATCTTGCGCTAAACATTATTCCCTCGATCCTGTAATCGTGTGTACAGCTTGATTGTAATCATGTATAGTCTTTACGCTGACTGGATAGCACGCAATAAAAAAGCTTTTCACTGCACCTCGGTAAACTAAACCAGAGTGGTAGAGAATGGACAAGGAAAACTTGCCATCGTTGCTCAGGGCATGGAATAGATGTCAGAAAGTCACAATGCATTTCAATAACACTTTGGTCAGGCCGCCTTTGCAATATTGGGTGCTGTTCTCTACAGGAAGAAGGCAGAATCTTTGGAGAGGGGTCAGAAGAGGTTTACCAAGCAGCTTAGTACCAAGATATCGTGAAAAACGTTGTTTTCCAAATCATACGTACATAAATATAATCATGCCAACAGGTATTGCTAAGAGAACAAATACCAGAATGCTGAATATAATGTTATAGTTAGAGTTACAGAGGGGGAAAAAAAGTGGGGGATCTCCAGAGATGTAGGTTGGAAGATCGGGACTACACCCTAGCTTAGAGGAGGACTGTTCAATGGGCTGATAGCAGCGGGGAACAAGCTGTTCCTGACTCCTCGATGTAGACACAAGGACGTGCAGATACTGGATTTGCATAGAACACAGCGTGCTGGAGTAACTCAGTGGGTCAGGCAGCATCCCTGGAGGACATGGATAGGTGACGTTTTGGGTTGGGACCCTTCTCAGAATCGTCGTTTAACTGAATTCTCCAATTGTAGGTAACTGATTTACAAACACCCATTTCTCCCCACCCCCGACCCCTGTCCCCCTGTCCCTCTGTCCCTCTGTCCCCTTCCCCCTGTAATCCTGCCACTGGCTTCACATTTCACACATTTCCCTCCTTATCTCTTTACCACTCTTTTTTTCCTATCATTTCTGGCCTTTGTCCAACCATCAGTCAAATTTTGCAAACCAGCATCTGCAGTTCCTTGTATCAACCAGTCGTCATCTTGTGTTTAGTTTTTTTTACTATGGTTTACAGATACAGCGTGGAAACCGGCCCTTCCGGGTCCGCGCCAACCAGCGATCCCCACACATTAACACTATCCTATACACACTAGGGACAATTTTTACATTTACCAAGCCATTTGACCTATTAACCTGTACGTCTTTGGAGTGTGGGAGGAAACCGCAGATCTCGGGGAAAAACAGGGGAGGTCACGAGGAGAGCGCACAAACTCCGTACAGACAGCACCCATAGTGAGGATTGAACGCGGGCCTCCGGCGCTGCATGCGCTGTAAGGCTGCAACTCTGCCACTGCGCCACCGTGCCGCCCTTTGCCACAGTCATACCTTAGGAATCCAATTAGCTGCTTGTGTTTGTTAAGCATTATCATTCATCTGTGTTTTGACTTCCTGGTTTCTCTGCGAACTTCATTGTGCTTCCCAGTCCTGGAAGCTCCACCTAACGCCAAACATCCACAGGCTTTTTGGGAAGAAAGTGTGGGATGGATGTGGAGACTTTGGATAGGGTGCAGAGGAGATTTACCAGAATGCCGCCTGGATTCGAGGGAGGTCGAGGAGAAGGAGAGGTTGGCCAAAATTGGATTGTGTTCTCTGGAGCATCCGTTGAGAGGAGGCATGGTAGAACTATATAAATCATGAGAGGAATAATTGCATAGAAAGGCGGGTTATGGATCGCGTGCTGGCAGAGAAGATTAATTTGACTTGGCGTCACGTTGGGCATGGAAATTGTGGGCCAATGGACTGTTCCAGTGCTGTACTGTCCTATGTGTAGGAAGGAACTGCAGATGCTGGTTTAAACCGAAGATAGGCACAAAATGCTGGTGTAACTCAGCGGGACCGGCAGCATCTCTGGAGAGAAGGAATGGGTGATGCCTCGGGTCGAGACCCTTCTTCAGATTGATGTCAGGGGAGAGGGAGATACATAGATAAGAAAGTGTAAGGTGTGAAAATAGGACAAAGGGAATGGAGATCAAGGAAAATGTAGAATAGATCATTGTTCGCTGGGGGAAGCTAACGACATCAAACAAACAGATAAAATGTAGTTGGGGGGGGGGGCAGTAAGACTGGTTGGAGAACTGGGAAGAGGAGGGATGGAGAGAGAGGGAAAGCGAGGGTTACTTGTAGTTAGAGAAGTCAAATTTCATACCACTGGGGTGTAAGCTGCCTAAGCGAAATTTGAGGTGCTGGGCCTCACTCTGACAATGTAGGAGGCCCAGGACGGAAAGGTTAGTGTGGGAATGGGAGTGTTTAGCAACCGATTAGAGATTGTCTGTACTGTCCTGTGTTCTCCTTATATCTTGTGCAGGCAGTGGTGATCAGTTTAACATAGCATCGTGTTCGGCACAGACATAATGGGCCGAAGGGCCTGACCCTGTGCTGTACTGCCCTGTGCATGCAGTGTTCTCCTCGGGGGGGGGGGGGGGGTCGCTGGCGGTGAGTGGCGTGCCACGGACGTTTTGGTGAGGAGCAGAGCAGGCCAGCGCCGGGGCGTGTTGGCGGTTGTCGCCACGCGTTTGGCCCTCCACTGATGTCCCCTCCTCTCGTTCCAGGGTGTTCGTCTAAGTCGTTCAAGCTGTACTCGCCGAAGGAGCCCCTCAACGGCAACGCATTCCCTCCCTACCACCCAGGCAGCATGCTGGATCGCGATGTCGGGTAAGAGGGATGGGCAGGGGATTCCTCCACGGGGCGGTGTGGGCCGGTCTTTGATAACGCTGGCCGACGTCTTGAGGCAGCGCCTCCAGTAGATCCCCTCGATGGTGGGGAGATGGACCGGGCAGTGTCCGCCACACTCTGCCGTCGCCTGCATTCCTGGGCGTTCGAGTTACCGTGATGCAACCAGCCAGTGGGCTCTCTACTGTACACCTGTAGAAGCTCAATAGAGTATTCATCGACATATCCAATCCCCTCAGTCTTCTGGAGAAGTAGAGGCATTGATGAGCTTTCTTCGAGATTGCCTCAATGTGCTTGGCCCGGGACAGATCTCCAAAGGCACGCACGCCCAGGAACTATTGATGCAAATTGTTGATATGAACAGCAGAGTACCGTGACTAAATGTGCAGGATGGAACTGCCAAACGCTTTAACTCCCCCTTTCCATTCCCACACTAACCTTTCTGTCCCGGGTCTCCTCCACTGTCAGAGTGAAGCCAAGTGCAAATTGGTGGAACAGCGCCTCATATTTCACGGGCAGTTTAAATCTCAGTGGTATGAATGTGGATTTCTCTATCTTCAAATAACCCCTGCATTCCCTCTTTCCCCCCCCCCCCTCCCCTTTCCCCTGTCCCCACCCTTGTCATCCTACTAGTTCCACCATTCAAATCCTCGTGCCCCTCCGGTCATCACCTCTTCCCCAGCCAACAATGAGCTATTGTGGGCTCCACCGTTGCTTGGTCATCTGTTGCCATCCCCAAGTTGTTCTGGCCTTTTTCCTACCTCCAGATCCACCCCCACTTTACTTTCAGACTGAAGGCAGGTTCTGACCTGACACGTCACCCATTCCATTTCTCCAGAGATGCTGCCTGACCCGCTGAGTTACGCCAGCACTTTATGTCGCTAACTTGAGTTCCCAGACCGTGTCCTGCGGCAGCCTGCAAATCCCGATTTAAAAACTAACATTCATTCTCGCTCTTTATCCTGTAACCAATCCTAAATCCAGATTTGACCTAAAACATCACCGATCCATGTTCTCTAGAGATGCTGCCTGACCTGCGGAGTTGCTCCAGCACTCTGTGTTTAATTTTGTAGTTGTCTATATCTAAATAAACTCGATCTAATGCCCCCACACACTCTCTTGTTACCATTTCCAACAATTCAATATCGGGTACTGCTTGGGACCAGCAGCTGTAGTATCGGTGTTTAAGAAGGAACTGCAGATGCTGGAAAATTGAAGGTACACAAAAATGCTGGAGAAACTCAGCGGGTGCAGCAGCATCTATGGAGCGAAGGAGATAGGCGACGTTTCGGGCCGAAACCCTTCTTCAGCTGTAGTATTGGTATTGGTTCACTATTGTCAAATGGACCCAGTTCTCAGGAACTAAGGGACATCCAGCTGCGGTACCGCAGGTGGCCAGACGGTGGCGCTCTTGAACGCTGCACTGTCTCAGGTCCGCCACACGGGGGCGCACCCGAGCAGCGCCACCCCAGTTGACCATGCGCGGCCCTGCGGCAGCGCCACAGTCTGGCCTGATGAGGTAGTACAGCCCCAGAGAGAACCACATTCATGCAACTGAACCTAATCCCCTCTCTCTGCCCCCCCTCTCTCTGCCCCCCCTCTCTCTTTTGGACCCTTTTTCAGTCTGAAGTCGGGGTCTGCAAAAGGGACCCAAAACATCACCTCTCCATGTTCTCCAGCTCACCAGATGCTGCCTGACCTGCTGAGTTACTCTAGCACTTTGTGTCTTAGAAGTAAATGTTAATGGAAAGGATGATGGAAATTCCTGAGTGTTATAATATTCTCTCTTTTCTCTTGGCCCTCACAGTCCTACACCAATGTACCCTCCAACATACCTGGAGCCTGGTATAGGGTAAGTGACTGGTGTGTAGACACAGCAGGGAGGTGGGTGAGTGCCATGGGAGTGTGACACTGGAGCCAGGAGACTAGGACAACACTAGAGACCCGGGTTCAATCCTGACCTCGGGTGCTGTCTGTACGGAGTTTGTACGTTCTCCCTGTGTCCGCGTGGTTTGCTCCGGTTTTCTCCTACATTTCAAAGATGTGTGGGTTTGTAGGCTAATTAGCTTGTATAGATTGTAAATTGTCCCTAGTGTGTAGGATAGTGCTAGTGTACAGGGGTGATTGCAGGTCGGCACGGACTCGTGGGCCGAAGGGCCTGTTTCCGCGCTGTGCCTCTAAAGTCTAAACTGTCCCCAGCTTGCCTGCAGTGCAGACACACAATGCTGGAGTAACTCAGCGGGTCAGGCAGCATCTCTGGAGGGAAGGAATGGGCGACCTTTCGGGTCGAGACCCTTCTTCAGACTGATGTCAGGGGAGGGGGCTGGGACAGAGATAGAATGTAGTCAGAGACAGTAAAACTGGTGGGAAAACTGGGATGGGGGAGGGGACGGAGAGAGAAAGCAAGGGCTATCTGAAGTTAGAGAAGTCAATGTTCATACCACTGGGGTGTAAACTACACAAGCGAAATGAGAGGCGCTGTTCCTCCAATTTGCGCTGGGCCTCACTCTGACAATGGAGGAGGGAATGGTCTCTGCGGAAAGCAGAAAGGGGTGGAGATGGGAAGATGTGGCCAGTTGTGGGATCCCTTTGGAGGTGGCGAAAATGTTGGGAGGATTATATGCTGTATGCGACGGCTGATGGGGTAGAAGGTGAGGAGAAGGGGGACTCTGTCCTTGTTACGAATGGGGGGAAGGGGGAGCAGGAGTGGAGCTGCGGGATATCGAGGAGACCCGAGTGAGAGCCTCATCTATAACGGGAGAGGGGAACTCCTGTTCCTAAAGAAAGAGCACATCTCCGATGCCCTGGTATGGAGAACCTCATCCTGGGCTCAGATGCGGCGTAGATGGAGGAACTGGGAGTAGGGGAAGCAGGGTGGGAAGAAGTGTAGTCAAGATAGCTATGGGAATCAGTGGGCTTTGTGGTCGATGTCGGTCAGTAGTCTGTTTCCTGTGATGGAGACGGTGAGATCTAAGAAACGGCGGGGAGATGTCGGAGATGGTCCAAGTGAATTTAAGTGCAGGATGGAAATTAGTGGTGAAGTGGTGAACTTGCCTGTGCCAATGTCCGTGCCGAACAGGTTGCCAGGTTAAACTAATCTCCGCTGCCTGCACACGATCCGTATTCATCCACTCCCTGGATATCCATCTGCCTATCGAAACGCCCCTTACGCACCACTATCATATCCACCTCCAGCACCGCTCCTGACTGCACATCCAGGCATTCACCACTCCCTATGGATAGCAACTTACCCACACATCTCCTGTAAACTTTGCCTCGCTCACCTTAAAGCTATGCCCTCTAATATTTTACATTTCCACCACTACGGGGTGGGGGAGAGGGTAGTTCACAAGTTGTAGGAGTAGAATTCGACCATTCGGCACATTGAGTCTACTCTGCCATTCAATCATTGCTGACCTTTGCCTCCTAATCCCAATTCCCTGCCTTCTGCCCTAACCCTTGACACCCGTTCTAATCAAGGATTTTTCTATCTCTGCCTTAAAAATATCAACTGACTTGGCCTCCACAGCCCTCTGGGGCAATGAGTTCCACAGATTAACTATCCTCTGATTGAAGAAATTCCTCCTCATCTCCTTTCTAAAAGAGCGCCCTTTCATTCTAAGGCTATGACCTCTGGCCCTAGACTCTCCCACCAGTGGCAAAGTCCTTTCCACATCCACTCTATCCACTCAAGCCTTTCATTACTCTGTAAATCTCAATGAGGTCCCCCCCCCCCCCCCCTCAACGTTCTAAACTCCAGCGAGTAGAGGCCCAGTGCTGTCAAACGCTCATCATTTGCTAACCCACTCATTCCTGGAAGGCTCTGACTGTTCACCCTCTGAGAGTTGACTGGTTCCGATCAGAGTTTACTGGCAAAGTCCAAGCAAAGGATTAAACTAGGAACCTGCCTCCAAGAGTCAAGAGAGTTTAATTGCCAATGTACCAGGAATGGAACAATGAGATTCTTACTTGCCGCAGCTTAGTGGACCTATAAACGCATACACATTTAAAAAAAAAATTGATAAATTGATAACCTCAATACTCAATACTAACCTCAATACTAATGGGGGAAAAAAAAACCTGAAGTCTTAGTGCAACCAAAGATAGTTCATAGTATGTATAAGATGATGAGGGGAATAGGTTGGGCAGGCGAGGGGTTTATTCCTCGCTGAGCAGGGGGATGAGGGGTGATCTTATAGAGGTGTATGAACTCATGAGACCCAGAGTAGGGGAATCAAGAACCAGAGGACATGGGTTTAAGGTGAGAAGGGAAAGATTTAATAGGAACCTGAGGGGCGAGTTTTTTTGCTCAGAGGGTGGTGGGTGTATTAAACAAGCAGCCAGAGGATGTAGTTGAGGCAGGTACCATAACAGCATTTAAAAGACACTTGGACAGGTACATGGACGGGAAAGGATACGGGCCAAACGCAGGCAGGTGAGACTAGTGTGGATGGGCCATCTTGGTTGGCATGGGCCAAGTGTCTGCATGACTCTATTGTGGTTGGTGTGCACGGGCGGGCAGTGGGTCTGAGGGAGGGGGTGTGAGTGGCGGCGCTGGAGAGGGGGCTCTGGGGTGAGAGGTGTGGGTGACAGTGGGTGCTCTGTTCCCTCGCAGGAGACACACACCCTATATGAACCAGACTGACTACAGGATATTCGAGCTCAACAAACGCCTACAGAACTGGGCGGAGGTAAGACCATCGCTGTTACTGTCTGCATGGGGTCAGACACCGAGTGAATCTCCCTCACACACACACACACCCCTGGGGCCGTTCCGTGATGCGGAGAGGTGCTTGTTGTACAGGCTGCTCCTCCACACTGCACTTCCTCACCCTTGGTCTTCCATCCGGACACGCCCTGGCGGTCCGTGTTACCACCTGACGGCAGGAGCGGTCCCCAGTGGAGGCCTCTCTACAAGGGAATTCTCCCCCTTTACATTGGGGACCTGGGGTGGAGAGTGCTGCACATGGCTGTGGCCTGTAACAGATACTTGGGCCGGTTCACGGACTCGCCAGCCGCCCGTCACTTCTGCAGCGAGGAAGAGACCATGTTCCACGTCTATATGCAGTGTGAGAGGTTGCAGCCCCGTATGACTAACTGAAGGGGCTGCTCCTCGAGTATTGGCTGCATTTTAGCCCCACGCTACTGATGTTTGGGCACCCGGTACAGAGGGGAGAAGGTTGGGAGGGAGGGGGGGGTCTCCCTGTCCGTCTGCTCCTGGGCCTGGCCAAGATGGTAATTCATGGGTCCAGGCAGCGGGCAGTCGACGGCCGCACCAGGGTTGGCTGCCTGACCCTTTCCGGGCCCACGTCCATGGAGAGGGAACATGCAGTGTCCACGGGGACTTTGGAGGCCTTCCGTGAACGCTGGTCGCCGCGGGAGGTCGAGTGTATTGTTGATAAAGTTGGCGATATATTAATCTGATGACCGTTTGTTCGTAAACTGTCAATAATAGGCAGCCTTTGATCGTGTTAATGCTCTGTATGTTTGTTTTTATTTTCCGAATAAAAGTATTTGTATAATAATTTTTTTTTAAATTAAAAAAGGGGTGAAACACAGAATGAAGCTCCCCCACACACTCTGCACCATCCCCTCACACATTGCCTTTCAGCCACTGTGTTAAGGGAGAAGATTGCTAAGGTTGGGATTTGCAAACCTGAATTAGATTGATGGAATGAATCTCTCAAACCATAGCATCTCCCCCTCTCTCCTCCCCTCCTCTCCTCTCCCTCCTCTCACCCCTCCCCCCCCCCCCCCCCCCCCCACACATCTCGTACGCACTCAGTTACTCTCCTATCACTTCCTCTTGTTACTCAAGATTGTTATTCCTCTCTGTCCCGGGCTCTCTGCCGCGACCTCTAACTGAACCTCTCTCTCCAGGAGTGTGACAATCTGTGGTGGGACGCCTTCACCACGGAATTCTTCGAAGACGACGCAATGTTGACTATCACCTTCTGCTTGGAAGACGGTCCCAAGCGATACAGTGAGTTCCCTCTCTCCCTCCCTGACCCCCCCCCCCCAGCCGCCAACCTCCGAACTTCCCGGCTACGGAACGCCCCCTCATCCCCCGGGTCGAGGTGGGGGGGGAACCACACCACCCTGGGGGGGCAGACAAACACCTGACATTGCCTCGCCACAGAGGCACAAGGAACTGCAGGTGCTGGAAGCTTGAGCAAAAATACAGAGTGCTGGAGGAACTCAGCGGGTCAGGCGGCATCTGTGGGGACTTGGATAGGTGACGCTTCGGGCCGGGACCCCTCTTCAGACTGATGGAATAGATCATGATCATAAGTGATAGGAGCAGAATTAGGCCATTCGGCCCATCAAGTCTGCTCCGACATTCAATCTTGGCTGATCTATCTCTCCTAGCCCCATTCTCCTGCCTTCTCCCCATAACCTCTGATACCCATACCAATCAAGAATCTTGCAGGGGGGAAGAAATATCCCTAAGCCCAGCCTAAACGCCACTACCCTATCAGCCTCCACCACCACCCCGAGCTGCGTGTTCCAGGCACCCGCCGCCCTCTGTGAGACAGACAGACAAAATTGCCCCGCACATCTCCTTTATACGTTGCCCCTCTCATCGTCCAGCTATGCCCTGTAGTTTTTGACAATTCCACCCTGGGGAAAAGGTTCTGACTGTCGACCCTATATGTGCTGCTGGTAATTTTCCCCAACCCCCGGCATCGGCAGCCTCTGGCATCTGCAGCTTTCCCCTGCCGTCCCGGTGTGATGGGGCAGCATCTGCCGGGGCTACACTGGGCCGTCGGCCGCGGGCGCTGCCCTCTCCTCTCTGGCCTGATCGCTGTCGTCTCTCCTCCCACAGCGATCGGGCGGACATTAATCCCCCGCTACTTCCGTAGCATCTTTGAGGGGGGGGCCACCGACCTGTACTACGTGCTCAAACACCCAAAGGAATCCTTCCACAACAACTTTGTGTCCCTCGACTGTGACCAGTGCACCATGGTGACCCAGCACGGCAAGCCCATGTTCACCAAGGTATGGGGGGGGGGGGGGAGGAAGAGGGATGGGCTGAGATGGGGGGGGGGGGGGGGGGGGGGGGGGACGGGGCAAGGGGAGGGTGGACGGCACAATGAAGGGGGTGCAGGGGGGGAACAGGAGGGGCGGGGTACATGCGGACGGGGGACGGGGGTCGTTCAGGCACAAGGAGGAAGGGACTGGAGCGGAGGTCTGTACGCAGGTGTAGTGTCAAGGGGGGTGGGGTCTGGGCACAGGGAGGGGGACAGGAGGGGTGGGGTCTGGGCACCGGGGTAGACTGAAGGGTAGATGTTTGGCACGGGTAGTTTAGCTTAGTCGAGAGTTACAGTGCTGAAAGCGGCCCTTCGCCCCACCGAGTCCGCACTGACTAGCGATCCCCTACTGTGGTGTGTTGCAGTGAGCTGGGGACAATGGGAAGGGACGGGGGGGTGGAGGGGTTTCAGACCAGCGCTGACCATGGCTGTGGGCGTTGCAGGTGTGTGTGGAGGGGCGGCTGTACCTGGAGTTCATGTTCGACGACATGATGCGGATCAAGACCTGGCATTTCAACATCCGGCAGCACCGGGAGCTCATCCCGCGGAGCATCCTGGCCATGAACGTGAGTAGCCCCTGCCTCTGCACCCTGCCGCTCGGCATGGGGGCTGCCGATGCCCCGTGGGAAGCTTGCTGTCAGGCTGCAGGAACCGCTCTGCCCCTCGGCATGGGAACCGCTCTGCCCCTCGGCATGGGGGCTGCAGCACAGCGTAGGAACCGCTCTGCCCAAGACCGCAAGACGCTGCAGAGAGAAAAAAGTAATAAATAAAGGGACTACAGGTGCTGGTTTATACCAAAGATAGACATAGAATGCTGGAGTAACTCAGCGGGTCAGGTGCAGTGAAATGCTTTCTTTTGCATACAGAATCATCCAGCAGACCTGACCTAGGCAGTCCACAAAGGTTGCCACGTCTTGGTGCTGACAAAGTTACAAAAGCTCACGAAACAGCTCTGTGTACTTCCTGCCGCGCTGTAGGTAGCAGCAGTAACCCCCCCCCCCCCCCCCCCCCCCTCCAAGACGAGCCCCCATTGTTTTTTCGGCGGCCCCCCTCGCCACAGGTGAACATGGACCGGTGACGTTTCAGATGCATTTCCACACTACCCGCTGCCCCAATGCCATTCAGACAGAAGGATATTCTGTGAATCCGCAGGCACGCGCTTTCAAACGTCCACATCTCCTGTCTCTTCAAACAGAAGAAGGGTCCCAACCGGAAATGTCACCTATCCATGTTCTCCAGAGATGCTACCGGACCCGCTGACTTACTGCAGCACTTTGTGGCCATCTTTAGTCATTGTAGAGGGTTGTGGATGTAGTCCAGTCCATCACGCACAGACCATCCTCCCTACCATCGACGCCACCCAAACTGCACGTTGTCCCGGGAAAGCAGCCGGCGTAATCAAAGACTCGTGCCAATCCCACGGTCATTCCTCCTTCTCCCTGCTCCCGTCCGGCACAAGGTACAGAAGCTTGACAGCGCGCACCACCAGACGCAGGAGCAGCTTCTTCCCCTGTGTTATCAGGCTTCCGAATGGTCCTTCCACAAGCTAGGGTGCCGTCCGATTCACCTCTGCCCCATTGCGGACATTGGACTTTGTCTCTGGAACTGATGCGCTATCAGGCTGAGAACTATATCCTGCACTCTGTATCTTCCCCTTTGCTTTATCTATTGGGACTTAAGTTTGGCGATTGGTTTTATGTATATGTGATGTTAGGATAGCATGTAAAATGAAGCTTCTCACTGCATCTCAATACACATCACAATAAACCCAAACCTATTATTGTCACATGTACCGACCTACAGTGAGAAGCTTTGCTATGTGCTTTCCAGTCAAATCGTATTATACGTGAGTACAATCAAGCAATGCACCGGTACAACAGCTAGTGCAAAGAGAAAAATACCAGAGTGCAGAATGTAGTGTTACAGTTACAGAGAAAGTGCAGAGAAAAATAGTGCAAGGTACATAATGAGGTGGGTTAGGAAGATCAGGTTTAGACCCTAGCTTATGGGAGGACGGTTCCGTTGTCTGATAACAGTAGGGAGAAACCAGTTCCTCAATCTGGTGGTACGTGCTTTCAGACTTTTGTATCTTCTGCCCGATAGGAAAGGGGAGAGGTGGGAATGACCAGGGTGTGAGTGGTCCTTGGTTATGTTGGCTGCTTTCCCGATATAGTCGATGGCGTGGGTCGGGTCTATGTGATGGACTGGGCGACTGCAACTACTTGTGGTCTTGGGCAGAGCTGTGATGCTTGCATAAGTTCCATCGATAGAAATTAGTACGAGTTGGTGGAGACAGACTGAGCTTCTCCTGAGGAAGTAGAGGTGTTGGCGTGATCTCCATCAATGCGCTGTGAATGTATCGTGTAGCTCGATGCAGCGTTGGGTCTCCCTGTGCTCGGGACTCGCGGCCTGGCCCGTCCTCTGACCATTCCCTGCTCCGTCAGCTGGCAATGAGTCCTGGCAACATCCTCATGAATCTTCTCTGCCCCCTTTCCAGCTTGACAACATCTTTTCCGTAAAATGGTGACCAAACCCGAACGCGATACGCTTAATTGTGGCCTCACCGTTGTCTTGTACAAGGTGTGGGCGATTAATGAGGCCACACTTCAGAGTATTGTGTTCAGCTTTGGTCACCATGTTACAGGAAAGGTGTTGTCAAGCTGGAAAGGGTGCAGAGAAGATTTACGAGGAAGTTGCCAGGGCCTGAACTGTAAGGAGAGGTTTGGCAGGCTAGGACTTTATTCCTTAGAGTGCAGGAGGATGAAGGGGTTGATAAAATCTTGAGAGAAATAGATTGGGTGAATGCACAGAATCTTTTGCCCAGAGTAGGGGAATCGAGAACCAGAGGATGTAGGTTTAAGGCGGGGGGGGGGGGGGCGGGGGGGAAGACTTAATATGAAGGTGGTGTGTGGATGGAACGAGCTGCCAGAGGAGGTAGTTGATGCAGGGACTATCGTAACATTTAAGAGACATTTGGACAGGTACATGAATAGGAAATGTTTGGAGGGAGTTGGGCCAAACGCAGGTGGGTGGGACTCGATGTAGATGGTGCATGGTGGTCGGGCTGGGCAAGTTGGGCTGTCAGACCAGTCTACGCTCTGTGGCAACGCCGCTGAGCCTCACCCCTCTGTGACTCCCACTCCCACAGGCCCAGGATCCACAGATGTTGGACCAGTTATCGAAGAACATCTCGCGGTGCGGCCTGTCCAACTCTACTCTGAACTACCTCCGGGTAAGAGCGCTCAACGCACCTGCCCGTGAAACACGGTGGTGGTGGTGCTGGCATCGGGACGGGGACCCTCGGTCGCGCGGTGGGAGGGGAGGTACTGAGGGAGGGGCGGCGCTGAGGGAGACATGCTGGCAACTGGAACCGGCCTGAGACGCTGACTTGGAGGAGTGGGCCGCAGGGCCTTTATCTGTGCTGTACAGCTTTGTGACTTATTTTCTCATTCTTCTAAACTTCAAAGAAATTAGGAATCTTTGGAAAATTAAGAATCAAAGAATCAACCAATCATCATAGAACATTCAATAGCACAGCACAGAACCAGGCCCTTCGGCCCACAATGTCCGTGCCAAGCTCGGTGCCGCTAAACTAGTCTCTGCCTGCACGTGATCCATATCCCTCCATTCCCTGCATATCGACGTTCTGATCTAAAAGCCTCTTTAGACGCCACTATCGTACCTGCCTCCTCCAACCCCTTTGGTTGTATCATTGTCTACAAGTTCACAAGTTCATGACACAGGGGCAGAAATAGGCTATTCTTCCCATCGAGTCTACTCCGCCACTCAATTATGGCTGATCTATCTTTGCCTTTCAGCCCCATTCTCCTGCCTTCTCCCCATAACCCCTGTCACCGTTACTAATCAAGGACCTATCAACCTCCACATTATCAATGCCCAATGACATGGCCTCCACAGGCGCCTGTGGCAAATAATTCACCACCCTCTGGCTAAATAAATTCTTCCTCATCTCTTTTCTAAAGGAATGTCCCTTTATTTTGTGGCTGTGCCCTCTGGTCCAAGACGTTCCCAGTAGAATTACGCAAACACGCACTTACATAAACAATTCTAGCAGTCTGTGATACAGATTGAAGTGGAAACATCCTCTCCACATCCACTCTCTCACTCCCATCACCCCAGCCCAGCTGCGTAAAGGTCTAGGAACGTCAGCAATAGGTAGTCAAGGTAATGCTGGTGGGAGCCTGCACAGTGGGGTGACGAGCAGTACTCCCTACACTGTTTGTGTTTTACATATAATATAGATATATCAATTTCACACACACACACACACACACACACACACACACACACACACACACACACACACACACACACACACACACACACACACACACACACACACACACACACACACACACAAGACCAAGTGGGACCCGTTGGGTCCCGTCCCCCAACGCGGGTGGGGGGCTCGGCGTCGGCGCTCACCCAGGAGACAGGCGCCCCCGGAGCCAATTACCCCCCGCAAGGAAAATTATCAGATTTATGGAGGCAATCAATTGTCCACACGGGGGGCGGGAGGGGTGGGATTTGCGAATGGGCATCTTGGCCAGGCCCAGGAGCAAACTGACAGGGAGATCCCCTCACCCCCCCCGATCGGCCCTACCCACTCCCTGCCTTGTGTCCAAACACCAAGATCGTGGGACTAATATGCAACCAGAACTTGAGGAGCAGCGCCTTCAGATATTCACTCTCACTCTCACTCCCTCACTCTCTCCCTCTATGGCAGCTTTGGCCAGGTCCTCTCATGGATGAACTGAGGCCCAGGCCAATTTCAATCTTAGAGGCCCCCAAACCAAGATCAAGCAGAGGCCCCTCAATTTTAGAAGCCCCCAAATCAAGATCCCTTTGAAGCAGATGGGCACGAGGGCCTGCCTTTGGCAACCATGTGACAGGGCCTGCCTTTGGCAACCTCTCCTTCAGCTGCAACGTCCCATTGCGATGTCATTGTGGCAGTGGGCAGCTTGAGAGCCAATTGTGATTGGTGCACTGTGAGTGACATTGTGACATCGTCATTTGAAGCTGCTGGAAAAAGGCTCTCTGTGGGGAGCGTTTTTAAAAAACTTTAAACGTGAATAACTTTTGAAATCGAGCATGAATTCTGAAGTGAACCTGATGAGGTCGTGGAGGGGAAAAATGTGAGTAAGAATATGTAAAAAATTAAGCTTAGCGTTTTGGGGAAGATACATTACACACACACACACACACACACACACACACACACACACACACACACTATACCTATAAAAGTATATATGTGTGCGTGTGCTTGTATTCACTGTCCTGTTTAATTGCCGATTGTACAATTCGTTTTCATCTCCTCAGCTAACAATGAACCATGCTACATTTCCTTGATCGTCGTCAGCTTTGACTTATCCTTCCACGTATCTCTAGTCTCCCTCTCCCCTGATATCAAATATAATGCTTAGGAAGGAATTTCAGATGCTGGTTAAGACTGAAGATAGACACAAAATGCTGGAGTAAGTCAGCAGGACAGGCAGCATCTCTGGAGAGAAGGAATGGGTAACGTTTCAGGTCGAGACCCTTCTTCAGACTGAGAGTCATTATATAAAATGCAACCTCTCTGTTTATTATGGGTTTAACAGAGCACTGTTGTGCTGCCGTAAATAAGAATTTCATTGTTTCGGAACATGTGATAAAAAAATACTCTTGATTCTTAACTGACTTTTCACTTGGTCTCTCCACATCCCCTCTTAAACCCCGACTCTACCTCTTGCTCCTGTTCCCCTCTCTCACCCCCCCCCCCCCCCCCCTCCCCTCCCCATCCCCAGCTCTGTGTTATTCTGGAGCCGATGCAGGAACTCATGTCCCGGCACAAAACCTACAGCCTCAGCCCCCGGGATTGTCTCAAGACCTGCCTCTTCCAGAAATGGCAACGGATGGTTGCCCCCCCAGGTACGTGTGTGTTTCCCCTCCACCACCCTCCCCCCCCCCCCCCCCCCCATCACCGTTCCCTCAGTACCACGCCTCCCCTAATACAACCCCTCCCTCAGTACAACCTCACTCTCAGTACCGCCCCTCCCCCAATACAACCCCTCCCTCAGTACCGCCCCTCCCCCAATACAACCCCTCCCTCAGTACCGCCCCTCCCCCCAATACAACCCTCCCTCAGTACAACCTCTCCCTCAGTACCGCCCCTCCCCCAATACAACCCCTCCCTCAGTACAACCTCACTCTCAGTACCGCCCCTCCCCCAATACAACCCCTCCCTCAGTACCGCCCCTCCTAAAGCATTTAAAAGGATGGGCAGGTACATGGACAGTAAAGGTTTAGAGAGATGTGGGCAAAACGCAGGCAGGTGGGACCAGCGTAGATGGGGCATGCAGGCAGGTGGACGGGTTATCTGGATCAGCATGAGCGAGTTGGGCCGAAGGTGCCTGTGTGACCGTGTACAAAATCATGAGAGGAATTGATCGGGTAAACGCAGAGTCTCTTGCCCTGAGTTGGGGAATCAAGAACCAGAGGACATAGGTTTAAGGTGAGACGGGAAATATTTAATAGGAACCTGAGGGGCAACATGGTTATGTGGAATGAGCTGCCGGAGGAGGTAGCTGAGGCAGGTACTACCCAATGTATAAGAAACATCTGGACTGATACATGGATGAAACGGGGTTAGATGGATGTGGGCCAAACACAGGCAGGTGGGACTAGCGTAGATGGGGCATGTTGGTCGGTGTTGGCAGATGGGCCGAAGGGCCTGTTTCCATGCTGTGCCCCGTGTCTCTGTGCCCCTGTGCCCCGTGTCTCTGTGCCCCTGTGCCCCGTGTCTCTGTGCCCCGTGTCTCTGTGCCCCGTGTCTCTGTGCCCCGTGTCTCTGTGCCCCGTGTCCCTGTGCCCCGTGTCCCTGTGCCCCGTGTCCCTGTGCCCCGTGTCCCTGTGCCCCGTGTCTCTGTGCCCCGTGTCTCTGTGCCCCGTGTCTCTGTGCCCCGTGTCTCTGTGCCCCGTGTCTCTGTGCCCCGTGTCTCTGTGCCCCGTGCCCGTGTGTCTCTGTGCCCCGTGTCTCTGTGCCCGTGTGTCTCTGTGCCCCTGTGCCCGTGTGTCTCTGACTCTGTCTCCTGCACCCTACAGCTGAACCTGCCCGTCAGGCTCCCAGCAAGCGGCGTAAGAGGAAGATGTCAGGCGGGAGCACCATCAGCAGTGGCACCAACTCCAACACCAACAGCAACAGCAAGAAGAAGAGTCCGGCCAGCAGCTTCGCCCTCTCCAGTCAGGTACCTGTAAGCATCGGCGTTTCTTCCATCTTCACCTGTGATCGCTGCGCTCCCACTCTCCTTGCCCGCCTCCCCCTGCCCCACCTCTCCCCCTGCCCCCTCCCCTCCCTTGCCCCCACTCTCCCCCATTGGGCTGGCTGTGCCCGCATCCTTGTGTTAGGGGTGGGGGGGGCTCGGTGAGGGGTGGGGGCGATGGGATGCAGGGGCAGACACTGATCCCGTGACCGCCTCGACCCCGACACGCTCCATGACTCCACTGCACATACGTGAAGATGCTGCATGAACACGTGTGGGGGCTTCCATTGTGTGTGTCCCTGCACTCACCCCTGTGTGAGGGACTGTCTGCACACGCGTTTGACTCTGCATGACAACGACTGCGCATGTCTGTGAGTTTGCATGCGAGTACTGCACCGCTCCCCTCATCTCCCCGCTCTTTCCCTATCCCATCTCGCCTCCTCTCCCTCCCCCTCCCGCTCTTACTCCCTCTCTCTACTTTCTCTTTTTTCCCTCTCCCCCTTTCCTCTCCCCCCCTCTATACATGCTCTTCCCTCTCCCCGTCCACTTCCTCAATCTCACTCTTCGCGCCCTCACATTTCTCCCGCCCCTTGTTCTCCCACCACTGTTCCCTCTCCCCTTCTTCTCCCTTTTTCGGAAAGAAGGGGATGAATATTCTGCAGCGTGACTTTCGAGAGCTCGGAAAAATGATGAAAAGCAGGACCTCCAGGGTTGTTATCTCCTGTTTGCTTCCAGTTCCTCATGCTGGCGAGAGCAGGAACAGGGAGATACGGGACCTGAATGTGTGGCTGAGGAATGTGTGGCTGAGGGGGCAGGGATTTAGATTCTTAGATCACTGGGATCTGTTTTGGAGTAAGGGGGAACTGTACAAAACGGATGGATTGCATCTTAACAGGTGGGGGACCAGCATTCTGGCAGGCAGGTTTGCCACTGCTACACGGTGGTTTTAAACTGAATAAGGGGGGTGGGGTGTCAAATGGGATAGTCGAGGACGGAATTAAAGTGAAAGAGAGTAAATGGATGGTTAATGACCCCAGACTTAACGGGAAAGGAAGCTCACAAAGGGATAGGAGAGTATGGCCAAGTGTAATAGGGATCGATGTGAAAGGTGAGATGCGTAAGGAATTAAAAGTATTGTATATGAATGCGCAAAGTATAAGAAGTAAAGTAGATGAGCTTGAGGCTCACTTAGAGGTTGGTAGATATGACTGTGGGGATTACTGAGACGTGGCTGCAGGAGGATCGGGCCTAGGAACTTAATATTCAGGGTTATACATCCTATAGAAAGGACAGGCAGGTGGACAGAGGAGGGGGGGTAGCTCTGCTGGTGAGTGATGGAATTCAGTCCCTTGCGAGGGAAGACATAGGGAGGTAGAGTCACTGTGGATTGAGTTGAGGAATTGTAAAGGCAAGAAGTCTCTAATTGGTGTTATCTACAGACCCCCAAATAGTAGCCCGGGTGTAGGGTTAAGTTGCAGCAGGAGTTAAAACTGGCATGCAACAAAGGTAATGGCACTATGGTGATGAGGGATTTCAATATGCAGGTAGACTGGGAAAATCAGGTTGGTTCAGGACTCCAAGAAAGAGAGTTTGTAGAATGCCTCCGAGATGGATTCTTAGAGCAGCTTGTAATGGAGCCGACCAGAGAAAAGGCTATTCTGGATTTAGTGTTGTCCAATGAACCAGATATGATAAGAGAACGCGAGGTAAAGGAACCGCTTGGAGGTAGTGATCATAATATGATTAGTTTTAATCTGCAATTTGAGAAGGAGAACGTTAAATCGGAAGTGGCAGTGATGCAGTTGAACAAAGGTGACTGAAGGCATGAGAGGAGAGCTGGTCAAGGTAGACTGGAAAGGGATCCTAGCAGGAATGACGGTGGAACAGCAATGGCAGGAATTTCTGGGCATAATCCGGAAGACGCTGGATCATTTCATTCCAAAGAGGAAGAAAGATTCTAAGGGGTGTAGGAGGCAACCGTGGCTAAAACTAAAAGAAAAGATGTATAACACAGCAAAGAGTAGCCGGAAGCTAGAGGATTGGGAAAACTTTCATAGGACAACAGAAGGAAACAAAACGGGCAATACGGGCTGAAAAGAAGTACGATGGGAAGCTGGCCAGGAATATAAAGTAGGACAGTAAAAGCTTCTTAAGATATGTTAAGGGAAAAAGAGTAGCAAATTCAAATGTGGGTCCCTTGAAGGCAGACACGGGTGAAATTATTATGGGCAACAAGGAAATGGCAGAAGAGTTGAATAAGTACTTCGGATCTGTCTTCACTAAGGAAGACGCAAATAATCTCCCAGATGTACTGGAGGACCGAGGAGCTAAGGGGGTAGAGGAACTGAAAGAAATTTTCATTAGGTGAGAAATAGTATTGGGTAGGCTAATGGGACTGAAGGATGATAAATCCCCTGGGCCTGATGGTCTGCATCCCAGGGTCCTCAGGGAGGTGGCTCTAGAAATAGTGGACGCATTGGTGATCATTTTCCAATGTTCAATAGATCAGGATCAATTCCTGTGGATTGGAGGACTGCTAATGTTATCCCACTTTTCAAGAAAGGAGCGAGAGAGAAAACGGGGAATTACAGACCAGTTAGCCTGACTTCGATGGTGGGAAAGATGCTGGAGTCAATTATTAAAGAGGTAATAATGGGGCATTTGGATAGCAGTAAAGGGATTAGTCCAAGTCAACATGGATTTATGAAAGGGAAATCATGCTTGACTAATCTTCTGGAATTTTTTGAGGATGTGACAAGTAAAATGGATGAAGTGTATCTAGAGGAGCCAGTGGATGTAGTGTATCTAGACTTTCAGAAAGCCTTTGATAAGGTCCCGCACGGGAGACTGGTGACTAAAATTAGAGCACATGGTAATTGGGGGTAGGGTGTTGACATGGATAGAAAATTGGTTGGCAGACCGGAAGCAAAGAGTAGGAGTGAAGGGGTCCTTTTCAGAATGGCAAGCAGTGGCAAGTGGAGTGCCGCAAGGCTCGGTGTTGGGGCCGCAACTGTTTACCATATATATTAATGATTTGGAAGAGGGAATTAGGAGCAACACTAGCAAGTTTGCGGGTGACACAAAGCTGGGTGGCAGTGTGAACTGTGAAGAGGATGTTAGGAGGTTGCAGGGTGACCTGGACAGGTTGAGTGAGTGGGCAGATGACGGCATATGCAGTATAATATAGATAAATGTGAGGCATTTTGGCAGCAAAAACAAGGGGGCAGATTATTATCTCAATGGGATTAGGTTAGGTAAGGGAAAGGTGCAGCGAGACCTGGGTGTCCTTGTAAACCGGTCACTGAAAGTTAGCGTGCAGGTACAGCAGGCAGTGAAGAAAGCTAATGGAATGTTGTCCTTCATAACAAGAGGATTTCAGTATAGGAGTAAAGAGGTTCTTCTGCAGTTGTATAGGGCTCTGGTGAAACCACATCTGGAGTATTGTGTACAGTTTTGGTCTCCTAATTTAAGGAAGGACGTCCTTGTGATTGAGGCAGTGCAGCGTAGGTTCACGAGATTGATCCCTGGGATGGCGGGACGGTCATATGAGGAGAGATTGAAAAGACTAGGCTTGTATTCACTGGAGTTTAGAAGGATGAGGGGGGTTCTTATAGAAACATATAAAATTATAAAAGGACTGGACAAGCTAGATGTAGGAAAAATGTTCCCAATGTTGGGCGAGTCCAGAACCAGGGGCCACAGTCTTAGAATAAAGGGGAGGTCATTTAAGACTGAGGTGAGAAAAAACTTTTTCACCCAGAGAGTTGTGAATTTGTGGAATTCCCTGCCACAGAGGGCAGTGGCCAAGTCACTGGATGGATTTAAGAGAGAGTTAGATAGAGCTCTAGGCGCTAGTGGAGTCAAGGGATATGGGGAGAAGGCAGGCACGGGTTATTGATCGGGAACGATCAGCCATGATGACAATGAATGGCGGTGCTGGCTCGAAGGGCCGAATGTTCTCCTCCTGCACCTATTTTCTATGTTTCTGTTTCCCCTACTTCCTCTCTCCCGTTTTCTTGCCCCCCTCTCCTCCCCCCTCTGCCCCTATCTCTCCTCTCTCCCACTCTTTCTCTGCCTTCCTTCTCTCAATTCAATTCAACTTTAATGTCATTGCACAGATACAAGTATGGGTACAACGAAGTGCAGTTTAGCGTCAGTTCGTAGTAATAGCAATATATAAATAGATACAGAATGCAGACAATGTGGACGGAGAGACTGGAGAAATCTATCGGCGGGACTCCGAGTTCAGCAGTGTGATGGTGTTGTTATAGAAGCTGTTCCTCATCCTGCTGGTGCGGGACCTGAGGCTCCTGTACTGCCTCCCTGATGGTAGGAGGGCAAACAGTCCATGGTTAGGGTGGGAGGGGTCCTTGATGATCTTCCCGGCCCGTCTCAGACACCGTTTTCGGTGGAGGGCATCCATGGCAGGGAGCGGGGCACTGATGATGTGCTGGGCGGTTTTCACCACCCGTTGTAGTGCCTTCCTGTCTGCTACGGTGCAACTGCTGTACCAGACCGTAAAGCGGGTGGTCAGGATGCCTTCCATGGTACAGCGGTAAAAGTTGGTCAGGATCTGGGGGGACAGGTGGGCTTTTTTGAGCCTCCTCAGGAAGTAAAGGCGCTGCTGCGCCTTTTTGATCAGCTTGGAGGTGTTGAGGGACCAGGACAGATCCTCCGAGATGTGTACCACGAGGAATTTGCAGTTGGAGACCCGCTCCACCTCAGTCCCGTTTATATGGATGGGGGGTGTCTGCCCCCTCTGTTCTTTCTAAAGTCAACAATGATTTCCTTCGTCTTCTGGGAGTTGAGGACAAGGTTATTGTTGGCACGCCAGGTTGTCAGCTCTCCCCTCTCCTCTCCCCCTCTATCCTCTCCCTCCCATCTTTACCCCCTCTCCACCCCCCCCCCCCCCCCGCGCCCTCAGTGTGCCGTGTATGTGTCTCCTCCCCCCCCCCCACCTCCCCGCGCCCACTGTTAGCTGAGGCCCGTGTGTGTGTGTCTCTCTCTGCAGGACGTGATGGTGGTGGGGGAGCCCACGCTGATGGGGGGGGAGTTTGGCGACGAGGACGAGCGGCTGATCACGAGGTTAGAGAACACCCAGTACGACGCCACCAACGGCATTGACGACGAGGACAGCTTCAACAACTCGCCGGCGCTGGGGGCCAACAGCCCCTGGAACAGCAAGCCCCCCTCCAGCCAGGAGAGCAAGTCCGAGAACCCCACCTCGCAGGCATCGCAGTGAGGGGTGCCCCTCGCCCGCCATTCCACCCCTAAACGCCCACCCACCTCCAACTCCCCCCCGCCCACCGCCCACAGGCAGCAGGGGAGCAGGGAGGGAGAGGGGGTGGGAGGCGGGGGGGGGATAGAGGAGGGGGGAAAGCCACCACACCCCGACCCCCACCCCCCTCCCCAACCCCACCTCACTCTGGACTTTAGACTTTAGTGATGCAGAAACCGGCCCTTCGTCCCCTTTGGTGCTGACCAGCGATCGCCCCGTACACCAGCACTGGCCGACACACACCAGGGACAAGTTACAATTTATACCGAGGCCAATTAACCCACAAACCTGTGCGTCTGTAGCAGCGTGGGAGGGAAACCGGAGCAAGCCCACGCGGTCACAGGGAGAACGTGCAAACTCTGTACAGACGACACCCATAGTCCGGATCGATCCCGGGTCTTTGGTGCCGTGAGGCAGCCACTCTACCAGCTGTGCTGCCCATTTGGTCACCACACATCGGCTTCCCATTCCCCACGCAGCGACGTATGTGGGCAACACGGTGGCACAGCGGGTAGAGCTGCTGCCTCTCAGCACCAGAGACCCGGGCGCTCCGGCTTCCTCCCACATCCCAAAGATGTGCAGGTTTGTAGGTTAATTGCCCCTCTGTAAATTGCCCCCTAGTGTGTAGGGAGTGGATGAGAGAGTGGGATAACAGGGAGTGGATGAGAGAGTGGGATAACAGGACTAGTGTGAACGGGCCGGTGTGGACTCGGTGGGATGAAGCGCCTGTTTTCTATGACCTGTCTCTCTGTACTCTCTCGTCTTTCTCCCCAAAAGTGTTTTTTTTTAAAGTTGTTGCATCTGAGAAAGTTTGAAAGCCCTACTCCCTCCCCCTTTCTCCTCACCCTCTTCTTCTCCTAATTCCTCTCACCCTCTCCTCCACTCCCCTCCTCCTCCTCACCCTCTCCTCCACTCCCCTCCTCCTCCTCCCTCACCCCTCTTCTGCCCCTCGCCCCTCTCCTCCCTCCTTCCCTTTCCCTCACCACCCCTCAATTCCCTCTGCCCCCCTCTCCTCCCACCTCCCCCCCCCACCTCTCCCCGCCCCCTCTCCCCTCCCCTGAATTCCCCCTCTCCTCCCACGTCCCCCTCCCTCTCACCCGCACCCTCCCTCCCCTCCCCACCTCCTCTCTGCCCGTGTCCACTCCACACCCGTTGGAGGAAATAACTAGCTGCAGCCACAGAGCCATACCGCACGGAAACAGGCCCTTCGGCCCAACTACTCCATGCTGTCCAAGCTGGTCCCACCATATCCCTTGCCGCCTCTTGACTAGCTGTTCTGGAAGTTTCCATGCTGAGGGAATGGGGCGTCAACAGGCATGTGAGGGAGGCTGGGTAGGGGGCTGGAATGGCCAAAGGATCCAGTTCCTGATGGGCCGCTGACCAATCGCAGACGGGTCTTGGCCAGGGATCCACTGTGGAACCAATCATAACAAAGATGCTGTTAGCCAGGGATCTAGAGAGTTCCGACTTTAGAGAGCAGAGAGGGATCAACTTCTACAGAGAGTCTCTGCTTGTGATCTAGTACTGGTGGAAATTTCAAACTGGGATCTACCTTAGAGGGATCTACAGCTGCCATGGAGAGCGATTCATCTTGGGATCCACTTTGCTCTAGATCCTTGGCAGGGATCACAGAGGACACTGATAGACAGCCCCTCCACTGGGGATCTACCTTTAATGGAGAACAGTCCATCTGGAGATCTACTCTGCTAATGGTCTGAGAGGGATCCACCAGGGGAGTGGTCTCGGCTGGGGATCTAGTGCTAGTGGGGATCTCAAATGCTACTGGGTGCTACTACTGATTATCAGTCTCCAGCAGGAATCTAATAATCATAGACAGATTCCGTGAGGGATCCGCCTGGTCCCTGGTAGGGATCCACTCTCGGAAGGGGTCAGATGGGGATCTAGTCCTGATGATGACCAGGGATCAACTACTGGCATGGAGAATCACTCGGGATCCACTCCCAATTATTTGGCTAGGGATCAACTCTGCTAGAGTTCTCTGGTGGGCATCCACTCCTGAGAGAGCTCCTCCACCAGGGGTCTATTGGGGGAAGCGCCATTCAACAAAGGATCCGCTTTGCTTGTGGTCTCTGGGGAGGGATCCACCCATGATAACGTTCTCCACACAGCGACCCACTACTGATAGTCCCTGGGCGGGAATCCACTCCTGGTGGCACCAGTGTAGGGATCCACCCCCAGTAGTTGAGGTCTGAGCCCAGGATCTGGTCTACGATCTGGACAACGGTAGGACTGCGACGCTCCTATGGTCGAGTAGCCTTCCTCCAAAAGGTGGGATGGGTGACCAATCGCCAGGCGGGTCTGTACCTGTAAGAGGCAGGTGAGGGGGAGGGATGGGGCGGGAGGGTGGGGGTGAGGAAGGGGAGCGAGGGTTAGCATGAAGAAAGGGAGTTGAGGCAGTGGCTATGGGGAAAAGCAGCAATGAACGAGGACGGGGACTGACATGTTGTTGCTCTCTCCCCCCCCCCCCCCCCACTAATCTCCCCCCACTTTTGGGCCCGTAACCCTTCGCCAGAAGGGATAAAAGAGGGCATCTGTGCGGGAGTCTACAGTCGTCGTCACGGGATGAGTCCGGTGTCAGTTCAAGGCAGAGTGAGGCAGCTGCAAGGTGCCCCAGAAGTTTAATAAATCTGTCCCATCCCTGGCTTCATACGACCCCTCCTTCCCCCCCCCCCCACTCCTTCCCCTCCTCCATACGCTCATTTCGCCCCCACCAAGTCCCACATTTCCTTTTTATCCCCCCCCTCTTTCCCCTCCCCCTCGCCCCTTTCCACCCATTTCCCTCCCTCTGGCTTTACATTTCACCCCTCCTCTCCTTGCCTGACACCCCTTTGTCTCCCTTTCACCTCCAGCCTTTGTCACCTACTCCACCCACCTGCCCATCACCCCCTCACCTGTGTCCACCTATCACTTGTGTACGAAGGAACTGCAGATGCTGGTTTATACCGAAGATAGACACAAAGTGCTGGACCAGGCAGCATCTCTGGAGAAAAAGGATAGGTGACCTTTCGTGTCTGAAGGGTTCCGACCCAAAAAGTCACCTATCCACACTCTCCCGAGATGCTGCCTGACCTGCTGAGTTACTCAGGCAATCTGTGCCCACTTGTCACTTGCCAGGCTTCATCCCACCACCACCTCTTCTCCCCCCCCCCCCCCCCTCCCCCGGACTCTTATCAGTCTGAAGAAGGGTCCCGACCAGAAACATTGCTTGTCAATTCCCTACCCAGTTGCTGCCTGGCCCGCTGAGTTCCTCCAGCACTTTGTGTTTGATTCCAGATTCCAACGTACCTCCAATCCAAAGCCCCACCACCCTATGTCGTGACCTGCACCTTCCCAATCCCACTCGCTGACATCCAAGGCTTCCCCAGTTAACCAAAGCCTTGATCGTAGCCAGTTTCACTTTGCAATATTTCCTCTGCCTCCCTGACCTCCATCAAAGACCCTTCTTTGGCCCTAAGCCTGTATCAGAGCTACCTGTAACCGCACTTATCCAGTTAGATCATAACACATTGGAGCAGAATTTAGGCCAATCAGCCCATCGAGTCTACTCCGCCATTCAATCATGTCTGATCTATCTTTTCCTCTCAACCTCATTCTCCTGCCTTCTCCCCATAACCTCTGTTTTAAAAATACCCGATGACTTGGCCTCCCGCCACCGTCTGCGGCAATGAATTCCACAGATTCACCACCCTCGGGCTAAAGAAATTCCTCCTCATTTCCATTCTGAAGGTGCATCCTATTATCCTGAGGCTGTGCCCTCTGGTCCTAGACTCTCCCACTAGTGGAAACATCTTCTCCACATTCACTCTATCCACGCCTTTCACTATTCTGTAAGTTTCAATGAGATCCCTGCACCTCACCTTCCTGCCCCGTGCACCCTAGAACTCCCTCCCTTCATCTCTATGATATCTCCTCCAAAGTTCTCTCTCCCCCCCCCCCCCCCAACTCGTAGGATCTCCAGAGGCCACACAGCAACAGGTGTCATCTTGTGAAGCACCTCAGGATCTTGGACTGCATTAAGGGCGCTACCTAAATGCAGGTAGCTTTGGAGGTAACGTGGGTAGGCACCCCATTAAACTGGACTGTGCCCAAATGCCTCTAGTCCTAGACTCTCCCACTAGTGGAAACATCCTCTCTACATCCACTCTGTCCAGCCCTTTATTCGGTGAGTTTCAATGAGATCCGCCACCTCATCCTTCTAAACCCCAGCGAGTGCAGGCCCAGTGACGCCAAACGCTCCTCATGTGTTAACCCAGTCATCCCCGGGATCCTTCTCGTAAATGCTGTGGTCTTCAGGGTCATCCTTGACCCTTGGCGGCCAACACCGAATGCATGCCTCTGGCGACCTGGCCCGTTCAGTCTCCCCGTTTGCTCCCTGTTCCCCTGGCCACCCTGTCTCAGAGAGACGAGTCACAGGCTCAACAAACAATCGCCCAGCCACTGACCACTGCTGACCCAAGTAGTTTGCCTCACTCATCGCACCCGGCACAGTAACCGTGGCCCGGACCCACAGTAACAAGGTCTCACTCCCTCCCTCCACAGGAACCTTCTGCCGTTCACGTCCCTCTCTCTTTAATAGTACCATTATATTTTAAAAAACAGGATTTTTTTTAACGACCTTCCACACCTAACCCCAACGCTGGCACCTCTGTGAACAGAGGGCGTGAGACGGGGGACAATACCCCTTCACCTTCTCATGATTTTCTAACTTGCTGTAAATCCGTAGAGAGAGAGAGAGAGAGATGGGGAAATGCACAAAATGTCATGTTTTATACAGCAAAATAAATCCGGGGGGGAAAAAAAAACGTTAAAAAAAATATTTGAGTTAGGAAGGTAGAAATGCTAAACAACCCCCCTCAGAATTGTTTGTAATGTTTTTTAATGTTATCCTGTGTAGGGGAAACTGTTTAATTTTGGGTTGGAACCCCCTGTTCTGTGTATCACTGCTTGTATATTGAACACGAATACTGACCAATCTGTATTGCTGTCATTAAACAAATGATAAACCCAGCCACTCATTCTCCCAGCGCCTCCTTTTTCCTTGCAGACTGCAGGTGTTGGTTTAAGCAAGTAAGTAAGTGTATTGGCCAAGTAGTCACATACAAGGAATTTGCCTTGGTGCTCCGCCCCACAAGTAACATGGCATACAGTGACAGTTACGAATGACTCAGAAAACACTAAACATGAATAATAATAAAACCTGAATGATAAAACACCATTGATCAAGCATGTGAACCAACAAAATGCCAGATCAGAGGGAGGCTACAGATATTTGGCTGCTGTGTAGAGCAACTACTTGTGGATAAGAACAAATTACAAAACAAAAGACACATCTTTTGTATTTAAATCAGTCGTGAACCGCTGGGCAAGATTCCTGTTTGCAAGGGGAAATCAGAGAAGTTTGACATTTCTGTGGTGCATTAGTCCCCCCCCCCCCCCCCCCCCCCCCCCCGTTCTTGCTCCCAACAGCAGTCTGCACCTTTGACGATTCTACAGTGACTTCTCATTGCAAATGTAATCTCTCTGGTGACATCAGCCGCTGTTGGCAACCACGTTTGTCTCCGTGGCAACCCGTGGCCGTGTCCTGAACAGCTAGTACACCAGACTTTGGCTTGGAGTTTAGCTTCCAACCCAGCAGTATCAACGTTGAATCCTCTCATTGTGAGTAACTTCACCCTTGCACTCCCCGTCCCGCTCTCCCTCCCAGTCCCTGCCCCCTTTCCTCGTCGTTTTACCTGTTCCACAGTTCTCTGCATAGTTCTGCTTGAGATCACTCTGTGCTGTATTCCCTGCAGCAGCCTGGGGCTCACCTGGATCGGCGACGCACCAGCACATCAAGCACCTGGACCGCACTTTGGACTTTTCTTTTCGTTATAAACGGTGCCAAAATAAGGCGACTGTGCATTTGCAAAGGGATGTGTCAAAGAATTGCACTGTGCTGTGCATCTGTGACAATAAAGATCCATTGCAGCATTCCCCGGCCAACAATGGGGCTGCCTGGCAACACCCTGCCCGACTTGTCCTGGCTTTTTCTCGCCTTCACCCCGCCCCCACACCCCCTTATTTTCAGTCTCAACTAGTAACGTCACCCATCCTTTCCATCGAGAGATGTTGCCTGTGGGTCTGAAGAATGGGTTTTGGCCCGAAACGTCGCCTATCACCTTCGCTCCTTAGATGCTGCTGCACCCGCTGAGTTTCTCCAGCCTTTTGTGTGCCCTCGATTTTCCAGCATCTGCGGTTCCTTCTTTAACATGTTAGATGACCCGTTGAGATACTCCAGCACTTTGTGTCTATCGGTGGTTGGACCACATCAGAGTTCCTGGCGGATCAGGTTGAGCTTCACTATTGTCACATGCACGGAAGTACAGTGCAAGGCTTGGTTCTGCATGCTCGTCCAAACACATTGTATACTTTAGACTTTATAGCCACAGCTCAGCAACAGGCCCGTTGGCCCAAAGAGTCCACTCCGACCAGCGATTCCCCCCCCGTACACTAGCACTATCCCCACTACACACACTGGGGATCATTTATAAATGCCAATTCAACCAACAACCCACGCCTTTGGAGTGTGGGAGGAAACCGGAGCACCCGGAAAAAAAAGCCATGCGGTCACAGGGAGAACGTACAAACTCCGTACAGACAGCAGGATTGAACTCCGGTCTCTGGCGCTGTGTGGCAGCAACATTATTATTGGACCACCTAGCCAGAGGGTACAGGAGACACCTGATAGAAGTATATAAACTTTTGAAGATCGATAGGGTAGACAGTCGACCTTTTTCAGGTTGGAAAAAAAAAGAAATACAAGAGGGCATGACTTTAAGGTGAGATGGGAAAAGGTTATTTATTACAGAGGGTGGTGGGTGCCTGGAACATGCTGCTGGTGGTGGTCCCACAATGTTTGTGGGGAACATGATGCCAAGACCAACTCTATCTGCCTGCACATAATCCATATCCCTCCATTCCCTCATCTAAAAGCCTCTTAAACGCCGCTATCGTATCTGCCTCCACCACCACCCCCTGGCAGAGCGTTCCCAACATGGGGAGAAGGCAAGAGAATGGGGTTGGGAGGGAAAGATAGATCAGCCAAGATTGAATGGCAGAGTAGACTTGATGGGCCGAATGGGCTAATTCTTCTCCTCTAACACACGAACGTGCAAGGTCTCCATGTGCCTACGTGACATCTAAGTCTTATGGTTAGGAAAGGTTCAAAGGAATATGAACCAAACAAGGGGGGAGTAGTTTAGATGGGGGCTTCTTGGTTGGCATGGACCAGTTGGGCCGAAGGGCCTGTTTACTGCTGTACAACCATCTTTTTGAAAGCTCCAGATAAGAATGACAGGCATTTTAGAAATTCAGGCCTACCCTCGTCCCTCCATCCCTGGTGAAGGGCAAAGGAAAATCTCCAGACATAAAGGATATTCTGAACACGTCACAATAAATTGTGTTGAATTTTTAAACTAACCATTCATCTTTAGATAAAGCCCTCCTTCAAAAATCAACAAAGCATGGATCAAAACCAACTTTCTTTCTCCAGGATGTACGACGGTTCCATAAATTTCACAGCTGGAAATAAATATTCTATCACAGACTTGGATCACTTTTTTTCTGCAGAGCTAAAAGTCAAACATCTCCCTGAAAGATAAATGATAAACTAGGAAGGTTGAAGTTGTGGAGAGAGAGTGAGAGAGTCGAGGCCGGGTTTGGAATAAATGCAACAGAAGACCTGCAGTTGAATGGATAGGACGGGTTTGGAGGGATATGGGCCAAATGCGGGAAGATCTGTCTAGTGTAGATGAGGCATCTTGGTCAACATTGGCAAGTTGGGCTGAAGGGCCTGTTTCTACGCTGTATCACTCTATGACTCTTGGCCCCAGAGCGGGTGAAGGGTTGACCAGTGGGCGTTGCGTAGACTAGTTGGAGGTCATACATAGACTATAAGTTCAAGAGAGAACGAGATGGGAGGAGTTATGGAACTCTGAGCAGCTGACGGGTTGTGTTTGAACACCGGAGGTTTGAGTGGTCTACACTAGAGATACGGTGACCAAGGAAAACCTGGAGAAAACCCACGCGATCTCAGGGATAACGTGCAAACTCTGCACAGACAGCACCCATAGTCAGGATTGAACCCAGGTCACTGCTACCCTAAAGGTGGCCTTTACTTTTTTTTTAAACCACCTGTTTGCCAACGGTTTGGACCTCGTTTGTGGGGTTAGAATAAATCCACACAATGTGACCAAGAAAATTATGCTTTTTATTGATGGCTTCGAACAAAATAAAAAATGGTTGCACATTCGAGAAACTTCTGTGTTCAAATAGCAAAAATTCTAATGTGAGCTCGAACACGTTTTGACAGATTGGAATGACAACGATTAAATAAAATCTTAAAATTAAGATGCCAAAAGGACTTTAAACATGGAAATAAAACAGAATTCAACAATCTTACAGGTTACAACAGGGGGTGAACATTTCACAGCCGGAGGTCCTGGGATCCCAAATATCTTTGACCCCCACCTTGTACAGGAAGTCTATCCATTAAGTGACGCTGGAGTCTGGATCAGAGATGGGTGGGGGTTAGCAAAGGGCCATGATGGGTTTAACTGCGAGAAACCAACCTCCTTCGACTGAGGTGCTCCGGTATACAACAAGGGCCCATCTGCCCACCATCTGCCACCTATATCCACACACCACGTACCTCCTGACCCTCGAGATGTCCGTGGAAGAGTGAGAGAGGGGATCGGGGTTGGAATTCCTCCACTGGCAGGAGCTGAGGTGGATGGTCAGAGAGTGGACTGCAGGACATCAGAAGCCCTACACCACAGCATCTGGTCCACACCTGGAGCAAACAGCTGTCCCTGCCCAACGCACAGCTGGAGCAACATCTGTCCCCACCTGCCCATCAGTGGAGAGACAGGGAGGGGGGGTCTCCACCAATGGACACGGGTATCTCCAATCTCTAACAGCTGAAACTGTTGTGTTGGAGGAGGGGGGGGGGGGGGGGTTCCACAAATAACACAGCAACTGCATTTGGAAGGTTCCCCTTCCAGCCGTGCGACAGATGTGGGGGAGCCTCAGGTGGAACATCGTGATGGCCTGTCGAGGAGGCTGCAGAAGTGAGAGGTCACCTGCACAGGTAGGGCAGTGGAGGGGGCTGTGCACAGAAGTGAAGGGCTAGAACCTCTCACTCTGCTCAGTTCTCCCTAAGAGACTGTACCTCCCCCAAGTTGTAATACAGGAGGGGTCACGAGAGACTGCAGATGCTAGAATGTTGAGCAAAACGACAGAGTGCTGGAGGAACTCGACAGGTTAGGCAGCATCTGAGGTGGGAATGGACAGGCGACGCTTCAGACTGGAGTGAAGAAGGGTCCCAAACCGAACCGTGGTCCGTCTGTTCCCTCCACGAATGCCGCCCGGCCCCCAGAATTCCTCGAGCAACACTGGGGAGGTTGCCGCGGGAGAGGGGCACCAAGAACCCAATATTACTCTTCGCACAATCCTGTACAATCCCCGGATCAGAGCAGCAGAGGGTCAACACTGGGCTGGCACGCTGCCCGCGGGAGGGGGCAGTGGCAGGAACTCCGACCTCCTGCAGACACACGGTCCAGGGAGCCATCTCACTCCGACACCACCAGCCCCAGATTCGCCCACTCATGGTAACCACCCTCACCCGTCTCTCAGCTCTGGTGGGTCGTGCCCAATGGTCTGTGGGGCTGTGACCTTGGGCGCCTCCCTGAACCACTCCCCCTGTTACAAGTCAGTAAATGTAATCCAGCAACATCATCAGTTTGCTTCCATCGGCTTCAGCGTGGTAGATAACCCTCTGGTTCACAGCATGGAAAACCGGCCCGTCGTCCCCCGCCCATCCCGTTCGCACTAGTTCCATGGCCTCGTCACAGTGTGTTACAGCTGGGCTAAGAGAGGTTGCGGGCTTGGGAGAATCCGTGAGAAACAACCTCAGAACGGACGGGTGTACCTTGCGAAAGGAGATGAGCAGGAATATCTTTAGCCACAGGGTGGTGAATCTGTGGAATTCATTGCCACAGATTCATGGCTGTGGAGGCCAAGTCACTGGGTAGTTTTAAAGCAGAGATTGACAGGTTCTTGATTCGTTTGAGTGTCAAAGGTTACGGGGAGGAGGTAGGAGAACGGGGTTTGAGAGGGGAAGCTAGATCAGCCGTGATCGAAAGGCACAGCAGGCTCCATGGGCCGTCTGGCCTAATTCTGCTCCTATGACATGACAGGCAGCTCTCTGTGTGTAACTGAGTGGGAGTGGTCTTTCTGAGCCCCCTGCCACCACGCTCCTGCTCCCCTAAAGGATGGTCAGAACTTTTAGAATTTAGAGATACAGTGTGAAAACAGGCCCTTCGGCCCACCCTGTCCAGGCCGACCAACGATCACCCTGTGCACTAGCACTATTCTACACCCTGGGGACAATTTACAATTTTTTGTTAGACAGATGCACAGTTAAAGTTTAGAGATGCAGCGCAGAAACAGGCCCAGTGGCCCACCGATTCTCCACCGACCAGCGTATACCAACCTCGGGTAAATCTACCCCCGGGGGGTAAATTTTGCCTTCCCAGGGGGTAAATGCGTTGATTCTGGATTTGTACAGATTTGTTCTCATTGACTGACTGTGTTTGGTTCTGGTATACCGGTATCTGTTCATCATTAGTTGCTCGTAAATAAGTGAAATGACTTTGTTGCGTGCTATTAAAGTTCCCAGAGGGAATCGGGACGAAAAAGGTTGTACAGGGAACCCCTGCTGTACACTATCCTACACACACTATGGACAATGGCCCCATAGCAGAAGCGTCCAAGGCGCGGGGCTGGGAGCTGGAAGTATCCCGAGCTAATTCTGCTACCGCCATCATCTATCGCAACAAGTGACGGCTTCCACTGATTGTCGCGGAAGCTTGCGTCCTTTTCAGGACGGACGATGGCAATTTACAATCATACTAAGCCAATTAACCTACAAACCTGTGCCTCCTTGGAGTGCGGGGGGAAACCGAAGATCTCGGAGAAAACCCCACGCAGATCACGGGGAGAACGTGCTAACTCCGTACAGACAGCGACCATAGTCAGGGTCGAACCCGGGTCTCCAGTGCTGTAAGGCAGTAGCTCTACCACTATGCCCCCATGTTGCCCACAGTCTCTTGCCCAGAGTAGGGGAATCCAGAACCAGAGGTGAAGGGGGAAAGAATTATTAGGAACTTGAGGGGCAGCCTTTTGAAACTTGGAATGGTGGGTGTATGGAACGAGATACCAGAGGAGGTAGTTGAGGCAGCTACTATTGCAAGGTTTAAGAAACATTTACACAGGTACATGGATAGTATAGGTTTGGAGGGATGTAGGCCAAATGCAGGCAAGGGGGACTAGTGTAGATGGGGCACGTTGGTCGGTTTGGGCAAGTTGGGCCGAAGGGCCTGTTTCCACACTGAATGACTCCGAGAAGCCAATTAACCTACAAATCTGTACCTCTTTGGAGTTTGGGAGGAAACCGGAGCACCTGGGGAAAACCCACGGGGACACAGCAGGTTTTGTCATTTTTTGGAGTGAAGGAGCCTTGCTCGGTCTGTGTGGCCCTCCCGACGTTGCCCTGGCGACAGTGTGCAACAGGAGCATGTGGACCAATAGTTTGGTCCAGGATCGCAGTTGGGGGAGGAAGGGCTGGGGAGCAGGGAGAGCTCTCCGAGTTTTGGCAGCGCCTGACAAAATGAGTGCCGGCTCCAGCTGTAACCCAGTTATGGCACAGGACAGCCAGGATCTCTCTCTGCCAATGGAACCCACTGGGTAGCCCGAGTCAATGGATCCAAGCAAGCAACCCAGGGGCCAATTGGGTGGGATGCGGCCGCAGAAGATTGGCCACGAGTCTGCTCTGTCGACGAACGAGAAGCAACTGAGGATGAGGTTGGTGTTTGGGTGTGGGGGTGGGGAGTTGATCTGCAGAGGATCAAGCAAAAGGGCAAGGTCCCCACGTCCAACAACCTTGGGCAAGGGATGGGAGACGAGGGCGACACTCATTAAGATACAAACCAGCTTCTCCAAAGATCAAATCATCCCTTCGAAAAGGTTCCAGCACCGTGCCTCAAAGATTAGCAGCCCCACAGAGTCAATGGGCCCAGCTGTAAGTCACCGTGGCAAGAGTTGGCGTCCCACATCGCGAATACACCCCTCGCGCCACTACTGTACATTGCTGATGAAAGTTCAACCAAAGTGTACTCTTTACAATAGATTTACCACACATTCAGAAGGTTTACAGTACAGAGACAAGAGAGAAAAGCTCTGATTATACAAATGACACTTGGCAACATAGTACAGTGTAGCAGCTTTCAGTAATACATGGCCTCCTTCCCCCGGCTCCAATGCCTCCCCTCACCACCTGCCCACGAGGCTTCTTTTCAAAATGTCTCCCGTTGTCTCTCTCGCCTTTACCCCGACACCCTGGCCCTCTTCCCCCCCCCCACCACTCTTCCTTGGCAGCCCAACACCCCTGGTCCCTGGGCAAAGCAAGTGTCGACAAAGCCCCTCAGATGGGCCTCTCCTCCCAACCCACCCAATTCCAGCGACGAGGCAGCACAGTGGCACAGCGGTAGAGTGCCAGAGACCCCGGTTCGATCCTGACCTCGGGCGCTGTCTGTACGGAGTTTGCACGTTCTCCCCGTGACCGCGTGGGTTTTTCTCCGGGCGCTCCGGTTCCCTCCCACACTCCAAAGACGTGCAGGTTTGTAGGTTAATCGGCTCCGGTAAAATAGTAAATTGTCCCCGGTGTGTGTAGGATAAGTGTCAGTGCGAGGTTGATCCCTGGTCGGCGCAGACTCCGTGGGCCAAGAGGCCTGTTTCTGCCGAGCAGATCACCAAGGTCTATGCGGCATCCATGATTATGTCGGCACATTAACTGAATCTTTGAAGGATACGGCATGGAAACAGGCCCTTCGGCCCACCAAGTCCATGCTGACCTGGTGGGGGGGGGAGGCAATTTACAGAAGCCAATTAGCCTACAAACCCGCACGGAGACGTCTTTGGAACGTGGCAGGAAACCGGAGCACCCGGAGGAATCCCACGCGGTTACAGGGAGAAAGTACAAACTCCGTACAAACAGCAGTCGAGGTCAGGATGGAGCCCGGGTTTCCGACGCTGTGAGTCAGCAACCCTACCGCTGTGTCAATGGCGCCCCAACTCCTAACCCCACCTCCAGTTGGCCAGGCCAGGGATCAGGGAAGCTTGGGAAAGTCTGGGGAAGTTGGCCATCGACAATGAAACTATACCCAGCAGTGCTGTAAAATATCAGAAAGAGACAGCTTTACAACCATGACTTCAAGTATTACATTCTGTTCATAGTCTACAGCTCTCCTTCCCTCCAAAGGCATACCTTGTGTTGTCATATATATAAATATAAATTTATATATATGTATATATATATATATATTAGAATATATGGAAGCCAAGCCTATAGACTGTAGACGTTGACTATCTCTAGGATCTGCATGAACTACAATAACTTTGCTTAATAAAGTGCTCAAAGTCAGCCGTACAAGTTACAATACTAGACGCTAAATACATTCCTCTTTTCTGTCGAGAGAATTTGTCAGATTATCCAAACGCTTTGGCCCCCAAGTAGATTATAAAACATATTTCAGCCTGGTTAGAACCCAGGCCAGTCCTACCTCCTCCCCGCCTAGCCGGCAGAGAACACCTCAAGGCCACCGTTTGCCATTCAGCCCATCTATCAATGGGAGGGCCAGCAGGAGCCGAGCGACCTGGCTATGGTTTGGTTCGGTTTGGCCGAGCCGATGCTGTCGTCTCAGCTTGGCCCAGATGCACGTTGTCAGCAACCATCTCCCCCTCATCCCCCAGCCCCCCCCCCCCCCCCCAAAAAAAAGGCAGCTTTGTAGTTGTAGCAGCAAGATTGAGAGCAGGCAGATTTACTGCTGAACCCTCGGGACTCGCTCAATGAACGATTCAATCAGTCTAACTTCCGGGGTGGGAGATTGCAACCTTCACGTGGTCCGCCCCGTTTCGACTAATGCAATCAACTCGACGTGCACAAACGGAAGGTCAAATAGAACAAGTTGTCCGACAACTTTAGGCTGTGCACGCCACACGACAGAAGAAGAAGTCTAACTTCCCACAAAAGTATTCTCACTCAAACAGATGGAGACACAAGGATATTTGCAGATACTGGTTTACAAAAAAAAAAAACGACACAAAGGGTTGGAGTAACGTCACCCATCCATGTTCTCCACCGACGGCTGCCCGAGCCGTGTTCTGCGCAGGAGTCCAGCATCTGCAGGTCCTGGTGTCACCAAGGCATTGACCGACACACTGGCCCCGACCTCCGGCCATCCAGCGGTCACTACTAGAGCCCGGTTTTAAACCGTGATCTCTCATCTTCCCCACCCCTATCTCCATCGGCGGCCCGTAAGCTCGACTCGCCCCAACCCCACGGCGCTGACACCTTTCCCCAGTCTGGAGATACACGAGATGCTTCCCAGGAGCACCAGAGGAGGTCCCTCTGCCCGCCCCACACCCACAAGCTGGGACACAGGCCAGGGACGGCAACCAACCCTCCTCTCCCAAACACAAGGCTTGGCCCCCATCTGCAGGGGCAGAAGCACTCTGGCCACTGCCGTTCCCCTGGGTGCTGGGTCCAGTAGCCTCATACCAGGCAGAGACAACCTGAGAGAGAGCGAGAGAGTCGGCTTACACCATCGGGACAGACTATACAGTGGCGTGCTCTTGGTCACTCCAAACCTCCAGCAGTCCCTTGTTCAGTCGGGTTGGCACATAGAACTGCAGATACTGGTTTAGAGGAAAGACACAAAGTGCTGGAGTAACTCAGTGGTCAGGCAATATCACTGGAGAACAAGGATAAGTGATGTTTCGGGTCGGGACCATTTAGACTTTAATTTAATATTTCGAGATACAGCGTGGAAACAGGCCCTGCGGCCCATCGAGTCTGCGCCAACCAGCGATCGCCCGTACACTAGTTCTACCGTACGCACTACGGACAATTTACAGAAGCCAATTAACCTACAAAGCTGCACTTCTTTGGGATGCGGGAGGAAACCGGAGCATCCGGAGCAAACCCACGGAGAACGTGCAAACTCCGTACAGACAGCACCCGTAGTCAGGATCGACCCCGGGTCTCTGGCGCTGTGAGGCGGCAGCTCTGCCGCTGCGCCTCCCTTCTTCAAACTGATCCTCCATCAATTCCCTCCATCAGTCTGAAGAAGGGTCCCGACCTGAATCGTCACCTACCCATGTTCTCCAGAGATGCTGCCTGACCCGCTGAGTTACTCCAGCATTGGGTGACTTTCCTCGATTGGTCTACCCTGTCCTCAAGACACCAAGGGAAGTGCAGATGCTGGAATCTTAATCTAAACGCAAAGTGCTGGAGGAACTCAGCGGGTCAGGCAGCATCTGCTTAGGGAATGGACAGAAGTCGTTTTGGGCCGGGACCCTTCTTCAGACCGAGTCTCTTCAGAATTTGAAGAAGGGTCCCGACCCCAAAAGGTCGTCCGTCCATTGCCCTCCACGGATGCTGCCTGACCCGCTGAACTGCCCCAGCACTCTGTGCCCCCTTTGCCCGACCTGCACACCTTAGTCTCGTACCGCCCCTTCCTGCAAACCATGCACTGTCACCCGTCCACCCCTCCCACTTATCTATTGTCAGTCAGCAAACCTCACCCCTGCCCCCAACCCCCCCCCCCCCCCCCCCCCCAACCTCCTCCCCTCCCCCCCCCCCCCCCAAGAAACAAAGTCAGTCACCCATCACCCTGTGACAGCGATTCCTTCTGCTACAAAAATTAAAGTGCTCAAATATAAAACAACAAGTCAGGGATTAACCGTGACACCAGTGGTGACACCAGTGACACAGTTCACAGTACCCACTGTATAAATCCCCACCCTCAAACTCTGCCCATCCTCAACAAAAACCCTGTGGGCTTGGACAGTTCAGACCCCACCCTGCCTCACCGTCCACAAATCTGGACCCTTCCCTTTTCTCCGCCACCCCCTAAAATCCCGCTCAGTGGGGATCCGCGAGGGAGTTCATTTAAAGCAACATTTTTTTTTAAAAAACAACAAAAAATGCTCTCACCGAAAGCATCGGGAAATAAATTAGAAGGTAACAAGTCGGGGAAAGAGCGACCGGAGAGAGTCGAGGCATCTTGGAAAGTTTTTTTTCCCCGCCGGAGTTGGAATATTGCAGAAGCAACGTGGTCCCAGGAGAATATTCAGCAACGTGGGTGAGAGAGGGACCAGTGTGAGGACATACATACACCCCTCGCCGCTTCGGGACAATGAGATGTACCCAGACCATTGGAAGAGTTGGCAGAGGCATCATCTCCAATGTGTTCAGGTCTAACGTTGGCACTTGGACCCCGAGACCGTCCCATCCCGAGAGCTCTCCGCTGGTCCGCTCAAACCCTTCTGGAGGGGGACACCAGACCAGAGGAACTGGAAGGGAGGAGTGGAGGGGTAGAGGGGTAGGGAGAGGGGGGAGGGAGAGAGAGAGGAGTGGTAGGGAGATAGGGAGTGGGAAGAGGGCAGTGGGGGCGGGGATGGGAAGGGAATGGAGGGAGGGATGAAGAATTGGGGAGGTGGGGAGAAATGCCAAACAAACCTCCAACCTCGCCTACCCAGCGGGTGAGAGACAGTCAGTGGGTACGTTGGCGGTGGGGAGAGGGAGGGGGCTGGCAATAGTCCCACCCGCTGTCCGCCCAGCCGCTGGCTGGGGTTGTGTGTAAGGCAGAGAGGTCAGGTCCAGGGTGACAGGCGCCAGCTCAGGTTGCCCTCCGCCTCTCCCACCGACACCTTCTCCAGCACCTCGCTCACGAACTCCGACGTGTTCCCCGCCACAGAGCGCCCTGTAGGACAAAGCACGGCAGGCTCAGGAACAGCTGGGCAGCCCAACATAACCATAGAAACATAGAAACATAGAAAATAGGTGCAGGATGAGGCCATTCGGCCCTTCGAGCCAGCACCGCCATTCATTGTCATCATGGCTGATTGTCCCCTATCAATAACCCGTGCCTGCCTTCTCCCCATATCCCTTGACTCCATTAGCCCCTAGAGCTCTTTCTAACTCTCTCTTAAACCCATCCGGTGACTTGGCCTCCACTGCCCTCTGTGGCAGGGAATTCCACAAATTCACAACTCTCTGGGTGAAAACGTTTTTTCTCACCTCATTCTTAAATGACCTCCCCTTTATTCTAAGACTGTGGCCCCTGCTTCTGGACTCGCCCAACATTGGCAACATTTTTCCTGCATCTAGCTTGTCCAGTCCTTTGATAATTTTATATGTTTCTATAAGATCCCCACTCATCCTTCTAAACTCCAGTGAATACAAGCCTAGTCTTTTCAATCTTTCCTCATATGACAGTCCCGCCACCCCAGGGGTCAATCTCGACGTGGGACGAAACTGGAGAACCCATAGGAGATGGAGGAATGACCGGGGTGGGACAGGTGTTTGATTATGGATTATATCTCTGGAGGTCATGGATAGGTGACGTTTCAAATCGGGCCCCTTATTATGTTGGCTGCTTTCCCGAGGCACCCCGAGGCGTAGATAGATCCTGAGTTGCAGGAGAAGAATTAGGCCATTCGGCCCATCAAGTCTACTCCGCCATTCAACCATGGTTGATCTATCTCTCCCTCTCAAACTCATTCCCCCTGCCTTCTCCCCATTACCCCTGACACCCTTATTAATCAAGAATCTGTCAATTTCTGCTTTAAAAATACCCAATGACTTGGCCTCCATAGCCATCTGTGGCAATGAATTCCACAGATTCACCACCCTCTGGCTAATTAAATTCCTCCTCCATCTCCTTTCTAAAGGATAGTCCTTTCCTCCCCCCCCCCCCCCCCCCCCCCCCCCCCGAGTTCGAAGAATCCTTAATTCTTTGATTCTTAAGTCTGAAGCAGGGTCTCGACCCGAAACGTCACCCATTCCTTCTCTCCAGAGATGCTGCCTGTCCCGCTGAGTTACTCCAGCATTTTGTGTCTACCTTTTATTCTGAGGTTGTGCCCACTGGTCCTAGACCTTCCCATTAGTGGAAACATCCTCTTCGCATCCACTCTATCCAGGCCTTTCACTATTCGGTAAGTTTCAATCAGCCCCCCCCCCCCCACCCACCCCCCCTTATCTGGCCAAACTCCAGTGAGTACAGGCCCAGTGTGGACTGCGTGACGGACTGGACCGATGCTTGTATTCACTGGAGTTTAGAAGCATGAGGGGGGATCTTGTAGGAACATATAAAATTATAAAAGGACTGGACAAGCTGGATGCAGGAAAAATGTTCCCAATGTTGGGCGAGTCCAGAACCAGGGGCAAGTCTTAGAATAAAGGGGAGGTCATTTAAGACAGAGGTGAGAAAAAACTTTTTCACTCAGAGAGTTGTGAATTTATGGAATTCCCTGCCACCGAGGGCAGTGGAGGCCAAGTCACTGGATGGATTTAACAGAGAGTTGGATAGAGCTCTAGGGGCTAGTGGAGTCAAGGGATATGGGGAGAAGGCAGGCACGGGTTATTGATAGGGGATGATCAGCCATGATCACAATGAATGGTGGTGCTGGCTCGAAGGGCCGAATGGCCTCCTCCTGCACCTATGTTTCTACGTCCACAACTCTCTGCGGTTTCCTGCGCTCTCGGGCTGCGCGGGTGCTTACCCACTGTGCTGTGCAGCAGTGCCTGCAGCTTCCCCGCCATGCTCTCCTCCTGCGTCCCGCCTCTGCGCTGCTCCACCCGCCGCATTATCTGATGCTTGATCGCAACAATGACCTGTAGCAAATTGTCTTTGAGACAAACAGGAACACAAGGTCATAAGTGATAGGAGCAGAATTAGGCCATTCGGCCCATCAAGTCTATTCCACCATTCAATCACGGCTGGTCTATTTCTCCCTCCTCACCCCATTCTCCTGCTTTTTCCCCGTAACCTCTGACAGCCGTACTAATCAACAGCGGGCAACGGATGCGTACCTCCTCCCCGCACTGCCTCCCGTCATTGACTCCCCCCTCCCCTCCTCCCTCTCCCCTACCCCCTCCAATCTCTCCCATCCTCCCCATTCCCCCAGTCCTTCTCGTCATGGTTCATGGATGAAGCAGCCCCGTGGTCCTGGGTCACACTCCCTTCCCTCCCCGTCCCCACCCTCTCCACCCATTTCCCAACCTCCCCACTCCCTAACAATCCTCCCCTCTCCACAGATCCGCTCCCCCTACCAACCCCCAGCCACCCCCTGCCTCAAATCCCCCCCCCCGCATTCTTCCACCCTCTCGCTCTCCCCAACCTCCTACTTCCATATAATCCTCCCTCCCTTCCCCCTTACCCCCTTCCCACCCCACCCTCATCTCCACCCTTCCCACCCCTCTCTCCCCTCTTAGCCGTGGGTGTGGGGTGGGGGGGTGCTGGGGGGGGGTGGGGGGGGGGGTGTGGGGGGGGGGGGTGTGGGATGCGGTGGGGTGGGGTGTGGGTGTGGGGGGGTGGGGTGTGGGGGGGGGTGTGTGGGATGCGGTGGGGGTGTGGGGGGTGTGGGATGTGGGGGGGGGTGTGGGGTGGGGTGTGGGATGCGGGGGGGTGTGGGATGCGGGGGGGGATGTGGGGGGTGTGGGATTCGGGGGGGGTGTGTGGGAAGCGGGGGTGTGTGCGCTGCGGGGGGGGGGGATGCGGGGGGGGATGCGGGGGGGGGGATGCGGGGGGGGTGTGGGGGGGGGTGTGGGGATGTGGGGGGGGTGGTGGGGTGGGGTGTGGGAGGGGGTGTGGGATGCGGGGGGGTGTGGGGTGGGGGTGTGGAGGGGGGTGTGGGATGCGGGGGGGTGTGGGATGCGGGGGGGATGTGGGGGGTGTGGGATGCGGGGGGGGTGTGGGTGGGAAGCGGGGGTGTGTGCGCTGCGGGGGGGGGATGTGGGGGGGGGATGTCGGGGGGATGCGGGGGGGGGTGTGGGGGGGTGCAGTACTCACCGTGCTCGATGTTCAGCCCCCACAGTTTAATCTTGTTGGCCTCGTGCTGTGCTTTCTTCTTTAACCTGCAGGCCCTGCGGTGTGGAGACCCAAAGCGTTCAAAATTCTTGTATTCACAGCCATTTCTCCTCCTCACCACCCCCCCCTCCACCTATATTCCTTCCTCCAGCTTTACATATCACATCTCTCTTCTCATTATCTCAAACCTTTTGCTTCTTTTTCTCTGGCCTTTGTCCGACCCCTCCTCCCCAAATCACGTATCCACCTACCACTCGCCAGGCTTTGGCCCGCCCCCACCTCTCTCCCCCCCATTCCATCAGAATGAAGAAGGGCCCCGACCCGAGATGTCCCCCATCCATGTTCCCCAGAGATGCTGCCTGACGTAATAGACAATAGGTGCAGGAGTAGGCCATTTGGCTCTTCGATAGCACCGCCATTCAATGTGATCATGGCTGATCATCCCCAATCAGTACCCCATTCCTGCCTTCTCCCCATATCCCCTGACTACACTATTTTTAAGAGCCCTATCTAGCTCTCTCTTGAAAGCATCCAGAGAACCTGCCTCCACCGCCCTCTGAGGCAGAGAATTCCACAGACTCACCACTCTCTGCGAGAAAAAGTGTTTCCTCGTTTCTATTCTAAATGGCTTACTCCTTATTCTTAAACTGTGGCCCCTGGTTCTGGACTCCCCCAACATCGGGAACGTGTTTCCTGCTTCTAGCGTGTCCAAACCCTTAACAATCTTATACGTTTCATTAAGATGCCCTCTCATCCTTCTAAACTCCAGTGTACAAGCCCAGCCGCTCCATTCTCTCAGCATATGACAGTCCCGCCATCCCGGGAATTAAACTTGTAAACCTACGCTGCACTCCCTCAATAGCAAGAACACGCCGTGTTACTCCAGCACTCTGTGTCTTTTCATTTTTGTAGCCTGCAGCTCCTTGTTTCCCCTGCTTTATTTACCTGGAGGCCAGCTTATTCTTCTCCTTCCGCGAGCGAGGCCTGACGTTGAGCGGCAGTTCACTCACGGGCCTCAGCTCCTCGATCACCTTGTTGAGCTTCTTCAGCTCGTCGCCGATGTGGAGCAGCTTGCGGGGGTTGGGGGTCAAGTCATCGACGTCCGTGCGACGAGATTTCTTCCCCATTCTCCGCCCTGGAGGGCAAGGATGACAGAACGTGGGAAAACCAAACGGGAGAGGATAGAGTCATAGAATGATACGGTGTGGAAACGGCCCAACTTTCCCACACCGGCCAACATGTCCCAGCTACACTAGTCCCACCTGCCTGTGCTCGGTCCATATCTCTCCAAACCTGTCCTATCCATGCACCCGTCAACTGTTTCTTAAACACTGGGGTAGTCCCAGCCTCGACTACCTCCTCTGGCAGCTTGTTCCATACACCCACCACCCTTTGGGTGAAAGAGTCACCCCTGAGATTCATATTAAATCTTTTCCCCTTCACCTTGAACCTATGGTCCTCGTTTTACCTACTCTGGGCAAGAGATTCTGTGCATCTACCCGATCTACTCCTCTCATGATTTTATACACCTCTAGAAGATCACCCCTCATCCTCCTGTTCTCCAAGGAATAGAGACCCAGCCTACTTTAGAAGATTGAGGGGGGATCTTATAGAAACTTACAAAATTCTTAAGGGGTTGGACAGGCTAGATGCAGGAAGATTGTTCCCGATGTTGGGAAAGTCCAGAACAAGGGGTCACAGTTTAAGAATAAGGGGGAAGTCTTTTAGGACCGAGATGAGACATTTTTTGTTCACACAAAGAGTGGTGAATCTGTGGAATTCTCTTCCACAGAAAGTAGTTGAGGCCAGTTCATTGGCTATATTTAAGAGTGTTAGATGTGGCCCTTGTGGCTAAGGGGATCAGGGGGTATGGAGAGAAGGCAGGTACAGGATACTGAGTTGGATGATCAGCCATGATCATATTGAATGGCGGTGCAGGCTCGAAGGGCCGAATGGCCTACTCCTGCACCTATTTTCTATGTTTCTATGTTTACTCAACCCCTCCCTACGGAGACCCTCTAGTCCTGGCAACATGCTCATAAATCTTCTCTGAACCCTTGCACAGGAGGGTGCGCAGGGAATGGAGGGATGGGTGGGCTCACAGCGTTGCATGGGGTGCAGCGGCAGAGCTGCTGCCTTACGTCGCCAGAGATCCTGACCTCGGAGCTTTAGACTTTAGAGACACAGCTCGAAAGCTTGCCCTTCTGCATGGACACGTTGGGCCAAAGGGCCTGTTTCTTTGCTATATATATATAAAAAATTCTATCACGGCCAGCATGGACAGGTTGGGCTGAAGGGCCCGTTTCCGTGCTGTATGCCTCTATCTTGGTTGGCATGGACAAGTTGGGCTGAAGGGCCAGTTTCTGTGCTGTATGACTCTACCAGCATGGATGAGATGGGCCGAACGGCCCGTTTCCATGCTGTATGACTCTATCCCAGAAACCGTGGAAAGTCCTAGACGTGTGGGCTACGAGAGCCTTTAGTGATAGACACGTGGCCATTACCTTGCCCGACCCCGTTCTCCTTCAGGTACACGTTACTGGGCAATGTGGAGGAGTCCCATTCGGAGGGCTGCAGGATCCGCTCCTGTTTGCTGGACGTGGCGTGGCTGTCACTGTACTCCCAGAAGTAACGGCGCTTCAGCCTCCTCCCGCCCATGTCCGAGGCAACGTCGGCACAAACCTCCAGCTCGTTTCCTGGAAACAGAGAGAGATGGGCGGACAGTGAAAGAAGCGGCACCGAGCCGTGGGGGGTCGTACAGCACGGGAAAAGGCCCTTCGGCCCAACCCAGCAATGCTGACCAACTTAGTTTAGTTTAGAGATACAGCACGGAAACAGGCCCTTCGGCCCACCGAGTCCGTGCCGACCAGCGATCCCCGCACATTAACACTATACTACACGCGCTAGGGACAATTTACACACACACACCGAGCCAATTAACCTAGATGCCTGCACGTCTTTGGACTGTGGGAGGAAACCTAAGACCTCGGAGAAAATCCACATGGTCACGGGGGAGAACGTACAAACTCCGTACAGACAGCACCCGTAGTCGGGATCCAATCCGGGTGTCTGGCGCTGCTAGCGCCGTATGGCAGCAACTCTACCGCTGCGCCACCGTGACTGCCCTTCGAAAGAGATTCAAGCAACTGCAGAAGCTGGTTTAAGATTTTTTTTAATAAGAGTAACTCTGGGTCAGGCAGCATCTCTGGAGAAAATGAGTGGGTGGCGTTTTGGGTCGGGACCCTTCCCGAATCTGAAGAAGGGTCTCGACTCAAAACGTCACCTGTCCATCTTCTCCAGAGATGCTGCCTGACCCGGTGAGTTACTCCAGCATTTCGTATCTTTTTTATGAGTTTGAAGGTTTAAACATTAAAAAAAAAAATTGATCTCTATAAATTTATCTAGTGTGTGTGGAGTAGATGAGAAAGCGGGATGACATAGAACTAGTGCGAACAATGATCGATGGTCGGCACAGACTCGGTGGGCCGAAGGGCCTGTTTCCACGCTGTATCCTTACATTCACAGTATTGGCTTCGGTTTTGGTCGCCCTGCTACAGGGAGGATGTCTTTAATCACCACATTTGGAAAGTGGTGAAATCATTGGACAAAGTCAGCATGGATTTACGAAAGGTAAATCATGTCTGACGAATCTTATAGAATTTTTCGAGGATGTAGCTAGTAGAGTGGATAAGGGAGAACCAGTGGATGTGTTATATCTAGTCTTTCAGAAGGCTTTCGACAAGGTCCCACATAAGAGATTAGTATACAAACTTAAAGCACACGGTATTAGGGGTTCAGTATTGATGTGGATAGAGAACTGGCTGGCAGACAGGAAGCAAAGAGTAGGAGTAAACGGGTCCTTTTCAGAATGGCAGGCAGTGACTAGTGGGGTACCGCAAGGCTCAATGCTGGGACCCCAGCTATTTACAATATATATTAATGATTTGGACGAGGGAATTGAATGCAACATCTCCAAGTTTGCGGATGACACGAAGCTGGGGGGCAGTGTTAGCTGTGAGGAGGATGCTAGGAGGCTGCAAGATGACTTGGATAGGCTGGGTGAGGGGCAAATGCATGACAGATGCAGTATAATGTGATAAATGTAAGGTTATCCACTTTGGTGGCAAAAACAGGAGGGTAGTCTATTATCTGAATGGTGACCGATTAGGAAAAGGGGAGATGCAACGAGACCTGGGTGTCATGGTACACCAGTCATTGAAAGTAGGCATGCAGGTGCAGCAGGCAGTGAAGAAAGCAAATGGTATGTTATTCAAATGGTATTCATAACGAAAGGATTTGAGTATAGGAGCAGGGAGGTTCTACTGCAGTTGGACAGGGTTTTGATGAGACCACACCTGGAGTATTGTGTACAGTTTTGGTCTCCAAATCTGAGGAAAGACATTCTTGCCATAGAGGGGGTACAGAGAAGGTTCACCAGACTGATTCCTGGGATGTCAGGACTTTCATGAGGAAAGACTGGATAGACTTGGCTTGTACTCGCTAGAATTTAGAAGACTGAGGGGGGATCTTATAGAAACTTACAAAATACTTAAGGGGTTGGATAGGCTAGATGCAGGAAGATTGTTCCCGATGTTGGGGAGGTCCAGAACAAGGGGTCACAGTCTAAGGATAAGGGGGAATTTCTTTAAGACCGAGATGAGGAAAACATTTTTCACACAGAGAGTGGTGAGTCTCTGGAATTCTCTGCCACAGAAGGTAGTTGAGGCCAGTTCATTGGCTATATTTAAGAGGGAGTTAGATGTGGCCCTTGTGGCTAAAGGGATCAGGGGGTATGGAGAGAAGGCAGGTACAGGATACTGAGTTGGATGATCAGCCATGATCATATTGAATGTCGGTGCAGGCTCGAAGGGCCGAATGGCCTACTCCTGCACCTATTTTCTATGTTTCTATGTTTAATCTGGAAAGAGTGCAGAGAAGATTTACGAGGATGTTGCCAGGACTCAAGTGATTGAGCTATAGGGAGAGGTTGAGCAGGCAAGGACTTTATTTTTTGGCGCGCAGGGGGACGAGGGGTGATCTTACCGAGGTGTATAAAATCATGAGGGGAATAGAGTAGGGGCATCAAGAACCAGAGACATCCTGTAGGTTTAAGGTGAGAGGGGACAAATTTAAGAGGAACCTTTTTCCCACACAGACGGTGGTGGGTATGTGATGAGCTGCCAGAGCAGGTAGCTGAGGAACATATAATAACCTCATTTAAAAATCAGGACAAATGCATGGATAGGAAAGATTTAGAGGGATATTTGTCAGGGGGAACTAGAGTAGATGGGGCATCTTGGTTGGAATGGATGTTGGGCCGAATGGCCTGTTTCCATGCGGCATGACTCTAAAAAAGCAATTTAGTTTCAGTTCAGTTTAGAGATACAAGATGGAAACAGGCCCTTCGGCCCACCATGTCCATGCCGACCGTTGATCACTGTTTACACTTTTCCATCCACACCCTACGCACTACAGGGGCAAATGTCTCTTACATGTTGTTATTGGACCTGCCTCAAGCACCACATCTGGCAGCCAGTTCCATACACCCACCACCACCCTCTGAATCTTCAATATTGCATGTACACTCTAGGGGAAATTTGCAGTGAGCCAATTCAGCTACAAACCCGCAGGTCTCTGTGATGTGAGTGGAAACCCACCGCGGTCACCACAGGGAGAACGTGCAAACTCCACACAGACAGACAGACAGACAGGCAGCACCCGAGACAGTCAGGGTGGAACACGGGTCTCTGGTGCAGTGAGGCCGTACCACTGCGCCACCGCGTGGCGGTTTCTATGTAATCACATCTTCTCAAAGGCCGAAGGGTCCGTTGCCGTGCCCGCGCGACTGTACGGGGGCGACTGCGCGGGCCGTTACCTGCTTCGGAGAGATAGTCACTGAAGTCGTCTTTATCTTCGTCGTAGTCCTCGCCCTCCTCGTCATCGTTCGGACTGGCGTCCTGCTCAGTGTCGGAGCCATCCTCCAGCTCCGACCTCCCCTCGTCCGGCTGCAGGCCCAGCCCCTCCGCACTGAACAAGGAGTAGTTGTGCTCGTCGTAGTTTACCTCCCCCACCGCATCCGTCCTGGGCTCCCCGCTCTCTCCCCACGCAGGGAACGGGGGCCGGTACCTCCGCCCATCCCCCTTGTCCCGCCCGCAGTCCTCCGGGACTCCGCTTCCCGCCTCCGCCGAACCCTCGCGATGTCTCCAGGGTCTCGGTCCCACTCGGTCGCCGGTCGTCCCTTCTTCCCGACCCGGCACGGCGACAGACCGGTGGCTGGGACGGGGCGGTTGGTCGCCAAGGACACGGGCCTCAGATGTGGGGGGGGCTTCAGGAAGTATGGGACATGGCTCGTTGTCCCTGCGCATGGTGGCCTTCACGTTGGCCACTTGGTGTTCCCTTCTCTGGAGGAACACAACACCCTCTGACTGTAAGTTGGACTCCGCTAAGGGGTCCATTGCGTTGGGTTTTCTGGAGGACTCCATGGTTCTACCGTCGACTTCAGGTCTACCTGAGAACGGGGAATCCTCCCGGCCTGTCCGTAGGAGGCACCAGGAGTCAGACACCGGCTGAGAGTCCACGGCATTGAGTTCGGCCAGCGTGGGCGTCTGAGAGAGCCTGGCCTCGTTCTGGTATGGACTCGCACTCTGGTCCAGGCCCAGAAGGTCCATCTCCTTGGTGCTCCAGAGGTCGGCCTTGGCGAACCTGGTGAAGTCCTCCAGGGCGGCCACGTCCCAGCGCTCGCCGTGGCCGCTGTCCAAGGGCTCGTCGTCCACAAGGTCGCTCAGCAGATCGATCTTCTCCCTCATGGGGCTCTGGTACAGGCTCAGGCTCAGCAGGTCATTCCTGGAGCTGGCGGTGTAGGCCAGGCGCCGCCCCTGCAAGCGGCGACAACGGCACAGTCAGTGGAAGCAAGGAACTGCAGGCGCTCTCCAAACGCCACACAGAAGGCACAAAGTGCTGGAGTAACACAGCGGGTCAGGCCGCAAATCTGGAGAATGTGGACAGGGAATTATTCGGGTTGGGACCCTACCTCAGGCACTGTCTTGAGTCATAGTCATACAGCACAGAAGCAGGCCCTTCAGCCCAACCTGTCCACACCGACCAAGATGCAATAAGATGGCCAATCAGTCTGAAGAAAGGTCTTGACCTGAAACTGCCCGACCCGCAGTTACTCCAGCACTCTGTGTCTTTTTCTGCTAGGCTAGTCTCGCCTGCATACGTTTGGCCCATTTCCCTCTAAATCTTTTCGATCCACAAACACATTCTGCTCTCACTCCCTTGGAGCTGAGTGACAAAACAGAACATAATCTGAAATTAAACTAACCTCTGCCCGCCTGTGATCCATTGACCTCCATTCCCAGCATATCCATGTGCCCATCTAACAAGGCCCATAAAAGGCACCACCACCCCTGGCACCCACCGTCCTTTGTGTAAAAAAACTTGCCCCGCACATCTCCTTTAATCTTTGCCCCTCCCACCTTTAAGATGAACCCTCCAGTCTTTGATATTTCCACCCGACGAAAACGTTTCTGACAGTCGACTCTCTATATGTCTCTCCTGATTTTATGAAGTTCTATCAGGTCAGCCCTCAACCTCTGTGGCTCCAGAGAGAATAATCCAAGTTAATCCAATCTCTCCCGATAACTAACAACCTCGACATACAGACCAGAATCGCCAACATCGCCTCCATCTACACTTCACCCTGCCTTGGAAAAGCAGCCAACATAACCAAAGTCTTGTCCCACCCCGGTCATTCCTTCTTCCACCGGCTCCCATCCGGCAGAAGGTACAGAAGCTCAAAAGCCCTGCACCACCTGACTCAGCAACGGCTTCTTCCCCTCTGTTATCAGGCTTCTGAACGGTTTTTCCGTAAGCTAGGGTACTGTCCGATTCACCTCTGCCCCTTTGCGGACATTGGACCCTGTCCCTTGAACTGATGCGCTACAATTCTGCACTCTGCATCTTCCCCGTTGTACTACCTGTTGCACTTGTACACTCGTCCCACCTGCCTGCATTTGGCCCGTATCCCTCGAAACCTGCCCTATCCATGTACCTGTCCATGTGTGTTTGAAATGCTGTTATAGTAGCTGGCTCAACTACCTCCTCCGGCAGCTCGCTCTATACACCCGCCATAAAGTTACCCCTCAGATTCCAATTAAATCTTTTGCCCTCTCGCCTTGAACCTCTGTCCTCTGGTTCTCCATTCCCCTCCATGTGACACCAATAAGCCTCAATCTGAACCTAATGCAGGCAGAGTCCGGCAGACCCTGTAGCTGAGGATCATGTACCTGTTCATAGAGGAAGCAGGAGTCAGGGCTGGAGTCAGGGCTGGCCGCAGTGTGATCGGTGGAGTTACACGTGCTGGTGTTTCTGAAAGCATCGGCGAACGCTGGCTCCATCCCACGCGCATTGGGCTGCAAGAGAAATCAGACTCAGTACAGATTACAACCACGCATGTCCACCGGAGGGGGGGGGGGGGGGGGGGGTGGGTCCAGATACCTGCCCGCAACGTTGGCCGTGGAAGTCGACCACGACCGAAAATCAGTGGTTACCTGTACCTCTTTTTAACATTAGAATACAAAGGGCGAGTCTTTTACCTGTCAATCAACCCCTTGATTGACAGATCTACATCTGATCATGTGCTTCCAAATAAATCAGCTAGTTTCATCAATTCTTTTTTACTTGACTCTGGAATGTTAGAAGTTTGGAAATTATTACACCCAATTGACAAATAATTTTCTTTTTTTTTCTCATGTAAATCAGAGTTATTCTAGGATTGACTACTTCATAATAGATTCTCGGCTAGCTTCATCGGTCACTGCGTGTGAGTATGACGCAATTGCTATTTCTGATCACACACCATGGAAACTATCAATCAAACTACCCGATTCCAAGTTTAGTGCTAAACAAAGGCGATTTAATGCTACTTTGCTTCAAGATTCAAATGTTGTTAATTTTATGAAAGATCAGATTGCTTTTTACTTTTTGACAAACTCTACAGAAGAAATATCCAATGGTGGTTCTGGGATGCTTTTAAGAGATATATCCGTGGACAAGTTATTTCATACTCCGCGGGATTAAATAAAAACCAAAAAGAAATATGTATATTGGCTGACGAGATTAAAGAAATTGATAAAAAATATTCAAAAGCTCCTAGTTTAGAGCTCTACAAGAATAGAGTTGAACTTAAATTGAGATATGATTTGTTATTAGTATCACCGATTGAGAACAAGCTACTTAAAACCGAAAGTCAATTTTATATACATGGCAAAAAATCTGGTAAATGACTCGCTAATCAGTTGAAAGCGGTGTCGGCCAAACGTCAGATTACTAGAGTGAGAAAACGGGATGGTACACTAACTGTAGACCATAAAGAAATTAATAAATCCTTCCAGGAATGTTATACCTCCCTATACCAATCAGAATTTCCTACTGATTCCAATATAATGCACGAGTTTTTAAAGAAACTGAACTTGCCAAATTTACCACATAATGAGTCGCTGTTGTTAGATGATCCCATCACGGAGGAAGAAATACAGAAAGCAATCCTTTCAATGAATTCTGGTAAAGCTCCCGGTTTAGATGGGTTTACAGTAGAATGTTTAAAGTATTTTTCAAGTTTATTGTCTCCCTGGCTATGCAAGGTTTTTAAAGAAGCCTTTTTAATGAATAGATTACCACAATCCTTTTATGAAGCATATATTTCTTTCATTCTGAAACAAGATAAAGACCCTACTGAAGTGACATATAAACCTATATCACTGTTAAATGTAGATTCCAAAATTATTTCCAAAATACTAGCTATGAGATTGGAAAATATTTTACAGCAAATTATTTCTGAAGATCAGACAGGTTTTATTAAAAATCGTTACTCATATTTTAACTTTAGGAGATTAATGAATATCGTACATACAGCGTCTAATAAAACCCCAGAATGTGTCAGTTCACTTGATGCCGAGAAGGCGTTTGATAAGAGTGGATGGGAATACTTATTCAATACACTTGAAAAATTTAAGATTGGTCCAAAGTTTATTTCTTGGATCAAGCTGATATATCATATACCTCAGGCTTCTGTATTTACCAATAATCAGAGATACCCTTTTATCAGGCTCTTCCGTGGTACTAGACAGGGCTGTCCTTTAAGTCCTTTACTGTTTGATATTGCTTTGGAACCTTTGGCCACCACTATTAGGGAATCCCCTAATATTTTTGGTATTGTCCGCAGGAATAAGACACATAAGCTATCTCTTTATGCAGATGATCTGTTATTATTCATTTCTCACCCTGAGAAATCTATTCCGGCAATAGTAGCATTACTTAATCAATTTAGTAGTTTCTCTGGTTATAAACTAAATCTTAGTAAAAGTGAGCTTTTTCTATTAAACAATCTAGTTTCAAATTATGGACAGTTTCCACTTAGATTGACTACCGAACGTTTCACTTATTAAGATTACCAAGAAACACAAGCATTTATTTAAAGCTAATTTTACGCCTTTAATTGACCATATTAAACAACAGCTTACTAAATGTTCACCAATGTCCTTATCTTTAATCGGCCGAATCAATGCTATTAAACATTTTATCCTACCTAAATATTTGTATTTATTTCAGACGATACCAATTTCTATTGCCAAATCTTTCTTTGATATTATTGATTCTAAAATGTCTTCATATATATGGCAGAATAGAAATTCCAGACTAGGTAAAAAATACTTACAGAAATCAAAAAAAGACGGTGGTTTGGCACTGCCGAGCGTTAGATTCTACTATTGGGCAGTTATTGTTTGTTATTTAACGTTTTGGACAAAAGATTTAGAAGCTACCCAATGTCCAATATGGATAAATCTTGAACGTGATTCTATGCAAGGGCTATCATTGGCTTCTATTCTAGGGGCCTCGTTACCTTTTACAATTACGAGATTGAATATACAACTAACCCAATAATAAGACATACATTTCGAATATGGTTTCAATTTCGTAAGTGTTTTGGACTGAATGATTTTATCTTATCGAGTCCTATCATATCTAATTTTCTCTTCCAACCTTCTAGTACTGATCAAGCCTTTCTGTTATGGAAGAGGATGGGATTAGTAGCTTTTCGTGATTTGTTTTTGGAGGGTTGTTTTATGTCTTTTGAACAACTCTCCAATAAATATAATTTACCTAATTCACACTTTTTTTAGATATTTACAAATTAGACATTTTTTGAAGGTTACTCTACCCTTTTTTCCGTTACCACATCAAACCGAAATTTTGGAAAAAAAAAATTACATTTGAACCCGTATCAGAAAGAATTAATAACGACCATTTATGAGTTGATTTTGAAATTACAAACAGATATATTTGATAGAATTAAGAATTACTGGGAAAGAGAACTCCAAATTTCTCTATCCATAGAGAAATGGGAGAGGATTCTTCAATTAGTTAATACTTCCTCAATGTGTGCAAGACACGCTTTGAAACAATTCAAGGTGGTTCACTGAGCTCATATGTCAAAAGATGTTAGCTTGTTTTTATGGTCATATAAATCCTACCTATGACAGATGTAACTCTGAAGTGGCCTCACTGACCCATATGTTTTGGCCCTGGCCACTTTTGGAATAATATTGGAAAGAAATCTTTGATACTATTTCTATAGTCTTAGATATTGATTTACAACCTCATCCTATTACTGCAATTTTTGGGCTACCAATGTTAGATTCTATTCATTTGTCCCGTTCCGCCCATCAGCCGATTGCTTTTACCACATTAATCGCCAGAAGATCTGTTTTATTTAAATAGACTCCAACCCTCCCACCACACTCCAGTGGTACTCTGAAACGATATCATAGAAACATAGAAAATAGGTGCAGGAGTAGGCCATTCAGCCCTTCGAGCCTGCACCGCCATTCAATATGATTATAGCTGATCATCCAACTCAGTATCCTGTACCTGCCTTCTCTCCATACCCCCTGATCCCTTTAGCCACAAGCGCCACATCTAACTCCCCCTTAAATTTAGCCAATGAACTGGCCTCAACTACCTTCTGTGGCAGAGAATTCCAGAGACTCACCACTCTCTGTGTGAAAAATGTTTTCCTCATCTCGGACCTAAAGGAATTCCCCCTTTAAGGATAAGGACAAGGACTGTGACCCCATGTTCTGGACCTCTCCATTGGGAACAATTTTCCTGCATCTAGCCTGTCTATCCAGTCTTTCCTCATATGAAAGTCCTGACATCCCAGGAATCAGTCTGGTGAATCTTATCTGTACCCCCTCTATGGCAAGAATGTATTTCCTCAGATTTGGAGACCAAAACTGTACGCAATACTCCAGGTGTGGTCTCACCAAAACCCCGTACAACAGCAGTAGAACCTCCCTGCTCCTATACTCAAATCCTTTAGCTATGTATGCTAACATACCATTCGCTTTCTTCACTGCCTGCTGCACTTGCATGCCTACTTTCTATGACTGGTGTACCATGACACCCAGGTCTCGTTGCATCTCCCCTTTTCCTAATCTGCCACCATTCAGATAATAGTCTACCCTCCTGTTTTTGCCACCAAAGTGGATAACCTCACATTTATCCACATTATACTGCATCTGCCATGCATTTGCCCACTCACCCAGCCTATCCAAGTCACCTTGCAGCCTCCTAGCATCCTCCTCACACCTAACACTAACCCCCAGCTTAGTGTCATCCGCAAACTTGGAGATGTTGCATTCAATTCCCTCGTCCAAATCATTAATATATATTGTAAATAGCTGGGGTCCCAGCACTGAGCCATGCGGTACCCCCACTAGTCACTGCCTGCCATTGTGAAAAGGACCTGTTTACTCCTACCCTTTGCTTCCTGTCTGCCAGCCAGTTCTCTATCCACATCAATACTGAACCGCCAATACCGTGTGCTTTAAGTTTGTATACTAATCTCTTATGTGGTACCTTGTCGAAAGCTTTCTGAAAGTCTAGATATAACACATCCACTGTTCTCCCTTATCCACTCTACTAGTTACATCCTCGAAAAATTCTATAAGATTCGTCAGACATGATTTATCTTTCGTAAATCCATGCTGACTTTGTCCAATGATTTCACCACTTTCCAAATGTACTGCTATTCCATCTTTAATAACTGACTCTAGCAGACCGATGTTAGACTAACTGGTCTGTAATTCCCCGTTTTCTCTCTCCCTCCTTTTTTTTAAAAACTGGGGTTACATTAGCTACCCTCCAATCCTCAGGAACTACTCCAGAATCTAAGGAGTTTTGAAAAATTATCACTAATGCATCCACTATTTCTGTGGCTACTTCCTTGCGTGCTCTGGGATGCCGACTATCTGGCCCTGGGGATTTATCGGCCTTTAATCCGTTCAATTTACCCAACACCACTTTCCGGCTAACCTGGATTTCACTCAGTTCCTCCATCTTATTTGACCCCCGTTCCATTTCTATTTCCGGCAGATTATTTATGTCTTCCTTAGTGAAGACAGAACCAAAGTAGTTATTCAATTGGTCTGCCATGTCCTTGTTCCCCATGACCAATTCACCTGTTTCTGACTGCAAGGGACCTACATTTGTTTTAACTGATCTCTTTCTCTTCACATATCTATAAAAACTTTTGCAGTCGGTTTTTATGTTCCCTGCCAGTTTTCTTTCATAATCTATTTTCCCTTTCCTAATTAAGCCCTTTGTCCTCCTCTGCTGGACCCTGAATTTCTCCCAGTCCTCTGGTAGGCTGCTTTTTCTGTCTAATTTGTATGCTTCATCTTTTGTTTTGATACTATCCCCGATTTCCCTTGCATCCACGGATGCACTACCTTCCCTGATTTATTATTTTGCCAAACTTGAATGAACAATTGTTGTAGTTCACCCATGCAGTCTTTAAATACATTTCCATTGCACATCCACTGTCAACCCTTTAAGAATCACTTGCCAGTCTATCTTGGCCAATTCACGTCTCATACTTTCAAAGTTACTTTTGTTTAAGTTTAGAATCCTTGTTTCTGACATAATTATGTCACTCCCCATCCTAATGAATCATGTTTATCAATATCATGATTAAATTTAGAAAAAATAGGAGTGACACTGTTGAACCCCTGGTTAAATTTGATAAGACCTGGGGAAGATTTATTCAACACTTTCACACAACATAAATTGCTCCCTCTCCAACCGTTATAACAATTATTTTACCTTTATACTGTGGAACAGACTTAACGACAAACAGGGACTTCAATTGTTGAAATTCTCAGCTCAGATTCTGTTTTGTTTTTGCTTTCTAGTTTAGGGGCGTGCAAGGTGACTTGGATAGGCTGGGTGAGTGGGCAAATGCATGGCAGATGCAGTATAATGTGAATAAATGTGAGGTTAGGGGGGTTTTGTTTCTTCCTTTTTTCTCCTTTTTTTCTTTTTTTTCTTTTACATATAAGTTTTCTTTTAAACATTTAAGTATATTTACATGGAGACCGGGACGTCTCTATTCAATGTGTATTTTGACACTGGACTCATATTTAGGTTATACCTGTCATTAATGCGATCCTGATCCCTATGTATCAATATCATTGTTATGTTTGTCATTATTCTTTTTGTTTTGGTTTTGTTTTTGGAAAAAAAGCTAATAAAAAGATTTTAAAAGAAAGAACGAGTCTTTTACCTGGGCTAGGGGAATCAAGAACCGCCGGACATACGTTTAAGGTGAGGGGGGTGGGGGGGTAGGAGAGATTTAATAGGAACCTGAGGGGCAACCTTTGCAGAGGGTGCCTGGTGCATGGAACAAGCTGCCGGAGGAGGTAGTTGAGGAAAGCAGGTACTATCACAATGTTTAAGAAACATTTAGACAGGTACATTGATAGGATATGTTTAGTGGGATAAGGGCCAAACGCAGGCAGGTGGGACTAGTGTAGATGGAGTATCTCGGTCAGCGTGGGCAAGTTGGGCTTTCACATGTGTACCTCTTGCCTGATGGGAGAGGGAGTGGGCTATCTTACACTAAACGTGCTGTCCAGTCAGCGGAAAGACTGTACATGATGACATTCAAGGCGTCTACAGTGTACAGATGCAGGACAAAGGGAATAATGTTTAGTGCAAGATAAACTCCAGTAATGTGCGTTTAAAGATAGAGTGAGGGTCTCCAATGAGGTAGACGGGAGCTCAGGACCGCTCTCTAGTTGGTAATAGGATGGTTCAAGTACCTGATAACAGCTGGGAAGAAACGGTCCCTGAATCTGGAGGTGTGTGTTCTCACACTTCTGTATCTCTTGCCTGATGGGAGAAGAGGGAGTGGACTTCCTTGCACTAAACGTTATTCCCTTTATCCAGTATCTGTACGCTGTGGAAGCTTGGTTATAATCATGTATAGCAGGGCTGCCAACTCGCACACTTTGAGCATGAGAATCACGCATTTTAACCAATTCTCATGCCCTCACGCTGATCAGACATTTCTCACGCTCTGTGGTGAGAAATTCTATGATCAACGAAAATGTCAAAACGTAGATAATCTGCAAGGTCCGTGAGTGTTGGAGAGCCAGGGCTGAGGGAGGGATGGAAGCAGAACCAGCGGCGGGAACAGATGTGGACGGGGATCCGGGGCTGGCGAGTGTTTGCCGGGGCTGGCGAGTGTTTGCCGGGGCTGGCGAGTGTTTGCCGGGGCTGGCGAGCGTTTGCCGGGGCTGGCGAGTGTTTGCCGGGGCTGGCGAGCGTTTGCCGGGGCTGGCGAGCGTTTGCGGGGCTGGCGAGTGTTTGCGGGGCTCGCTGCTGCTCCGGCCATGGAGCAGCCTCAGTGCAAGAGTCTCGGGCGGTCGGAAGCGTTGCGCCGCTGCCGCGAGAGTCTCTGTGCCGAAGGGAGGCGGAGAGAGAGGGGAAGGAGACAGGGAGACAGGGGGGAGAGAGAGGGGCTGAGAGGAGAGAGAGGGGAGAGGGTGAGAATGGGGAGAGAGAAGAGTGAGTGGGAGAGGGGAGAGAGAGGTAGGGAGAGAGAGTGTACAGAGAATTGGAGAGAGAGGGGGAAGCTACAGAGAATGGGTGGAGAGGGAGGAGAGGGTACAGAGAATTGGAGAGAGAGGGGGAAGAGAGGGGTGGTAAAAGAGAGAGGGAAGAGGGAGAGAGGGAGAAAGAGAGAAACGGGGAAAGAGAGAGAGATGGGGCAAAGAGAAAGAGGAGATAGAGACAGGAGAAAGAGAGAAGGGGGAGAGTGAGGTGGGAGGGAGAAATGGGGAGAGAGAGGGGAGAGAGGGGGGGAGAAGAGAGAGAGGGGGAGACAGATGGGAGATAGTGTGTGGACAGGGAGTGAGAAGGAGAGAGAGAGAGATGGGGAGATAGAGAGGGAGGGAGAAAGGGAGAGAGGGGGGGAAGAGAGGAAGAGGGGTGAGGGGGAGAGAGAGGAGAGAGAGAGAGAGAGGGAGAGAGAGAAGAAAAAGGGGGAGAGAGAGAGAAGAAAGAGGGGGAGAGAGAGAAGAAAGAGAGGGGAGAGAGAGAGAGAGAGAGAGAGAGAGAGAGAGAGAGAGAGAGGAGAGAGAGGGAGAGAGAGGGGGATGGGAGGGGGAGAGAGAGAGGAGAGAGGGGACGATAGAGGGGGGAGAGTGAGGTGGGAGGGAGAGGGGGAAGAGAGAGAGAGGGGGGCGAGGGGGGAGGGAGAGGGAGGGGGATAGAGAGAGGGAGAGAGAGAGAGGGGGGAACGAGAGGGGGGAACGAGAGGGGAAGAGGGGAAGAGAGGAGAGAAAGAGGGAGAGAAGAGGGAAGAGGAGAGGGGAGGGGGGGAGACAGGGGAGAGAGAGAGGGGTGAGAGGAGAGAGGAAGAGACAGAGAGAGAGGGGAGGGGAGAGAGAGGGGGGGTGAGAGGAGAGAGTGGAAGGGGGGAGAGAGAGAGTAGAGAAAGAGAGGTGGAGAGAGAGAGAGAGAGGAGAGGGAAAGAGAGAAAGGGGAGAGAGAGAGGGGAGAGGGAGGGAGAGGGGGAGGGGAGAGAGAGAGGAGGAGAGAGGGGGGAGAGAGAGTGGGAGAGAGAGGGGGAGAGAGAGGCAGGGCTGCCAACTCCCATGCATTGAGCGTGAGAATCACACATTTCGCCAAATTCTCACGCTGATCACAAATTTCTCACACTCTGTCGTGAGAAATTCTGTGATCAACGAAAATTTCAAAACTCATATCAACTGCATGGGCCACGGGAGTTGGAAGCAGAAGCAGCGACGGTGACAGATGCGGACGGGGAGCGGGGCTGGCGAGTGTTTGCCGGGCTGGCGAGTGTTTGCCGGGCTGGCCAGTGTTTGCCGGGCTGGCGAGTCGCTCACTGCAGCTCCGGCCATGCAGCAGCCTCAGTGCAAGGCGTCGGAAGCGTTGCACCACTGCCGTGAGAGTCTCTGCGCCAAATTCGCCCAGGTGACCGGCATGGATCAGGCTGCGGCTTGGTGCATCCTGGAGGACAAACAGTGGCTGCTGGAAGTAAGTACCAGGCACTGGGTAGAAACGGTGGAAGACAGTGGCCTTCAAATGGGGGTGGTTGGCGAAAGCATCCTGCTTGGCTGCTAGATTTTCACTTACTGTAACTGCAGGAAAAATGTTCCCGATGTTGGGGGAGTTCAGAACCAGGGGTCACAGTTTAAGAATAAGGGGGGGGGGCAGTTAGGACTGAGATGAGGACAAACTTTCTTCACCCAGAGAGTTGTGAATCTGTGGAATTCTCTGCCACAGAAGGCAGTGCAGGCCAATTCACTGGATGTTTTCAAGAGAGACATTTAGTTCTTGGGGCTAACAAAATCAAGGGTTATGGGGAAAAAACGGGTAAGAGGTACTGATTTTAGATGTGTAGCCATGATCATATTGAATGGCAGTGCTGGCTCGAAGGGCCGATGGCCTATTCCTGCATATTTTTTTCTACGTTTCTATGCTTGAGTATATGGCAATAAAACTCGATCACTTGAGTTTTGAAGCATTCATGCATGGTGGAGGTATAATGTGGTCATAGAGTGATACAGTGTGAAAACAGGCCCTTCAGCCCAACTTGCCCACACCCGCCAACATGTCCCAGCTACGCTACCTGCTTTTGGTCCATATCCCTCCAAACCTGTCCTCTCCATGTATCAGTCTAACTGTTTCTTAAATGTTGGGACGGTCCCTGCGTCAACTACCTCCTGTGGCAGCTTGTTCCATACACCCACCACGCTTTCTTTAATTTTATGGATGAGAAATTGTGTTCAACCAATTGATGACTTCTTTGACAAAGTGACTAGCATGTTAGATAACAAGGATGCCAATGAATGTAGCAAATTTTGTTATCCATAATTTGGTCTGTGAAGTGCCCCATAAAGGAATACTGCATTAGATAAGCACCTGTGGACTTGAACGTAATAGGTTAAGTCCAGGGGGTCAGATATGGGGCTTTATGTGTGGGTCAGATATATTGTCAGTGCAGAGGGGCTAGGAGCAAGGACAACTGTGCATCCAGAGTAAAGGTCTGGAATAGTACTAGGTGTGCAGTCAAAGCTGGGACCAGGGGTGTGTTCAGCACTGGGAACCTAAGCAGGTAAGCAGCTATGATCAGGGTAGAATAGGGGGCCAGGTCTAAGGCTGGACTCAGGGACAGGAATGAGAGAAGGTGTGCAACTGGAGTCAGGGCCAGGAGTAGTACCCGGTGTGCAGTGAGACCCAGGTTGGCCAACATGGGCCAAGTGTTTGATTATAATCTGATTTCCATACATGAATATACTAAGATCATTCATGTGCTGCACGTATGGATCAGAGCCTGGGCTCTTCTGTGGAATGTAATTAGGAATGTAATTTACTCTATCCTTATTCATGGCTAATCCAATTTAAAGCATAAATATTGCATTCAAGTGTAAGTTAAAAGACTCGCTACATTATGCACCTTATTGCACAATTTCAAGCTGAAAAATGCAAAAGTTCCGTACCAATGGGAGGGGGGACACCCTCCTCCCACCCCCTCCCCGGTCGCTACACCCCCTCGGGCGTGGTCTCTCGCAATTCCTCACTCCCAAAACTCACCGAATGTTGGCAGCCCCGTGTTTAGTTTCACGGCTGACTGGATAGCACGCAACAAAAAGCTTTTCACTGTACATGTGACAATAAACTAAACTGAGCTGTCATCAGCAGGATGGTGGTGGAGAGTCAGGTTCCTGGGCGTGTATATCTCAGAAGATCTGTCCTGGGCCCAGCACATTGAGATGCAATCACAAAGAAAGCTCATCAACATCTCCACTTCCTTTGCAGACTGAGGAGATTTCAGTTTGTCGATGGACCCTCAGTCAGACCTCTACAGGTGTACGGTAGAGAGCGCATTGGCCGGCCGCGTCACGGCCTGGTTCGGTAACTCGTACGCCCAGGAACGAAGGAGACCACAGAGAGTGGTGGACACTGCCCGGTCCATCACCGGTACTGACCTCCCCACCATCGAAGGTTTCTACAGGCGGCGCTGCCTCAATAAGGCAGCCAGACTCCTCAAAGACCCGCACCACCTGGCCACGCTCTCATCTCGCTGCTACCGTGGGAAAGAAGTCACAGCAGCTTGAAAACTCTGATCTCCAGGATAAGGAACAACATCTTCCCAACACCTGTCAGGCTCTTGAACACTGACCTCAGCGACTATGGTCACGGAGTGACACAGCGGGTAGAGCTGCTGCCTCACAGCGCCTGGGACACGGGCTCGAATTTGGGTGCTGTCTGTGTGGAGTTTGCATGTTCTCCCTGTGACCGCGTGGGTTTCCGCCTGGATGAGATAGTGGGATAACATTGAACGGGCGATCGATGGTCGGCATGGAAGCTGTGGGCCGAAGGGCCTGTATTGTCACTGCATCTCTAAACTAAGCTAGACTCGGGCTCTGGAGACCCGGCAACATCTTCGTAAACCGCCTCGTCACTCTTTCTCTGCTCCTTGTACCCAGAGCACGGAGGGCCTCGCAGTTACCTTGGCAGCGCTGGTGACTCATCTTTCCCGAGATAAGCACAGCTGGATTAAGAGCGTCGCATGCACTGCAACACAAAGGATGCACCATGCGTGGAACCTCATCGTGAGCCTCGGCCTCTCGTTCAGCTTCCATCAGACATTCATCTCATGCTCAAATGTTGCACGTTTAGAGATACAGTGTGGGAACAGGCCCTTCGGCCCTTCGGGTCCGTGCTGACCAACAATCAACTGTACTCTAGTTCTGTCTTACACACAAGGGACAATAGGAATTTATTTAGTCAGAGGGTGGTGAATCTGTGGAATTCGTTGCCACAGACGACTGTGGAGGCTTAGTCATTGGGTATTTTTAAAAGAGGAGATTGATCAGATAGGGAAAGATAGATCAGCAATGTTTGAATGATAGAGTAGATTCGGTGGGCCAAAAAGCCTAATTCTGCTCCTAGAACTTATGAACATGAACGTGACAATAATAAACTGGACCAAACTAAGTGTGAATGACCAGACGACATTGTATGTGGGGCGGCTACACACACGCACACGCACGCGCACACACAACATGCACACGCACACTCTCTCCTGCGCTCACTTTAACCGGCCGGGGCGATGTTGGGGAATCGGGATTGGGTCGGGATGGTACAGGGAAGGGGTTCCTACCTGTGGCATGGCCGAGGCTGAGAGTGGGCGCCGCCAACAGGGACAAAACAACCAGCCCCCGGACCAACTACCCACGTCCCTCTCCCCAGCAACGGGCAGTCAACGTTGGGGGTCTCGCAGCAGGAACGGTGAACGCCTAATACTCAGGCCAGACCCATCCAGGAGCCGCCGATGTCTTCATCCCTGTGGGGAGAGGGCGAGGGGAGAGAAGGTTAGAAGCAGCTCTAATTTAATCAAAATACATTCACAACTCTGGTCTCGAAAAGTTCATCGTTATAAGAGCAGAATTAGGCCATTCGGCCCATCAAGTCTACTCTGCCATTCAATCATGTTTGATCATTCTCTCTCTCAACCCCATTCTTCTTCCTTCTCCCCATAACCCCCGACACCCTTACTAATCAAGAACTCATCAATCTCCACCTTAGAAATACCCAATGACTTGGCCTCCACCGACGTCTGTGGCAATGAATTCACCACCCTCTGACTGAAGAAATTCCTCCTCATCTCCATTCTAAAGTTACGTCCTTTCATTCCGAGGTTGTGGCCTCTGGTCCTAGACTCTCCCACGAGTGGAAGCATCCTTTCCACATCCACTCTATCCAGGCCTTTCACTATTTGGGAAGTTTCTATACGGTCCCCCCTCATCCTTCTAAACTCCAGCGAGTACAGGCCCAGTGCCGTCAAACGCTCATCATATGTGAACCCAATCATTCCCGGGATCATTCTCGTAAACCTCCTCTGGGCCCTCTCCAACGCCAGCACATGTGTAGGAAAGAACTGCAGATGCTGGTTTATACCAAAGGGGCACAGTGCTGGTGTAACTCAGCGGGTCAGGCAGTATCTCTGGAGAACATGGAGAGGTGACGTTTCGGGTCGGGACCCTTCTGACTCCGAACAGCATTGGAGCAGACCCTTTGGCCCACAATGTCCGTGTCAACCATGATGCCAAGTTAAATTAATCTCATCTGTGCACATGATCCATATCCCTCCATTCCCTGCATATCCATGTGCCTATCTAAAAGCTTCCTAAATTCCACTGTCATATCTGCCTCCACCACCACCCCCGCCAGTGTGTACGCTTGGTGTAAAAAAACACTGGACTTTTCCTTTAAACTCTTCCCCCCCTCACCTAAAACATATACCCTCTAGTATTAGATATTTCCACCCAGGGGAAAGAGGTTCTGACTGTCTACCCTACCTGTGCCTCTCATAATTTAATAAACTTCTCTCGGGTCTCCCCTCAGCTTCTAACCCTCCAGAGAAAACAATCCAAGTTTGTCCAACCTCTCCTTGTAGGTAATACCTATAAGGAGACAAGGTCATGTGATTGTAGAATTAGGCCATTCAGCCCATCAAGCCTACTCCACCATTCAATCATGGCTGATCTCCCGCCTAATCTCATTCTCTTGCCTTCTCCCCATAACCTCTGACACCTGTATTAATCAAGAATCCCCGTCTTAAAAACTAACTAAGTAAGTTTATTGGCCAAGTATTCACATACAAGGAATTTGCCTTGGTGCTCCGCCCGCAAGTAACAACATGACATACAGTGACAGTTACGAATGACTCAGAAAACACTAAACATTAATAATAATAAAACATTAATGATTAAAACACCATTGATTAAGCATGTGAACCAACAGAATACCAGATCAAAGGGAGGCTACTGATTTTTGGCTGTATCTCTAAACTAAGCTACACTCAGGCTCTGGAGACCCGGCAACATCTTCGTAAATAATTTTTAGAGCAACCACTCGTGGATAAAAACTGTTTTTATGTCTGGCTGTGGCAGCTTTGACAATCCACAGACTTCTGTGGCAAAGAATTCCACAGATTCACCGCCCTCTGACTAAAGAAATTCCTCCTCATCTCCTTCCTAAAAGAATGTCCTTTCATTCTGAGGCTGTGACCTCTAGTCCTAGACTCTCCCACTGGTGGAAACATCCTCTCCACATCACCTCTATCCAAGCCTTTCACTATTCTGTATGTTTCAATGAGGTCCCCCCTCATTCTTCTAAACTCCAGCGAGCGCAGGCCCAGTGCCGTCAAACGCCTATCATAGGGTAACCTACTCATTCCTGGGATCATTGTTGTAATGATATGAAAACACAAAGCCCCTTTGAAGCCCCATCCCACTGGGAGGGCAGTGTATATTGTGGCCCCTGGCTGAGAGAGAGGGCTAGCTTCACACCAGGTTACCTGGGGCTTGTGGGCTTGAGTTACAGGGAGAGGTTGGATAGACTGGGGCTTCTTTCTGTGGAGGGTAGGAGGCTGAGGGGTGACCTTATTGAGGTGTACACGATCACGAGGGGCACGGATAAAGTGAACGCTCACTGCCTTTTTTTCGCAGGGTAGAGGATCCTAAAACTAGAGGGCGCAGGCTGAAGGTGAGAGGGGAGAGGTTTAAGATGAACATCAGGGGCAACATTTTCACTCTGAGGGGAGTCCGTATCTGGAACCAGCTGCCAGAGGAAGCTATAGAAGCGGGGACAATTACAATGTTTAAAAGACATTGGGGCAGATAAATGGATAGGAAGGGTTTACAGGAATATGGGGAAAATATAGGGGAAAGCGACTAGCCCAGTACACCAACTTGGTCGGCACGGACAAGGTGGGCCAAAGGGCCTGTTTCTGTGCTGCACAGTTGTGTGACTTTGTACTTTTCTGACCATTTTTCTTCAAAGCGGGAAAGAACAGAGACGTTCGTGTAAATCAACATTGCTGCCTTATTGCTGTGCCGGACAGTCACGTTGTTTGTGACGTTTCCACATCAGAGTCACGGCAAGTAGTCCAATTGTCAAACAGTTCCAGTCGTTAGTTTTCAGAGTGAGTCTCAAGGTTCAGGAAATCCCCAACCTGCACAAGAGTTTGCTGCAGATGCTATGCCAAATGGTTCCACTGAATCCACAAGCTCGTTACTGTTTCACTTCATTCTTTGATAGCAGGAGCTTCCCATCCCCTCCCGATCTGTGCATTGTACCCGGCAACGCATGGGATAAGGAAATCACGCTTTCAATGGACTCGGCAAAATATAGAATAGAATACTTTATTGTCACACGTGACGAGTCACAGTGAAATTCTCTGCTTGCACACCTCGCCAAGGCCCCTTTGTCACTGATAACATAACTCACTGATCTCCCAAAGCGATTTAGTGTTTGGGGCCCAGGTCCATCATCGACTGAAAGTGGCAACACAGGTAGATAGAGCGGTAAAGAAGGCGGACAGTTGTCTTGCCTTCATCGGTCGGGGCATTGAGTATAAGAGTCAGGAAGGGAGGATGCAGCTTTATAGAACTTTGGCTAGGCTGCCTTTGGAATATTGCGTGCAGTTCTGATCACCCCATTACAAGTTTAGTTTAGTGTTTTGATTATTTTAGTTTATTGTCACGTGTACCGAGGTACAGTGAAAAACGTTTAGTTGCGCACTATCCAGTCAGCGGGGAGACTGTACACGATTACAATCGAGCCATCCACAGTGTACAGGTACAGGACAAAGGGAATACGGTTTAGTGCAAGATAAAGTCCAGTAAAGTGCATTTAAAAATAGTTTGAAGGTCTCCCATAAGGTAGATAGTAGCTCAGGACCACTCTCTAGTTGATGATAGGATAGAAACATAGAAAACACAGAAAATAGGTGCAGGAGTAGGCCATTCGGCCCTTCGAGCCTGCACCGCCATTCAATATGATCATGGCTGATCATCCAACTCAGTATCCTGTACCTGCCTTCTCTCCATACCCCCTGATCCCTCTAGACACAAGGGCCACATCTAACTCCCTCTTAAATATAGCCAATGAACTGGCCTCAACTACCTTCTGTGGCAGAGAATTCCACAGATTCACCACTCTCTGTGTGAAAAATGTTTTTCTCATCTCGGTCCTAAAAGACTTCCCCCTTATCCTTAAACTGTGACCCCTTGTTCTGGACTTCCCCAACATAGGGAACAATCTTCTTGCATGTCCAACCCCTTAAGAAATTTGTAAGTTTCTATAATCTTCTAATGCCCTCAATCTTCTAAATTCTAGTGAGTACAAGCCAACTCTATCCAGTCTTTCTTCATATGGAAGTCCTGACATCCCAGGAATCAGTCTGGTGAACCTTCTCTGTACTCCCTCAATGGCAAGAATGTCTTTCCTCAGATTAGGAGACCAAAACTGTACGCAATACCCCAGGTGTGGTCTCACCAATACCCTGTACAACTGCAGTAGAACCTCCCTGCTCTTGTACTCAAATCTTTTTGCTATGAATGCTAACATACCTTTCGCTTTCTTCACTGCCTGCTGCGCCTGCATGCCTACTTTCAGTCTGAAGAAGGGTCTCGACCCGAAACGTCGCCTATCTCCTTCGCTCCTTAGATGCTGCTGCACCCGCTGAGTTTCTCCAGCTTTTTGTGTACCCTCGATTCTCCAGCATCTGGAGTTCCTTCTTTAAAACTTTGCCTACTTTCAATGACTGGTGTACCATGAACCTTCTCTGTACTCTGATGGTTCTGTTGCTTGATAACAGCTGGGAAGAAACGGTCCCTGAATCTCTCGGTGTGCGTTTTCACACTTCTGTACCTCTTGCCTGATGTGAGAGGGGAGAAGAGCGAGTGGACTTTCTTGCAGTATACGTTGTTCCCTTTATCCAGTATCTGTACACTTGGTTATAATCATGTATCGTTTTTACGCTGACTGGATAGCACGCAACAAATGCTTTTCACTGTACCTTGGTACATGTGACAATAAACTAAACTAACCTAATCTGTCATTGGCAGGATGGTGGTGGAGAGTCAAGTTCCTGGGCGTGTATATCTGGCCTAGCGCATTGATGCAATCTTAAAGAAAGCTTATCAACGCCTCCACTTCCTTTGAAGATCGAGGAGATTTCAGTTTGTCGATGAACCCGCAGTCGAACCTCTACAGGTGTACGGTAGAGAGCGCATTGACCGGTCGCATCACGGCCTGGTTCAGTAACTCGAACGCCCAGGAACGAAGGAGACCACAGAGAGTGGCGGACACTGCCCGGTCCATCACCGGCACTGACCTCCCCACCATCCAAGGGATCTACAGGAGGCGCTGCCTCAAAAAGGCAGCCAGCATCGTCAGAGACCCGCACCACCCTGGCCACGCTCTCATCTCGCTGCCACCATCGGGAAGAAGCGACAGCAGCCTGAAAACTCTGATCTCCAGGATGAAGAACAGCTTTTTCCCCCCAACAACCGTCAGGCTCTTGAACACAGCGCAACACTGACCTCAGCGACTGTGGTCATGGAGCAGCACAGCGGGTAGAGCCACTGCCTCACAGCGCCAGGGACACGGGCTCGAACCCGAATATGGGTGCTGTCTGTGTGGAGTTTGCACGTTCTCCCTGTGACCGTGAGGGTCTCCTCCCGCACCCCAAAGACGTGCGTGTTTGTAGGTTAATTGGCCTCTGCAAATTGCAGCAAGTGTGTAGGGAGTGGATGAGAAAGTGGGATAACGTGGAACGGGAGATCGATGGTCGGCATGGGTTCTGCGGGCCGAATGTATCCACGCTGTATCTCTCAATTAATTCCGTCAACGTGATCTTCAATGAACTGTGATAGACACAAAGAGCTGGAGTAACTCAGCCGGACAGACAGCATCTCTGGAGAAAAGGAGTCGATGACGTTTCGAGTCGAGACTTTTCTTCAAGATACTTTGTTCTGATGACACCATGGACTTTAGTGTTGCACTATTATGGTCTGGTTACTGAGCATTACTAATGATTAATTTATCGTGCTGTGGATTGTCGTACATATATTTGCGTGGTTTTTTTTCCATTTCATGCAGGTTAATTGGATTCTGTAAACTATCCCCAGTGTATAGGATAGTCCTGGTGTACGGGGCGAGCACCGGTCGAGCGGTCTCGGTGTGCTGAAGGGCCTGTTTCCTCGCTGTATCTCCAAACTACAAGCAAGTAAGAATTTCACTGTTCTGTCGCACATGACCACTGAATAATCATGTCTCTGCCTATGTGTCTTCAGCGGCCTGGGGTCGGAGATGTAACACTCCCTCACTGTCGCCCTTGCTCCCTCTAAAATATCCCCCCCCTTTAGTTCCCCCAAAACACACCCTTGTTCACCACTCTTCCCAACGTTGCTGTGCGTCCCGTCTTTACAGATTGCCTTCCCGTGCAGTGCTGCGGGCCGCTTTGTGTTCACATCTCGACAGTAAGCAGAGTTTGGGGAAAACTTTGACTGACACCACGGTAATTCCCCCACCCTTAAAAGGGGAATTTGCAGAGCTCAGGAAAATAGTCAGCAATCCTGGTGGTATTTATGTCCAAGTATTTATGAGGCCAGTCACTGTTGAAATGAGGAAAACAATTTGCACACAAGTCCCCACAAACGGCCACGTTCTAATGAAATATAGCCACACAGCAGGGAAACATGCCAACCTCCATCTACCATTTAACTAGTCCAATTTGCCCAGAACTTCCCCATATCCCTCTAAACCTTTCTTATCCATGTACCCCTCCAAGGGTCTATTAAATGTTATTATTGTCCCTGCCTCAGCTACCTCCTCTGGTGCAACCGACACATACACACCCGAACACCCCCTGACATACACACAGACGCACCCCAGCACACATGAGAATGATACGCCCCGACACACATGGACGGGCACACCCCCAACCTACACACAGACGCACAACACACACATGAGAATGTCACACGCGGACACACCTCGACGCATGTACACCCCCCCCCCCCCCATACACACAGACGCACCCCCACATCTACACATGTGTGCACAGACACAACTGATCACACACAGACACACCCCAACACATGGACACAGCCCGATACATACAGACTGACACACCACCCCCCCCAACATCCACACACATGCGCACAGACACGACCGGTCAGAGACGGACACATGTTACAGACCTTGCTCCCCTGTCTGGAGCACTGCCCTGAGTGGCCAGCTTGCATCATATGCACCCTTTGCTGGTCTTGCTTTAACGAGGCACACAGGTGCTGCCACTATGGATGCAAGTGGCTGCCTTCACCACTCCTCAGGGTCCTAGTGCCCTCGCCTAGAGCACTGATGTGCACTCAACACAGTCCGCCATACACGCGCTGCCCATGACCGACTCAAAACACAGCATCCACCCAAAATACAACATTTGTATAGCGCCTTTCAAAACCCCACCATACCATCGCAAGATGTGTCAGGGTCAATAAGACAGTTTTAGAAGCATTTTTAATTTATTAATTTACCGGGCTGCAGTTGTACCACACTCAGGCTTGCACACAATTTGCACACAGGCCCTTTGGCCCACAAGCTGCCCACTCAGGACAGAAACAGGCCCTTTGTCCATGTCTACCCTCAGCTACACTTCTTCAGTAAACCAGCCTCCACCTTCTCCCTTCCGTTGACTCCAACTATCCCCCCCACGCTGCCACGGCAAGGCCACCAGCATAATCAAGGACCAGTCTCAACCCCAGTCACTCCCTCTTCTCCCATCAGGCAAAAGGTACAGAAGTGTGAAAACGCACATCTCCAGAATCAGAGACAGTTTCCTCCCAGCTGTTATCAGGCAACTGAACCATCCTACCACTAACTAGAGAGCGGTCACAATCTACCATCTACCTCATTGGAGACTCTGGGACTATTTTTAATCGGATCTTATTCCCTTTATCTTGTATCTGTCAACTGTGGACGGTTCAACTGTAGTCATGTATAGTCTTTTCACTGACTGGGTAAATGGGGCAGGAGGGGGAATATTTGGAGGGAAGGGGAGGGGAAAGCGGGGCAAGGGAGGAGGGGATGCGGAGGGTGAGGGGGGTGAGAACGTGGGGGAGGGAGGGGGAAGGGGCTGTCGAGCAGCGGCCTTGAGGCTGAGTCAACACAAGCTACATCCTGATCACGGAGCAAAACAAAACTGACAGCTCGGTTAAAAAACACACACACACACACACACACACACACACACACACACACACACACACACACACACACACACACACACACACACACACACACACACACACAGGCGCACACAAATTCAGAGCAACAGGTTAGTCCAAAAATACAGTATGTAATGTAGTCACACTGCAAGGCTACACCTCATTAGAGTGAGAGAGGCAGAGAGAGAGTGAGAACGAGAGGGACAGAGACACACAGAGAAGGAGAGAGAGAGAGGGGGAGAGAGAGAGAGGCAGAGGGAGAGAGAGAGGCAGAGGCAGAGGGAGAGAGAGAGGCAGAGGCAGAGGCAGAGAGGCAGAAAATAGAAAGGGAGACAGAGAGAACTAGAGAGAGAGGCAGTAAAATAGAGCAAGAGAACGAGAGAGAGAGAGAGAGGGAGGAAAAGGGAAATAGACAAAGAGAAAAAACAGAGAGAAAGGAATAAAGAAAGAGGGAGAAGAAAAGAAAGAGAAAAAGAGACAGACAAAATGTTATTGCCTTTATCCTGTATGTGTACCTTGTGGCCAGCTTGATTGTAATCACGTAAGGCCTTTCCTCTGACTGGATAGCACGCAACAAACAGCTTTCCACTGTACCTCGTTGCACGTGACAATAAACTGAACTAAACTAAGCCACTCACAGGAGGGTCCGCTGGTTGTCACGGACACGGCGGGCTGAAGAGCCTGCGTCCGCTCTGTATCTCTAAACATAGACACTAGGTGCAGGGGTAGGCCATTCGGCCTTTCGTGAGCACCGCCATTCACTGCGATCATGGCTGATCATCCAAAGTCCCTACCCCGTTCCTGCCTTCTCCCCATATCCCTTGACTCCGCTATCTTTAAGAGCTCTACCTAACTCTCTCTTGAAAACATCCAGTGAATCGGCCTCCACTGCCTTCTGTGGCAGAGAATTCCACAGATTCACAACTCTCTGGGTGACAGTTTTTTTTCCTCAACTCAGTCCAAAATGGCCTACCTCTTCTTCTTAAACTGTGACCCCTGGTTCTGGACTCCTGCATCTAGCCTGCCCAATCCCTTAAGAATTGTGTATATGTTTGCTCTAAACTGAGGTATCTCTAAACTAAACACAATCAGTCTGAAGAAGGGACCCGACCCAAAACGTCACTTAAGTAAGTAAGTTTGTTGGCCAAGTATTCACATACAAGGAATTTGCCTTGGTGCTCCGCCCACAAGTAGCAACATGACATACAGTGACAGTTACGAATGACTCAGAAAACGCAAAACATTAATAATAATAAAACACTAATGACAAAATACCACTGATCAAGCATGTGAACCAACAAAATACCAGATCAAAGGGAGGCTACAGATCCATGTTTTCCAGAGATGCTGCCTGACCCCTCTGAGTTACTCCAGCACTTTGTGTCTTTTTTTGGTAAACCAGCGACTGCAGCCCCTTGTGTCGTCAACCACAAAGTGTTCTTGTTCCCCGCAGCACTGGCTTACAGCTTCTCACAGCCGGAACCTAAAAACCACTGACAAGTAGCAAAACACGTTGCGTTAAATAAATCACCGCTGGATGACCTGGTCGGTAACGCCAAGGCACGAGAACCACTCACTATACCACCTCTGCCTCTTCCCGCTACAACGCCACATGACGGGTTCACCAAACACTGATTATCGTTGGTTGACAGAAGGATCTGTGGAGAAACAGAGCCCGATTTGACAAGCATCACACGCTCTCCAGAAATAAAACCGCTACTGCAAAACCAAAAGTTCAGGCGGTGTGTTTTTGTTTTTTCCTGGCAGTGCACTGGTTTCCCCGCTCAGTGCACAGGGTCAGATTGAAACATGCAGCTTGCAGACAGCACAGAGGACAAGCTCTCATATCACATTCATGTCAGATATTACAGGGCGGGACAGTGGAGCAGCGGGTGGAGCTGCTGCCTCACAGCGCCAGAAACCCACGTTCCATCCTGACCCTGGGGGCTGCCTATACGGAGTTTGCACGTACTCCCCTGTGACCGCGTGGGTTTTCCCCGGGCGCTCCAGTTTCCTCCCACGCTCCAAAGACGCTCATGTTTGTAAGTTAATTGGGTTGGGCAGAGATTGTAAATTGTCCCCAGGGTGTAGGATGGTGCTGGTGCATAAGGGATCGCTGGTCGGCACAGACTGGGTGGGCCAAAGGGCCTGGTTCTGCGCTGTACCTCTAAACCAAATACTAAAGAAGGCCATAAACATATTCTTTTGCATCAGGAAGTGTTTGGGGTGGGAAGATTGCAACCTTCACGTGGTCCGCTCTGTTTTTCGACAAATGCAATGAACCTGGCGCGCACAATCAAATAGGATCAAACAGAACAAGTTGTCCTACAACTTTAGGCCATGCACGCCACACGCAAGAAGAAGAAGAAGGAAGTGTGTGGCACAGGGTACACAAAATACTGGAGAAACTCAGCGGGTGCAGCAGCATCTATGGAGCGAAGGAGATAGGCAACGTTTCGGGCCGAAACCCTTGCACAGATGTGCTGGTTTGCTGGTTAATTGGCCTCTGTAAATCAGCACTGGTGTAAGGAGAGCATGAGAAAGTGGGATAATGCAGAACTAGTGTGGACAGAGGTAGAAGGAGGAACTGCAGATGCTGGTTTACAAAACACTACACAAAGTGCTGGAGTAACTGGAGATCCCTGGAGAACATGGATAGGTCGGAACTCTTCTTCAGACTGGACGATCGCTGGCCCAGGTTTCCATGCTGTATCGCTAAACCAAATTAAAGTAAACAAAATTCTAAACAGGACCCCTCCCACAATCCCAGTACACCCCCGATCTCCTGAACAAGCCTTGCTGCGATCTGAACCTCTGCTAGTAAACAGGAGCAGACAAAGCGTCATTCCTTAAAATACTCGCCGGAAACAAACCTAAATTGAGCTCCTGAATACTTTTTTAAAATTATTTTCCAAGTTCTGAACAAAGCTTGGCCCAAACACTGAGTGGTATCATAGCAACCTTACAGCGCCAGAGACTAGGATTCGATTCTGACTGGATTCTGACCGACTAAGTTTGCACGTTCTCCCTGTGTCCACATGAGTTTTCATCTGGTGCTCCAGTTTCCTCCCACACTCCAAAGATGTACAGGTTTTTAATTGGCTTTGGTTAATTCATAAAATTGTCCCTTGTGTGTGGGATAGTGTTAGTGATCAACGGTCAGCGCAGACTCAGTGGGCCGAAGGGCCTGTTTCCACGCTGTATCTCTAAAGTGAAGACTAAAATGGACACTAACCACAACTGTATCTTAGCAACCATGACCTACTGTGGACTTTGCTTTGGGTGCAGAGATGGACTCACAATGCTGGAGTAACTCTGGAGTGAAGGAATGGGTGACGTTTCGGGTCTCAACCCCTCTTCAGAGTAAGCCAGCATCTGCAGTTCCTGCCTACACATTTTGTTTTGGTTTGTGTACGGTTATGATCTGGGTATATGCAGGAAAACTAATTAGTAATTAGTTCATTACTGATTATGATATATTTATTGGTGTGTTGTTGCATTTACAGGCCTGTAAAGCTGCAGCAAGCAAGAGTGCGATCGTTCCATTGTGGCACACAATGACATTTTAACACTCTTGACTCTCAATTTATTTTCTGCAGATCGACAGTAAAACCACAATGTTTACGTCTAACCCACGACATTGTTCCGGACTAACTTTGCATCGAGTTTGGTATCGTTTCGTTTATTATTGTCACGTGTACCGAGATTCAGTGAAAAGCTTTTTTATTGCGTGCCATCCGGTCAGTAAAATGTCTATCCACGATTACAATCGAGCCGTCCACAGTGTATATATAGACACAGGATGGAGGGAATAATGTTAAGTGCTTGATAAAGTGCAGTAAAGTCTAATTGAAGATAATCTGAGGATCTCCAGTGAGGTAGATGGGAGGTCAGGACCGCTCTCTAGTTGGTGGTATTATGTACTGTTTATCAATTAAATGTACCATGTACCAAGTCATTTTCCCTTCAAACCTCTCACATAAGAATTAGTTTCAACTGAATTTTAAATGGCCGATACTGAAGGTGCAACAACTGATTGAATTATTTGCATATTTTGATCTGTACATTCACCCCCAGCAGAAAAACAACAGTTGTCGGAGCAGTTGTGCCTTCCCACAGATGCTGCCTGACCGACTGAGTATTCTGTTTTTATCTTAGATTTCTAACATCTGCCCTTGGAGTGCAGGAGGCCGAGGGGTGATCTCACAGAGGTGTGTAGATTCACGAGGGACATAGATAGGGTGAAAGCACAGAGTATTTTACACAGGGTACGGGAATCGCGAAAGATAGTAGGTTTAAGGTGAGAGGTGAAAGATTTAATAGGAACCTGTGGGTGGTGGGTATATGGAAGGAGCTGCCGGAGGAAGCAGTTGACGCAGGGACTATAACAACATTTAAAAGACATTTGGACAGGTATATGGTTAGGAAAGGTTTAGAGGAACATGGGCCCAACACAGACAGGTGCGACTAGTGTAGATGGGGCATCTTGGTGGGAATTGGCCTGTTTCCACGCTGTATGACTCTCCAGCAAGCTGTATAAACTCAAATGCAGGGCTGCCAACTCTCACGCATTTCGCCCAATTCTCACGCTGATCACAGAATTTCTCACGCTCTGTCGTGAGAAATTCTGTGATCAATGAAAATTTCAAAACTAATATCAACTGCATGGGCCGCGGGTGTTGGGGAGCCGGGGCGGAGGGAGGGATGGAAGCAGAAGCAGCGGCGGGGACAGATGCGGACGGGGAGCGGGGCTGGCGAGTGTTTGCCGGGCTGGCGAGTCGCTCGCTGCAGCTCCGGCCATGGAGCCGCCTCAGTGCAAGGCATGGGAAGCGTTGAGCCGCTGCCGTGAGAGTCTCCCTGGTGACCGGCATGGACCAGGCTGCGGCTCGGTGCATCCTGGAGGACAAGCAGTGGCTGCTGGAAGTAAGTACCAAGCACTGGGTAGAAACGGTGGAAGATAGTGGCCTTCAAATGGCGGCGGTTGGAGAAAGCATCCTGCTTGCCTGCTAGATTTTCACTTACTGCAACTCCATGAAAAGTGTTCCCGATGTTGGGGGAGTTCAGAACCAGGGGTCACACAGCTCAATAATAAGGGGTAGGCCATTTATGACCGAGATGAGGACAAACTTTCTTCACCCAGAAAGTTGAGAATCTGTGGAATTACCTGCCACAGAAGGCAGTGGAGGCCAATTCACTGGATGTTTTCAAGAGAGAGTTACATTTAGCTCTCAGATGCAATTATTAAGAAAACTCATCAGCGCCTCTACTTCCTGAGAAGCTTACGGAGAGTCGGTCTGTCAAGGAGGACTCTCTCTAACTTCTACAGGTGCAAAGTAGAGAGCATGCTGACCGGTTGCATCATGGCTTGGTTCAGCAACTTGAGCGCCCTGGAGAGGAAAAGACTACACAAAGTAGTAAACACTGCCCAGTCCATCATCGGCTCTGACCTTCCTTCCATTGAGGGGATCTATCGCAGTCGCTGCCTCAAAAAGGCTGGCAGCATCATCAAGGACCCACACCATCCTGGCCATACTCTCATCTCCCTGCTACCTTCAGGTAGAAGGTACAGGAGCCCGAGGACTGCAACGACCCGGTTCAGGAACAGCTACTTCCCCACAGCCATCAGGCTATTAAACCTGGCTCGGATAAAACTCTGAACATTAATACCCTTTATCGGTTATTTGCACTTTATCAATGTATTTATTTATGTGTGTATTTACGTATATAATGGTATATGGACACACTGATCTGTTTTGTAGTCAATGCCTACTACGTTCTGTTGTGCTAAGCAAAGAAAGAATTTCATTGTCCTGTCAGGGACACATGACAATAAACTCTTTTGACTTTGACCACTTGAGGCTAGCGAAATCAAGGGATATGGGGAAAAAAAACAGGAAAGAGGTAATGATTTTAGATGAACAGCCATGATCATATTGAATGGCAGTGCTGGCCTGAAGGGCCAAATGGCCTATTCCTGCACCTATTTCCTATATTTCTATGCTTGACTATATGGCAATAAAACTTGACCACTTGATTTTGAAGCATTCATGCATGGTGGAGGTATAATGTAGTCATAGAGTGATACAGTGTGAAAACAGGCCCTTCGGCCCAACTTGCCCACACCCACCAACATGTCCCAGCTACGCTACCTGCTTTTGGACCATATCCTTCCAAATCTGTCCTATCCATGTATCAGTGTAACTGTTTCTCAAATGTTGGGACAGTCCCTGCCTCAACTACCTCCTCTGGCAGCTTGTTCCATACACCCACCGCACTTTGTGTGGAAAAAGTTACCCCTTAAAAAGTTACCTCTTAAAAATATTTCAAACAAAAAACATTGAAATCATAAGTCTACAATGCACTAAAACATGATTTTAATACATCAAATTTCAAAATGTCCCTACCGTGGGAGGGAGAGCACCCCCCTCCCACTCGGTTGCTCGGTTGATCCCCAAGGCCAGTGATCAGTGATCGCTCAGCCCCCCCACTTTCAAAAACGCTCCATGGCCCCTGGTTCAGACAGAGAGCACTGCCAGATGTGAGCGGGGAATTGAGGCCAGTTGACCGTGATGTCTGGATCCCAATGCTCGGCGCTACATGTTTCGGAGTTGCCTAAAGTTGTTGATTTATAATTAGCCCGATTTTGTAATTAGCTGACAAAACCTTAATTTACTAATCCGGAATATCCAGGGGGATGGGATAAGTGATATACTAAAATAACATACAAGGTGTCAGGCTGTCTGTTACAACATACAGCTCCGATAACCCATTATTTCCTTCAGTTAAATATTGGGATGGTAGCACTATTGTCATTTGGCACTCAACTATTATGTTTGTTTACCTCACTGACTATTTCTAACCCCCTCCCCCCCAAATCTTTGACAGGTTGAATATAAATTTCTATTCAGGTTGGATAGAAATGAATGTAAACATGAACATCCTCAAAGAGTATAATCAGATAGAAACTGATCCAGATACGATGTTTAAGAGCTTGTTGAAAGAAGGGACATATTTTAAAGGAGTGACAGAGATGCAGGGGAATGTGTGAGGAGGTTATTATTTGTCTTTAGATTTAGCTTGAAACAAGAAATCTGAAGATTCAAAGTTTAATATAGTAATTGTGCTGATACTGACTCCAACCAACCACGTAATGAATATCATCCATTCCGGAGGTTTTATTTTTCTGATGCCATTTAAACTTCACCTGGATTTCAATCACTTCAATGAAAAACTAATTGGGAATGGGGAGCTTTGGAACAAAAAATTGCCCTCGGTACATATTAACTGTAATATAATAATGTATGCATGTTGGTAGTGCAATCAAAAACAAAGATCTTTTTATCGTTGTTGTGTTATGAATACCACAGAAAATATTATGTACTCTCAAGATCACATTAAACAGAATATTATTGCTTAAATATATAGTTATTGGACTTTGCATTTCGGAAAGGTCCCAGCTGAGAGGAAGACAGCAAATTACTGAAAATATTGAGGGTGAAAATGACTTCAGGATGGTTTGTTAGGAAAATGAAGGAAATGGTAACAGAATACTTATACAGCTGAGTGAGTATAATTTTATGGATGAGAAATTGTGTTCAACCAATTGATGACTTATTTGACAAAGTGACTAGCATGTTAGATAACAAGGAAGCCAATGGATGTAGCAAATTTTGTTATCCAAAATGTGGCCCGTGAAGTGCCCCATAAAAGATTACGCGTTAGATAAGCACCTAGGGACTTGAACGTAATAGGTTAAGTCCAGGGGGTCAGATATGGGGCTTTATGTGTGGGCCAGATATATTGTCAGTGCAGAGGGGCTAGGAGCAAGGACAACTGTGCATCCAGAGTCTAGGTCTGGAATAGTACTAGGTGTGCAGTCAAAGCTGGGACAATGGGAGTGTTCAGCACTGGGAACCTAAGCAGGTAAGCAGCTATGATCAGGGTAGAATAGGGGGCCAGGTGTGAGGCTGGACAGGGTCAGGAATGAGAGAAGGTATGCAACTGGAGTCAGGGTCAGGAGTAGTACCAGGTGTGTAGCGAGACCCAGGTTGGTCAACATGGGCCAAGTGCTTGATTATAATCTGATTTCCATACATGAGTACACTAAGATCATTCATGTGCTGCACCTGTTGATCAGAGCCTGGGCTCTACTGTGGAATGTAATTAGGAATGTAATTTAGCCTAACCTTATTCATAGCTAATGCAATTTAAAGCATAAATATTGCATTCAAGTGTAAATTAAAAGACTCTCTATAGTATGCACCAGATTGCACAATTTTAAGGTGAAAAATGCAAACGATCTGTACCAATGGGAGAGGGGACACCCCCCTTAGTCGTTTCACTCCCTCGACTTGGTCTCTCGCAATTTCTCACTCCCAATTCTCACCCAATGTTGACAGCCCTGTCAAATGTCAAATCTATTATCGGCCCATTGAGAATCAAGAATCACATGCAAAAAAAGCCAAGGCAATTTGAATAAACTATTGCAGATTACATCACTCATAACCAAACCATTTATAATATTTAAAGCATCATTTACATTTCCTTGCCAATAAGGAACCATCTCCAAACAAACTCCCAATTAAATGATCTGAAGTGCCCATTGAACTGATATCAAATTAAAATATTGGAATTTAAAACAATCAAATCACGGATGTGTTCTCTGTTCTAGAAAAAAAATATTGGTGTATGTGTATGTGTCTCTCTCTCTCTTTAATGAGATTAAATTCTTCCTGTTCACTCTCCCTGTCATTTCAACACGGTCCCTGGCCACTGAAGTGTTTGTGGTTGGTCAGGGAATGAAGAGGAAGTACAGAGATTAAAAAGGGGGGGGAGAGAGACAGAGAGAGAGACAGAGAGAGAGACAGAGAGAGAGACACAGACAGAGAGAGAGAGAGAGAGACAGAGACAGACAGACAGACAATGAGAGAGAGCGAGAGAGACAGACAGACAGAGAGACAGACAGAGACAGACAGAGACAGACAGAGACAGACAGAGACAGACAGAGACAGACAGAGACAGACAGAGACAGACAGAGCTGCATGACACGGGGCTAGAGAGGGACGCAAGATCATAGTCTTACAGTGTGGAAACAGACCCTTCGGCCCAACTTGCCCCATCTAAACTAGTCCCACCTGCCAGCATTTGGCCCATATCCCTCTAAACCTGCCCTGTCCATGCACCCGTCTATATGTTTCTTAAACGTTGCAATAGAATCTGCCTCAACTACTTCATCCGGCAGCTCGGTCCATGCACTCACCACCTTTTGTATTAAAATAGTTACCCCTCCGGTTCCCATTAATCTTTCCAACTTTCCTTAAACCTATGCCCTCTGGTTCTCGGTTCCCCTACTCTGGCCAAGAGACTGTGTCTACCCGATCTATTCCTCTCATCATTTCTTTTACACCTCTACAAGATCACCCGCTCATCCTCCTGCACTCTGAGGAATAGACTCCTAGCCTGCCCCAGCCTCTCCCTGTAGCTCAGGCCCTCGAGTCCTGACGTGAGGAAGGATATGAGCACGCCCCTGTCTGACACGGAATGCGATCAGTTTCATTCTCCAGGAACTCACTCCAGTCGTGAAGACTTGCACTTTCACTTTCCCCCCCCCCCCCCCCCCCCCCCCCCCCCCGTCAGGCTCCTGCCAACACAGCCCTGGGAGATCGATCCCTCTCACATCCCTCCTGCTCCCCTCCCCCGCCCGGTCACGTCACACAGTGCAGCAGCCTCACAGCGCCAGAGACCCGGGTTCAATCCCGACCTCAGGTGCTGTCTGCGTGCGTGCGTGCGTGCGGGCGGGATTTGCACGTTCTCCCTGCGACTGCGTGGGTTTCCTCCGGGCGCTCCGGTTTCCTCCCACCTCCCAAAGACGTGCGGGTCCGTAGATTTATCGCGTCCTCTGTAAATTGCCCCCTCGTGTGTCGGGAGTGGATGAGAAAGTGGGATAACACAGAACTGGTGTGAGCGGGTGAATGATGGTTGGCATGGACTAGGTGGGCCGAAGGGCCTGTTTCCACGATGCGTCTCTAAACTAAACTAATAGCTACGAGGAACAGTTGGACAGGCTGGGATTGTTTTCTCTGGAATGCCGGATGTAGAGGGGAGACTTGATAGAAGTATATCAAATTATGACTGATGTGGTTAGGGTAGACAGTCAGAACCTTTTCCCCAGGGAGGAAATGACAAAGACTACCGCACGGTATTGCCACTGTGGAGTCGCTGCCTCACAACGCCACTGACCCCGGCACGATCCTGACTACGGGTGCTGGCTGTACAGAATTTGTACGTTCCCCCAGTGACTTGTGTGGGTTTTCTCCGGGATCTCCAGTTTCCTCCCACACTCCAGAGACGTGCAGGTTTGTAGGTTATTTGTAGTTTATTTGGTTTAATTGTAAATTGGCCCTAGTGCGTGTGTGAAGCGGTTAGTGTGCGTAGGATAGTGTTAATGCGCGGGGATCGCAGGTCGGCACGGATCCGGTGTGTCGAAGAGCCTGTTTCCACGCTGTGTCTCTAAACTAGACTAAAGGGCATAAGTTCAAGGTGAGAGGGGAAAAGTTTAAAGGAGAGGTGCGGGGCAAGTTTAAAAATATATATATAAACACAGAGGGTGGTGGGAGCCTGGAATTTGCTGCCGGGGCTGGTGGCGATGGAGACAGATACGACAGAAGTGTTTGAGAGACTTTTATAAAAACAAACCAATGATTCATTCTCTGGGCCCCAGTCACTGTGAGCATCGTCACCACTAGACACTCGACTCTGTCCCTCTCCCTCTCCCTGACTGCCTGATGTGCAGGGGATTTCCAGCACTTTCTCGTGTAATCCGAGTCGATAAAATGTCATTTCAAACATTTAACCCTTTGCTACATTCTGGACATGACCATGAAGTAACACAAATCTGACCGGTATCTGACACCCCTCCCTCCCCTATCCCTCCCTACCCACCTCCCCGCTCCCTCTCCCCTGCTCCTTTTCTTTTTCCTCACTGCTCCCCGCCTTCCCCTTTCTACCCCACCTACCCTCTCCACCTCCCTCACCTCTCCCTTCCCTCCTCTCTCCCTTCCACTTCACTCCCCTCCCTCCTCCTCCTCCCCCACTCCCCTTTACCCTCCCAACATTCCCCTCCTTTCCCCACCCTCCCTCCTCTCCCCCTTCCCCCTTGCCACCTCACCTCCCCTTCACTCGCGCCTCACCCCCTTTCCCTCCGCCTCATCTCCTCCCCCCGCCTATCGTCACAAGACTGAGATCCTCACCCTGCACACTCATCAGGATCAGATGTGTGGAGGCTGATCAGGGACCTGTCACCAGACGATGTTCTCTCCCAGATGACCACTGGTGACACCAGGCCAGAGTGGTGGGGGGGGGGGGGGGGGGGGGGGGGTGGGGGTGGGGGGTTGGATTTTCATGTTCATTATTTCAAGAACCAGAATTAGGCCATTTAGCCCATCAAGTCTACCCGGCCATTCAATCATGGCTGATCTATCTCTCCCTCTCAACCCCATTCTCCTGCCTTCTCCCCTGACACCAGAACTAATCAAGTACCAGTCAAATTCCACTTTGGAATTACCCAATGACACCCTCCACAGCCATCTGTGGCGATGAATTTCACAGATTCAAAACCCTCTGACTAAAGAAAATCCCCCTCATCTCCTTCCTAAAGGCACATCCTTTTATTCTGAGGCTATGACCTCTAGTCCTAGACTCTCCCACTAGGGGAAACACCCTCTCCACATCCACTCTATCTAAGCCTTTCACTATTCGGTAAGTTTCAAGAGGTCCCCCCCCTCATCATTTTAAACTCCAGCGAGTACAGGCTCAATGCTGTCATGTCTTGGGCGGGGGGGGGGGGGGGGGGGGGGGGGGGGGGGGGGGTAAGGTTCAGAGAGGGTAACAGTGAACACATTGCTACAGTATCACACAGTGAAACAGTGTCACACAGTGAGACAGTGTCACACAGTGAGACAGTGTCACACAGTGAAACAGTGTCACAGTGAACAGTGTCACACAGTGAAACAGTGTCACAGTGAGAACAGTGTCACAGTGAGACAGTGTCACACAGTGTTTAGTATCACAGTGAAACAGTGTCACACAGGCAAACAGTGTCACACAGTCAAACAGTGTCACACAGTCAAACAGTGTAAGTGTCACAGTGAAAGTGTCACAGTGAAAGTGTCACCGTGAAAGTGTCACAGTGAAACAGTGTCACAGTGAAACAGTGTCACACAGCGTGTTAGTGTCACAGTGAAACAGTGTCACAGTGAAACAGTGTCACAGTGAAACAGTGTCACAGTGAAACAGTGTCACAGTGAAAGTGTGTCACAGTGAAAGTGTCACAGTGAAAGTGTCACAGTGAAAGTGTCACAGTGAAAGTGTCACAGTGAAAGTGTCACAGTGAAAGTGTCACAGTGAAAGTGTCACAGTGAAAGTGTCACAGTGAAAGTGTCACAGTGGAAGTGTTGGTCACAGTGAAAGTGTCACAGTGTCACAGTGTAAGTGTCACAGTGAAAGGGTCAGTGTCAGTGTCAGTGTCAGTGTCAGTGTCACACAGTGAAACAGTGTCACGGTGAAACAGGGTCACACGGTGAAACAGGGTCACACGGTGAAACAGGGTCACACGGTGAAACAGGGTCACACGGTGAAACAGGGTCACACGGTGAAACAGGGTCACACGGTGAAACAGGGTCACACGGTGAAACAGGGTCAACAGGCTCAATGCTGTCATGTCTTGGGCGGGGGGGGGGTGAGGTTCAGAGAGGGTAACAGTGAACACATTGCTACAGTATCACACAGTGAAACAGTGGTACACAGTGAAGCAGTGTCAGTGTTAGTGACACACAGTGAAACAGTGTCACACAGTGAAACAGTGACACACAGTGAAACAGTGACACACAGCGAAACAGTGACACACAGTGAAACAGTGTCATACAGTGAAGCAGTGTCAGTGTTAGTGACACACAGTGAAACAGTGTCACACAGCGAAACAGTGTCACACAGCGAGACAGTGTCAACACAGACAGTGACACAGGACAGTGTCACACAGCGAGACAGTGTCACACAGCGAGACAGTGTCACACAGCGAGACAGTGTCACACAGCGAGACAGTGTCACACAGCGAGACAGTGTCACACAGCGAGACAGTGTCACACAGCGAGACAGTGTCACACAGTGTCACACAGTGAGACAGTGTCACACAGTGTCACACAGCGAGACAGTGTCACACAGTCACACAGCGAGACAGTGTCACACAGGAGAGACAGTGTCACACAGCGAGACAGTGTCACACAGTGTCACACAGCGAGACAGTGTCACACAGCGAGACAGTGTCACACAGCGAGACAGACAGTGTCACACAGAACAGTGTGTGAAACAGTGTGAAACAGTGTCACACAGTGAAACAGTGAAACAGTGTCACACAGTGAAACAGTGAAACAGTGTCACACAGTGAAACAGAACTACAGAGTTACATACACGGAAGCTCTCAGGGAGTTGAAAGAGGGGGAGAGGGAGTGGGGCGTGAGAGCGGTCGGTGCCGGGAGTTTGAGTGGATCACACAGGTCTGCAACCACCAGGCGACCGTGTCAGGGCCGGACGACAGAGGGGGTGAGTTTGTGAGCCTGACAGAGGCGCGGCAAGAGCCCAGCCCGGCCCGGCCCGGCCCGGGGTGCAACTTACTGGGTAGCGGGTGGCAAGTGCCAGGAGCAGTCGGCATGGTCGGGACCCCGGGCGGGCAGGCGGGCAGGCGGGCGCGGCGCTTCCTTCCCTGATCCACTTCGTCCGCTGGGTTTGTTTTGATTCCGTGTAGCTGATCATATGACCGACTGCACTGTGCCCTCCCCTCATTCCCCGTCACATGCTCCCCGCTTCACAGCAGATTTAAAGCGGCGATGCCTTCGCAACAAAGCCCTCTCTCTCTCTCTCAACTCTTGCAATCGCTCCCCCCGTCTCTCAAGGCTCCTCTCTGCAAAACTTCACAACCTGCAGAGAACCCCGTTCAATCTCCAACCCCGGGAAAGATATGAGACTGCAAGCAACATTTTAAAAAACACACACACACAAAAAAAACAACTCATATTTCCACCCAGCTCGTTGCTGTTTTATTTTTAGCTCCAGATTCCAGCATCTTGCGAATCCAAAACGAAACACTGAAGGCAATTATTTAAGTTTGGGCTAGTTCAGAGAGAGAGATATATATATATACGGCGTGGGAACAGGCCCTTCGGCCCACCGAGACGGTGCTTTCCTACACCCCAGGGACAATTTACAAGCTTTGCCAAAGCCAATTGACCTACAAACCTGCACGCCTTGTTGGAGGGCAGGTCGGAAACCGGAGCGCCCGGAGGAAACCCACGCGGTCACGGGGCGAACGTGCAAACTCCGCACAGACAGCGCCCGCAGTCAGGGTCGACCCCGGGGTCTCTGGCGCCGTGAGGAGAAAGGTGGAGAAAGGTCCAGAGTGGAGAAAGGTCCTGAGCCGAACTGGACCTGGACAGTGCACGGGAGTTTCAATGTGGGACTGGGGTGAAGAGAGAATGCGGTCTGTGTGTGTGTGTCTGTCTGCCGCCTCGGATCTTTCTCGGAATTTGCCGGTTGCTCGGTCGTGGGGGAGATTGCAGGAGTGGAGGCAGCAAGGGGGGGACCCCACTGAGTAAAGTTTCCGGATGCCCCGGTTGTGTGGGATTGTGTGTTGCGCTGGTCTGGTCGGGCCGACGCCGGGGGTGTTACACGGGGTTTAAGCACTCGAGTGGCTGGGGAGGTCCAAGTTGCCCGCGTTTGGTCCAAATTCCTCTAAACCCGCTACCTGCCCAACAGGCCCACCTGCCCAACTTGCCCACACCGAAAAAAAAACATGTCCAGCCTGCCTGCGTTTGGCCCATATCTTTCTAAACCTACCCTGTCCACGCACCTGTCGAAATGTCTTTTAAATGTTATTATAGTACCTGCTTCAACTACCTCCTCCGGCAGCTCGTTCCATGCACCCACCACCCTCTGTGTGGAAGTGTTTCCACTCGGGCTCCTTTTTAAATCTTGCCCTTCTCACCATAACTAGCTGTCCTCTGGTTTTTGATTCCACCTACCCTGGGTAAAAGCCTTTGGGCATTCACCTTATCTATTCCCCTCATGATTTTATACACCTCTATAATATCATCCCTCAGCCTTTTCCTTGTTACCTCTGGGTGCTCCGTGGTTTCCTCCCAAAATTAACCTACAAACCTCAGTTCAGTTCAGTTTATTATCGCGTGCAGTGAAAAGCTTTTGTTGAGTGCTAACCAGTCAGTAGAAAGACAACACATGACTACAATCGAGCCATTCACAGTGTACAGATACACAATGAAGGGAATAACATGAGTAATGTTTAGTGCAAGGTGCAGCCAGTAAAATCCGATCAAAGATAGTCTGAGGCAGATAGTAGTTCAGGACTGCTCTATAGTTGTGGTAGGACGGTTCAGTCTGAAGAAGGGTCTTGACCCGAAACGTCACCCATTCCTTCTCTCCAGAGATGCTGCCTGTCCCGCTGAGTCACTCCAGCATTTCGTGTCTATTAACAGCTGGGAAGAAGCTGTCCCCTGAATCTGGCGGTGTGCATTTTCACACTTCTATACCTTTACCTATTTTTCTATACCTGTACGTCTTTGGAGCGTGACGGGAAACCGGAGCGCCCGGAGAAATCCTTTGCGGTCACAGGGTTCAATCTCCATACGCGGCGCGCAAGGCCGGGATCGCCCCCAGAGCTGTGGCAGCAACTCTACCGCTGCGCCACCGTGTGAAGTCATCATTTACTGAACTGTATGCAAAAATATATATTTCACTCTACCTCAGTACATATGATGATAATAAAGAACCAGTGAGCTGTGGGCGGATTTATCCCTGAACAGTCAATGGGTTCCATAGAGATCAGGATCGTACAGTTGGCTCTGAGCTCAGCTGTAAACTAAGTTTGGGCGTCCGTGGACACTCCCAGTGAAACATGTTCCTCTGATTAAATATTCTGTATCATTGCACTTCAACTGCGTTGCGGCACAGTGGTGCAGCGGGTAGAGCTGCTGCCTCACACGCGTCCGGGTTCGATCCACACCGTGTGTGGAGCTTGCACTGAATGGGTTTCCCCTGGGCGTTCCGCATTCCTCCCACACCCCAAACATTTGGTGGTTTGTTGGGTAACTGGCCTCTGTAAATTGCCAGAGTGTGTCGGGAGTGCATGGGGAAAGTGGGATGACGTAGAACGAGTGTGAACGGGTCTCTGGTGCAGTAAGGCACAGGCTCCAATGACCAATGATCTATGTTTACTGTGTATACAAACCTGTTGTGCTGCGGCGAGTAAGAACTTCAGTGGGCCGAATGGCCTGTTTCCGTGCCGTACGACACGAAAGGGAATGGTCTTGCATGGACTCAATGGGCCGAGTGGCCATCTTCCACCCTGCGACATTGCAATAATTCTTGTTCCCTGCTGCGATTACTTGCAATTCTACCCAGCTACTGTTACGTATCCTAACCCGAAGCGTCACCTATCCATGTTCTTCAGGATGCTGCCTGACCGGCTAGCTTACTCCAGCACTGTTGAGTTTTAATTTAGAGATACAGCGTGGAAACAGGCCCTTCGGCCCATCAAGTCCACGCCGGCCATCGATTGCCCCGTATACACCGGGGACACTTTACAGAAGCCAATTAACCTTCAAACCCGCACGTCTTTGGAGTGTGGGAGGAAGCCACAGCTCCCGGAGAGAACCCACGCAGTCACAGGGAGAATGCGCAAAGTGCGTACGTGTGGTCAGGATTGAACCCTGGTCTCTGGCGCTGTGGGGCGGCAGCAACTCTACCGCTGTGCCACGCCTGTGCGGCCCTTTTAATCTTTGTTGCCAGTAGATTGGAGGCACAGGCTCTATCTCCCTTCATAAAAAAAACAACAGAGGCAGCAAATAAGCTCTGGGAACAAGGGAGATGGAAGAGGCTTTCTAGATGTACTGTAGAGATTAATAAAAAAACATATTAGCGTTGGGACATACTCTGGTTTATTGCACTGCTCAAACCAATTACAGTAGTGAATAGCTAGCTTCTCACTTCTAATGTACACAATATTTGACAAAATATATAATCTTTTACAGAATTAAACACATGATTTAGTACAACATTAATATCACTGCACACGAGACAACCAAGCTTTTTTTTGTGAAGGAAAGTTTTCTTAACTGGATAGAGGTGAGATTTTTCAATTAAACCAAAGATAAATATGATTTTCATTGCATGCTGTTGAAGTAAAGGAAGAGGTTTATTCCTCTAAACAAAACTTTCAAACCCATCAATTCATTGGGGCCACAATCACCACTTTCATCCTTGGGAATAGAAAGAATATCTGTAAGTTTACGGGAGGACCTCAGGAGGGAGGATCTTGCAACGAAAGAGCCATCGGGTTGGAGAGGGTGGGGCGACAGCAGGAAATTCGGTCAGGCAGCATCTGTGGAGAGACAAGGACATGCATCAATGCAAAGCCTCCACAGTAACCAGTGTGAAATGAGGGAGGGGGGGGGGGACTGGGATCTCGAAAAACCCGAGGGGATCATAATTGATTAAAAGATACAGGCCCTCACAGCCAGGAGTGGAAAATTATTTATACTTCATTTTTCTCCAGCATGGTAAAATGTTCATTTACAACAATATATGAGCTCCTCTCAGCAGAAGGGGAGGGAGAGAGAGAGCAGTCATCACTCGCAATACTGCTCCCTGACACCAAGCGGCGCTGTCGTTCCATTGCCCTGACATGGGGCCGCACTGCCACCTGGTGGCAACAACAATTGCAGCAGAGCCCCAAATAACCGCAGATGCTGCAATCCTGAGTGAGAAACCGAGTGGAGCCAGTCTGAGGAAGGGGCGGGAGATTGCAACCTTCACGTGGTCCGCCCTGTTTCGACTAATGCAATCAACTCGACGTGCACAAACGGAAGATCAAATAGAACTAGTTGTCCGACAACTTTAGGCAGTGCACGCCACACGAAAGAAGAAGAAGTCTGAGGAAGGGTCCCGATCCGAAAAGTCGCTTATTCTTGCTCTCCAACTCTGAACCACAAAGCTACTCCAGCACTTTGTGTCTTTTTTTTAAATGCTAAGAACTATATTCTGCACTCTGTACTCCCCCTTTGATCTACCTATTGTACGAGTTTGACGATTGAATTTATGTCCAATATTACCTGATCTATTTGGATAGAATGCAAAACAAAGCTTTTCATTGTTCCTTGGTTTATGGGACACAGAGTGCTGGAGTAACTCGGCGAGTCAGGCAGCATCTGTGGAGATCATGGATAGGTGACGTTTCGGGACGAGACCCTACTTTAGACTTATTTGACCCTACTTTTGTGTAGACCAGCATCTGCAGTTCCTGGTTTCTGCAATAAACTAAAGGGCATTGGCTTAAGGTGAGAGGTCACACTCCGGTCACTCCCTCTTCTCCCCTCTCCCCATCAAGCATGAGGTACAGAAGTGTGAAACGCACAACTCCAGATTCAGGAACAGTTTCTTCCCAGCGGTCATCACGCAATTTAACTGTCCTCTCAGCAACTGGAGAGCGGTTCTGACCTACTATCTACCTCATTGAAGACCCTCAAACTATCTTTAATTAGACTTTACTCGACTTATCTTGCACTGAAGTCATTCCATTTATCCTGAATCCGTACACTGTGGCTGGCTTAATTGTAGTCATGTATAGTCTCAGCTCAAGATTATAGAGAGTGGTGGATACTGCCTGGTCCATCACAGGTACTGACCTCCCCACCATCCAAGGAATCTACAAGAGGCGTTGTCTCGAAAAGACCCACACCACCCTGGCCACGCTCTCATCTCACTCCTGGAACAAGCTGCCAGAGGAAGCTGTGGGCTTTCGACTTTACTTTAGAGATACAGCATGGAAACAGGCCCTACGGCCCATTGAGCCCACGTCGGCCAGCGATCACCCCGTACACTAGCACTATCCTACTCACACACTAGGGACAATTTACAATTTTTACCTAAACCAATTAACCCACAAACCCACAAAAATTAACCCACAAAAATTAACCCACAATTAACCCACAAAAGATTGAGGGGGGATCTTATAGAAACTTACAAAATTCTTAAGGGGTTGGACAGGCTAGATGCAGGAAGATTGTTCCCAATGTTAGGGAAGTTCAGAACAAGGGATCACAGTTTAAGGATAAGGGGGAAGTATTTTAGGACCGAGATGAGAAAAACATTTTTCACACAGAGAGTGGTGAATCTGTGGAATTCTCTGCCACAGAAGGTAGTTGAGCCCAGTTCATTGGCTATATTTAAGAGGGAGTTAGATGTGGCCCTTGTGGCTAAAGGGATCAGGGGGTATGGAGGGAAGGCAGGTACAGGATACTGAGTTGGATGATCAGCCACGATCATATTGAATGGCGGTGCAGGCTCGAAGGGCCGAATGGCCTACTCCTGCACCTATTTTCTATGTTACAAGCCTGTACATCTTTGGAGTGTGGGAGGAAACTGGAGCACCCGGAGAAAACCCACGCGGTCACGGGGGAGAACACGCAATCTCCACATAGACAGCATGCATGGTGGGGATCTCTGGCACTGTGAGGCAGCAACTCTACCACCGTGCCGCCACCAAAGTATGGACATGTCACCAAAACGAATCCCAAGGTCTGAGGACACAGAGGTACATATCCCTCCCCACTCCCCATCGGGCTCGGGGCTCTCTGAACCGTGTCACCAATGCCTCCAGCGACGTCCTACCTCATTCCCAGAAGTAGCGGAGATACCAGATGGTGTCGTTCTTGAGCTGGGGTCCAAAGAGGGGGTTCATCTGAGACATGATGGCGATGAGCCAGCTACGCAGTGAGAGAAAGTGGACGGTAATCAATTCTCTACTGATATTTTAAATAAAATATGTTAACCATTATTTTAATAATACTCCAATATTAAATATTTATCCTAATAAGTTCATAGGAGCAGAATGAGGCCATTCAACCCGTCAAGTCTACCTCGCACACTGCGCTGGAGTAACTTAGAGGGTCAGGCAGTATCTCTGGAGAAAAGCAATAGATAACATTTCGGTTCGAGACCCTTCTTCAGACTAAGAGTGAGGGGAGAGGGAGACTGGAGATATGACCATTCAGTCACGACTGATCTATTTTCCCCTCTCCACCCCATTCTCCTGCCTTCCCCCCATAGCCTTTAACACCCTTACTAATCAAGAATCTGTCAATCTCTGCTTTAAAAATACCCAATGACTTGGCCTCCACCGCTGTCGATGGCAATGAATTCCACAGATTCATCACCCTCTGACTGAAGAAATTCCTCCTCATCTCCATTCTAAACATACGTCCCTTTATTCTGAGGCTGTGCCCTCTGGTCCTAGCCTCTCCCTCCAGTGGAAACATCACTTCCACTCTATCTCGTCCTTTCATTATTCTTATCACCAACGAGAGAGCAGTCCTGACCCCCCCCCCCCCCCCCATCTACTCATTGGAGACCCACAGACTAATTTTTAAATCGAATTTTACTGAAATTTATCTTGCACTTAATGTTATTCCCTTTATCCTGTATCTGTACGCCGTGGCTTAAACGTAATCATGTATTGTCTTTCTGCTGACGGAAGTACGCAACAAAAAAGCTTTTCATGTACCTCGGTCCACGTGACAATAAGAAACAAAACTACTCGGTGAGTTTCAATGAGATCTCTCCAATCCTAAACTCCAGCGAATACTGGAATACTTAGAAAAATAGGCCTCAAACGCTTCTCATTGGTTAATATTTTATAAAACAATATATCACTAAATAATATTACGTCTTAATGAATATTTCGGTGGAGGGTGGGGTTGCGATACTGTACTTACAAGAGGTAACAACAGACTGCTGTAGTCACGATCATGGTGATTGTCACCCTGTGGTACAGAGACACAGCTTGGATCACCCACCATTGACAGGTCACAGTGACTGCACGCAACATAACACTACACATCCAGCCAGAGTCACACAGCACGGAAACTTTCAGCCCCTCACGCATGCTGACCAACCTGCCCAATCTACGCTAGTCCCATTTGCACACGTTTGGCCCATATCCCTCCAAAACTGTACCTGTACCCCTATCCCCTCCCAATCCCTTGTACACATTCCTTCCTCCCCACTAGTTATTTCATTCCCTCCATGTATCTCCTCCTTCTCCATCACCTCTATCCCTATCTCCCGTCCCTCCCAATATCTCCTCCTCAATCTTTCCCCCCTCTTGCTTTCCCCATTCCCCATTCCCTCTCCATTATCCATCCCTCCTCCCTCCCACCCCCTTTACATGACCTTCCCACTCTCATTGCCCCCACCCTCCCCCTTCCCCTCTCCGGCTCCCCCTCCATCTCCACATCTGTCACTCCCCACACCCAGAGGCCTCTCCATATCCCCCTCCACCTGTCCCTCCTCTTGCTCCCTTCCTCGCCACATCTGCCCCTCTCCATGTCCCCCTCCCACTCCCTCCCCACCCCTCCCCTCCCCACTCTCCCTCCCCCCCACTCCCCCCCACTCCCCACCTCCCCTCCCCCCCCACTCCCTCCCCACTCTCCCTCCCACTCCCATCCCCTCCCCTATCTCCTCCCTCCCCATCTTCCCCCCCTCTCCCACACTCCCTCCCCACTCTCCCTCCCTCCCTTCTCCATTCCCTCTCGCCTCCTCACCCTCTGTTCGGGCCCTTGGGCACAAACCACGGCAGGACACATCCCACCAGCCCCCACAGGATTGTGAAGCAGACAACGGGCACGGTAGCCGAGTGACCCCCCATCCCTCCCGCTCCCCGCTCCTTTTCTTTCCTCGATCCCTCTCTCTCTCTCTTTTCTCCTTTCTCTCCCTTCTTCTCTCTCTCCCCTTCTCTCTCTCCTTCTCTCTCTCTCTCCTCTCTCTCATCCATTTTCTCTCTCTCTCTCATCTCTTCTCTCTTCCCCTCTCTCTCTCCTCCTCTCTCTCTCTCTCTCCCTTCTCTTTCTCTCCCTCACCTCTCCCCCTTCTCTCTCTCCCTCCCCCTCTCCGCTCCCCGCGTGACCGGCCAGGTCCCGCCCCTGCCGCAGCCCCATTGGCGGGCGATGACCTCACCCACGCCCGATTGGCCCGCAGCCCCGCCAGTCAGCGCCGGGCCGCGCTGTGATTGGCTGTTTATTCCCAGGCTCCGCTGGGTTTATTCCCTCCCGCGTCCAACGTGACCGGTTAAAATAAAACAAAACCCCGAACCCGTTCCCGGCCGCTGCCCCCCCCAGGATGAGGTGTTCCACACCAGGTCATCACAAATGGCCTCATTCTTCAGAGAACGGGGATTCCCCTCCCCCACTATTGATGAGGCTCGCACCAGGGTCTCCTCCATACCCCGCAACACTGCCCTCGCTCCCCATTCCCCCACTCGCAAACAGGGCAGAGTCCCCCTGGTCCTCACCTTTCACCCCACCAGCCGGCAAATACAACATATAGTCCTCCGCCAGTTTCGCCACCTCCAACGTGACCCCTCCACCCGCCAATCTTCCCATCTCCCCCCTGTCTGCCTTCCGCAAAGACCGCTCCCTCCGCAACTCCCTTGTCAATTCTTCCCTCCCCTCCCGCTCTCTACCCCTTCCCCGGGCACTTTCCCTTGCAACTGCAAGAATGCTACACTTGTCCCTTCACCTCCCCCCTCCACTCCTTTCAGGGACCCAAGCAGTCCTTCCAGGTCGACAGAGGTTCACCTGCACCTCCTCCAACTCATCTACTGCATCCAGATGCCAGATGATCTATATCGGTGAGACCAAGCGGAGGCTTGGCGATCGTTTCGCCGAACATCTCCGCTCGGTCCCCGCAATAACCAAGGCCGACCTCCCGGTGGATCAGCACTTCAACTCCCCCTCCCATTCCGTATCCGAACCTCTCGGTCCTGGGCCTCCTCCACGGCCAGAGTGAGCAACACCAAGTTGGGAGGAACAGCACCTCATATTTTCGCTTGGGGAGTCTGCATCCTCTGGGCTTGAACATTGAATGTTCTCAATTCTGTTAACCCTTGCTGTCTCCTCCCCTTCCCACCTCTCCCTCAGCCCTCAGGCCCTGGCATTCCCTCTCCTATCTCTCTCCCCCCACCCTAGTCGCACTAGCTTCTCATTTTCACACCACAAACAGGCTTACAATGGCTTGTTCCCTTCATCATCGATACTTTTTTGCATATCTTTCATTCATTGTTCTTTATCTCTCCACATCACCGTCTATATCTCGTTTCCCTGATCCCTGACCAGTCTGAAGAAGGGTCTCGACCCGAAACGTCGCCTATCTCCTTCGCTCCTTAGATGCTGCTGCACCCGCTGAGTTTCTCCAGCCTTTTGTGTACCCTCCCCGGGGTGGTTATTGCAGAAGCTGCCCCCTGGCTGTGATGTGAGTGGAAGAGGCAGGAGTCACTCACCCGGAGGGCGGGGACTGCTGCCACCTGTCACCTTGCCTTGGATGGATTCTTTGATGGGTCGACTTAGCTTGTATTCACTGGAATTTAGACGGATGAGAGGGGATCTTATAAAAACATACAAAATTATTAAGGGTTTACACAAAATGCTGGAGAAACTCAGCGGGTGCAGCAGCATCTATGGAGCGAAGGAGATAGGCAACGTTTCAGGCCGAAACCCTTCTTCAGACTCAATCTCCTCAATCTCACCCCCCCCTTCCTTTCCCCATTCCCCATCCCTCTCCATTACCCCACCCCTCCCTCCCTCCACCCCTTCTACATGTACTCCCCCTCTCATTGCCCCCATCCCTTCTCCCCTCTCTTCTGAAGAAGGGTTTCAGCCCTAAACGTTGCCTATCTCCTTCACTCCACAGATGCTGCTGCACCCGCTGAGTTTCTCCAGCCTTTTGTGTAAACCCTCGATTTTCCAGCATCTGCAGTTCCTTCTTTAAAAAATTATTTAAGGATTGGACAGGCTAGATGCAGGAAAAATGTTCCTGATGTTGGAGGAGTCCAGAACCAGGGGTCATAGTTTAAAAATAAGGGGTAGGCCACTTAGAACTGAGATGAGGAAAACCTTGTTGTGAATCTGTTGAATTCTCTGCCACAAAAGGCAGTGGAGGCCAATTCACTGGATGTTTTCAAGAGAGAGTTAGATAAAGCTCTTAGGCCTAACGGAATCAAGGGATATGGGGAGAAAGCAGGAACAGGGTACTGATTTTGGATGATCAGCCATGATCATATTGAATGGCGGTGCTGGCTCGAAGGGCCGAATGGCCTACTCCTGCACCTATTTTCTATGTTTCTATGTTGCCTTGGGTACAACTGATGGGAAGTTACAGCAGGGAAACAGGCCCTTCAGCCCAGCCAGCCCATGCTGACCATTCACACTGATTCTATGATATCCCACACTCGGTTATCACATGGGAACAGGTCCTTCAGCCCAGCCACGCTGACCATTCATCACCCATTCGCACTGGTTCTATGACATCCCACACCACGTTTAGTTTAGTTTAATTTAGAGATACAGCGTGGAAACGGGCCCTTTGGCCCACCGAGGGCCCGTGTCAACCAGTGATCCCCGTACATTAGCACTATCCTACACACACTAGGGACAATTTACACTTATACCAAGCCCACTCACCTACAAACCTGTACGTCCTTGGAGTGTGGGAGGAAACCAAAGATCATAGAAAAAAACACATGCGGTCACAGGGGGAACATATAAGCTCCATACGGACAGCACCCGTAGTCGGGATCGAACCTGTGTCTCCGGCGCTGCGAGCGTTGTTAGGCAGCTGCACTACCGTACCGCCCTGTTATCGCATGGGAACAGGCCCTTCGGCCTAACCCGAGTCCAAGCCAACCATCGATCACCCATCCGCACTAGTTCTATGTTATCCCACTTTCTCATCCACTCCCTGCACACTTGTAATTTGCAGAGGGATAATTGACCTGCAGAAGTGTGAAAACACAAACACGATTCAGGGACAGTTTCTTCCCAGCTGTTATCAGGCAACTGAACCATCCTATCACCAACTAGAGAGCGGCCCTGATCTTTCCTCCACCTCATTGGGGACCTTCAGACTATTTTTAATCAGACATTACTGGACATCACTTTACACTAAAAGTTATTCCCTTTATCCAGTATCTGTACGCCGTGGCTTAAACGTAATCGTGCAGTCTTTCCACTGACTGGATAGCTGTGGACAGTTTGATTTTAATCATGTGTTGTGTACTGACTCGTTAGTACGCAACCAAAGCTCTTCACTGTACCTCGGTGCACGTGACAATAAACAAAACCAAAATAAGCACTAGTTCTATATTATCCACTCCCTTCACACTAGGGGGAAATTTACAGAAGACATATAAACCTACAAACCTGCACATAGCACTTGGAGAAAACCCACATTGTCACAGGGAGAACGTGCAAACTGCACACAGACAGCACCCAAGGTCGGGATGGTACCCGGGTCTCTGGTGCTGTGAGGCAGCGAGCGGCTCTACCAGCTGTGCCACTGTGCTGTTCCTAAATGTGGCAGTGTGCACTTTCAAGGTTTTGGATCTTCTGCCTGAGGTGAGCAGGGTGAGAAGGGAATGGTCTGATTGGTGAGGATATGATGTTTCAATAATGTTATAGAGTCATAGAGTCCTACAGCATGGAAACAGGCCCTTCGGCCCAACTTGCCCGCACCAACCAACGTGCCCCATCTACACTAGTCCAACCTGTCTGCATTTGACCCATCTATCTATATATTACCATAACTCTCATCTTGTCTGTGTGTGTGCGCGATTCATGCTCTGAATTACGCCAAAACCGTACACTTTAGCGCTACAATTTTTGGACCACCGTACTGTGGTGTGGTATATCAATTTCGCTCAGATTGATGGTAAATTTTACGTTATTCACATTTTTAAAAAAAATTAATATTACTTTTCACTTAACTTCTCAGTGTCAAAAATCCAAATCCTTGTTGGCCCTGCCCGCAACAACGTTGCAGTCACAGGACACTGAGTCCTAGCAGCAAGTGAAATCCAATTTTTTTTTCCAAGCAGCATCTTTTTTTAAAGTTGAAATTGAGGGAGGGTGAATAAAGGGAAATGAGCCGCCTCTGCAGAGTTGGGGCCTATGGGTGAGTTGTGGGATATTGCGTTAGGGGAATGGGTTATGTTGGGTGCTATGGGTGAGTGGTGGAATATTGTGTTGGGGGAATGGGTTATGTTGGGTGCTATGGGTGAGTGGTGGAATATTGCGTTAGGGGAATGGGTTATATTGGGGGCTATGGGTGAGTGGTGGGATATTGGTTAGGGGAATGGGTTATGTTGGGGGCTATGGGTGAGTGGTGGGATATTGCGTTGAGGGACCAAGCCTCCCGTACGACAGGGACCCAACGGGTCCCACTTGCATCCCTCTAAACCTGTCCTATCCATGTTCCTGTCCAAATGTTTTTAAAACGTTGTGATAGTAAATGCCTCAACTACCTTCTCCGGCAGCTCGGATAAAGTCCCAACCTGTCCGATCCCCATCTGTAACTCAGGCCCTCCAGTCCTGGCATCATCCTCGTAAACCTTCTCTGTGCTCTTTTTACACCTTAACGACATCTTTCCTCTAACAGGATGACCAAAAGTGAGCACAATACTCTAGAGTTGTTAGAGAGAAGGGTTTCTGAAGAAGGGTCTCGACCCGAAACGTCGCCTATCTCAGATGCTGCCGCACCCGCTGAGTTTCTCCAGCATTTTGTGCCCCCCACATTACTCTAGACGCGACCTCGGTGAGTTGCAAGGCTGCGGGGAGATCAGGAAGGGGGGGGAATGGAATTGGGAGCGCTCCCGGGGCAGTGGGATAGCGTGGGGTGGACGGGCCGAGTGGCCGCGGGGCGGGGTGGGGCTGTCCCTGGTCCACACTCCGCCCCCATCCCTCAGAAGCGATGGCGCTCAGCGCTGGTCGGGCCGCTCTCCGCCGGATCGTGCCCGGGGTGCGGGCGGAGAGAGGGGCCGGGACCGGGACCGGGACCGGGGCCGGGGCTGGGGCTGGGGCTGGGGCCGGGACCGGGGCCGGGGCTGGGGCTGGGCTGCCGGGCGGAGTACGACGCCCTGATCATCGGGGCAGGTGAGCTGCCAGCACGGCCCGGGGAGCGGGCAGAGGGGGCGGAGGGGTGGGAGCGGGTTAGATCCGCCGGCAGAAGAGGGAGGTGAGTCCCAACCCGTCCACAGTGCTCCGTGTCGGGCTGTCGGGGTGTAAGGGAGCGGGTGACAGACGGGGCTGCCTGCGTTGTGTCAGTGAGCGAGAGAGTGTGTGGCTGTGAGTGAATGTTTGTATAAGTGAGTGTGTGTGTCACTGTGAGTGAATGCATGTGTAAGTGAATGTGCGAGTGAATGCATGTGTGAGTGAGTGTGTCACTGTGAGTGAATGTTTGTATAAGTGAGTGTGTGTGTCACTGTGAATGTTTGTATAAGTGAGTGTGTGTGTCACTGTGAGTGAATGCATGTGTAAGTGAATGTGCGAGTGAATGCATGTGTGAGTGAGTGTGTCACTGTGAGTGAATGTTTGTATAAGTGAGTGTGTAACTGTGAGTGAATGTTTGTATAAGTGAGTGTGTGTGTCACTGTGAGTGAATGCATGTGTAAGTGAATGTGCGAGTGAATGCATGTGTGAGTGAGTGTGTCACTGTGAGTGAATGTTTGTATAAGTGAGTGTGTAACTGTGAGTGAATGTTTGTATAAGTGTGTGTGTGTGTGTCACTGAGTGAATGTTTGTATGAGTGTGTGAGTGAATGTTTGTGTAAGTGAGTGTGTGTGTCACTGTGGGTGAATGTATGTGTGAGTGAGTGTGAGTGTGAATGTATGTGTGAGTGAGGGTTTGTGTGTGTGAGTGAGTGTGTGTGTGTATTAGTGAGTGTGTATGAGTGTGTGTATTAGTGAGTGTGTGTGAGTGTGTTTCAGTGAGAGTGAGTGTGTGTGAGAGTGAGTGCGTGTGAGCGAGGGAGTGTGTATGTGTGAGCGAGTGTGTGTGAGTGTGTGTGCGTCGCCCACTGTTTAATCTGTGATCGGGCCGAGGTGCTGTGTTAATGTGGAACTTTCCCTGCAGCGATTGAACCTCCCAGGTGAGTTATTAACTCGGGTTTGTGGACGATAGTTTAATATTGCATTTTAATTGCAGCCCCCCCCCCCCCCCGCTGCTGACTGCACATTGTGTGCTCTGGGTGAACACAAGCTCTCACAGTGAGGGTGGGGGGAGAGGGGCTTGCCTTTCCCAGACACACGCGCATGTCCTCTCCTAAACCGCCTCACGAAAACTGTCAGAACCAGTTTAGACTTGGACTTGGGATTGGCCAGAGTCCAGGTTATTAAAAAGTGCTGCAGTGAGCGGGTGGCCACGTGGCGCAGCGGTAGCGTTGCTGCCTCACAGCGCCGGGGACCCGGGTTCGAGCCCCTCTCCCGACTACAGGTGCTGTCTGTACGCTCGCTCCAAAAACGTACAGGTATGTAGGTTGTGAAACTTAAACAGGGATCAGAGATATAGACGGCGATGTGGAGAGATAAAGAACAATGAATGAAAGATATGCAAAAAAGTATCGATGATAAAGGGAACAAGCCATTGTAAGCTGTTTGTGGTGTGAAAATGAGAAGCTAGTGCGACTAAGGTGGGGGAGGGAGATAGAGAAAGAGGGAATGCCAGGGCCCGAGGGCTGAGGGAGAGGTGGGGAGGGGCGGAGACAGCAGGGGTTAACAGAATTGAGAAAATTCAGTCTGAAGAAGGGTCTCGACCCGAAACGTCGCCCATCTCCTTCGCTCCTTAGATGCTGCTGCACCCGCTGAGTTTCTCCAGTTTTTTGTGTACCCCAGGTATGTAGGTTCATGTGCGGGGACCGCTGGCTGTTGAGAGAGTTGTATCTCTCTCAACTGGGGTACTGATTGTGATCAGCCATGATCACATTGGATGGCGGCGCTGGCTCGAACTTTAGAGATGCAACGCCCAATCGTCTCTTGTCTGGTGGTGTTCCGGCATTCCGGCAACGGCGGCGGTGACGGCCTGGCTTCGGAGGCTCGGCCGCGGGCCTAGTGGACGATGACATCGAAGGCCTGGATTGCCTCAGTACAGAGAGGGAACAAGTAGGGGAAAAAGACAAAGACTTTAAGACTTTTGCCTTCCACCACAGTGAGGAGGTACCTGGTGAACTCACTGTGGTGGATGTTAAATATGTGTTTATTGTGTGTTTTGTTTTAATTTATTACATGTTATGACTGCAAGGTAACAAATTTCGTTCAGACCGAAAGGTCTGAATGACAATAAAGGAATCTGAATCTGAATCTGAATCTGAATCTGTCTATACTCAGTAACTCAGCAGGTAGATGCTGGAGAAACTCAGCAGTGAGGCAGCACCCATGGAGAGAAGGAGAGACCCTTCTTCAGACTGATGTGGGAGAGCTGGGGAAGGAGGGAGTCAATGTTCATACGCTGGGTTAA